>JALXJV020000018.1:31542183-32058410 GCA_024633595.2 Lepomis macrochirus
GAATTAGGGACGGAAGAATAAAAGAATAATAAAAACCCTAACGATTACAATAGGGTTCCATGCCACTTCGTGGTATGGCCCCCGCGATGCCTTGCAATCGCGGGTTCCATGCCCACTTCGGGCTTGGACCCCTAATAATAAAAATCCTAACGAAAACAATAGGGTTCCCTGCCACTTCGTGGTATGGGAACCGCGTTGCCTTGCAAACGCGGGTTCCCAGCCCACTTCGGGCTTGGACCCTTAAAAAGAATAATAAAAACCCTAACGATTACAATAGGGTTCCATGCCACTTCGTGGTATGGCCCCCGCGATGCCTTGCAATCGCGGGTTCCATGCCCACTTCGGGCTTGGACCCCTAATTAGTAGCAGTTCATTTCCAAAACACAAAAATAAATTCAGTCCAGTGCCAAAAACGAGTTTGATAACTCACAGAGTCAGTCAGTCAGTCAGTTTGCTGCTGGGTTGTGAATGTTTTACCTTCTCCCGCAAACAATTTTGCACGGCGAATGTTGAACGATGATCCGAAGGTGAAGTGAAATGTACAGGATGGGCGAACGGTTGAAAAGTCACAGATGAAAAACGCTACACAAGGGATTTATTACCTTACTTTGATTTTTTTCTTTCTGACAAAAAAAGAGCGTTCTGCTCCGGCCGCTTCCGTCACTGCTCCTCTCCCCTTTCTCCTTCCGACACACTGATTTTTACCGGGAGGAGGTTTAATTGTCGCGCCGGCCGGCAACAAGTCAGTGTGGCTCGTTTCTAAAATGGGCGTTTCAGGTGTTTTCCAGGTGGTGAAACCTGGTGAATCGCAGGTTGTCACAGCACGCTGATAAAGTAAACTTTCTGAATATAATTTTGAGAATCGAGCATTTGTTTCAGGATTTATAGCATATTAATCCGTCATGAAGTCAGTTCTGCTCATTGGTCTGCAAACATTTGCAGAGATGTTTTAAGGACGAAAACCTCATGACAGGCTGCGCAGATAACAAACGCAAGAAACAAACAACAACAGTCGTCATATCACACAACTTGATCCAGACTAAAACCTTCAGTGAAATCAGATTTATGTCTGGTTATGTAAAGCTACAGAACTGGAGGTTGTCGGTTCATGGTCGGGGCGACCCAGCGGTGAATTATGGAGGGGAGCGGGCAGCAGCATAACCGCCGTAAAGCGCATTCAGCTCGATCGGCTCCTGTTAACGTCCCCATCTTTGTGTTTTTACCGCAAACACGTAAATGTCCGGAGGCAGGTAGCACGCCGCTCTCCGCTTGACGGGAACTTAAATTACTTTTCAAAATAATAATGATCCTGCAGGAAACAGTGAGTGATTGACAGATTTTTTTTTTATTGTGGTTTTAAACTGTGTGCTGTTTTCTGACACTAAAGAAAAGATAAACACTACTGTAATAAAGGTGTTTGTGGTTGTGGTTATTTATTTATATGTGTTGATTAAAATAAATATTTTCACTGCTTTAATGCAACAGAAATTATATTATAGATCCAATAAAACACATAAAGTTTGTCTTTAAGATCATTTTCTAGCACAAAATCAGCCCTTCATTTTCAGGCTGTCTCGTGTTAAAATAACGATCGGCCACAACAGGAGCTGCTGTTTGCCGCACCGGCGGACCAGGTTCAGGACAAACATTCCTTTGTCTCTCGGGGGAATGTGGAAATGACGCTCGCCGCTGATTTGCCTGGTAAATAACTGCACAGCTCACCAGGACGGTTCAGTCAGGTTGTGCCTGCAGCAGCTCTAATGTCAAACACTCTGCTGCTTCATTAAACCGTCGTCTGCGTTTAATAACGAGAGAGGTGCAGGATAATCATTAACAGCTTCCAGTCCTGCTGGATAAATAATAACTTAGCCGGCACTTGTGTTAAAGCAGCATTTAGAAAACGGTTTCACAGATGAGTTGCAGCTCGCAGTACGACGCGCCGCTGATTAGTCTGCCTGCCCGCGCTGGTTAAGACACGAGACCAGAGTCTTGTTGCAGCGCCTCTCTGACAGAAACGCAACACAAACAGAAAGAATCCGTGTATGTTTCGTTCTTTCATTATTTTGTTTCAAAACCGAATCTGTTTTAAAACCAAAGCTGATAAACAGAAAACACAAAAAATAACAGACAATAGGTTTTTGGTTTTTCTGGGTTTTTTTAAAAACAAAACGTAAAAACACTGATTTTGATTTTTTAATGTGTTGCTTTGTGTGTTACACTTAATAAACCTGCAGCAGATACGCTTGGGCGATGGCGGTGCCTGATTAAACGTAATTAAGATGAGCTTAAACATCAACATAAGTGGGTTTTTAGTTATATTATATAGTATATAGTATAAGACAGCAGCTGTATAATATTGGCTCAACGTTCAGTTTGTAATCGAATCACACGCGGATTAAAATGTTCAGGAATTTTCGTTCAGCCTCTCTTACTGACCTTTATTGTCTTTGTGAGATGGAAGAATTTAGAAAGTTGCGCGGCGCTTCGGAGAGCCTGCAGCCGCAGTAACACGTCATGGATTATGCGTAAAAATTAAGAGCTCAGACTTCATCCAGCCAGAGAGAACAACCTCTGACCGTCCAGTGCGCCGGTTCCCCTGACAACCCAACCCGTAGTAAGGTGAACGGAGGCGGAGCGGCGAGAGGAGGTCGCACCCTGGCCGTAGCCTCGAGGAAAAATTGAAAAGCATATTTGGGTATTTTCTTCGATCGCTCAGGTAACCAGCTGCTTCACATCAGCCCAAAACAAAATGCTTCCTGGATGCTGGCGTAGAATTGTGATAGGCCTTGACCACGCCACGTGTGACGAGTCGGGGAGTGACAGCGGGTTGTAGGGATACGACACCGGTCACAGATGGAATCAAACGCAGCTCTGTTGTTTTCCGTTACGGGTTTAAAAAAATGAAATAATGAAAGAACGAAACGAACACAGATTAGAAAGTGACTGACAGATTTATGGCTAATTAAATTAATCGTTATCATTTTATAAAACTGGTCTTTTTTTTCTCTCTCTCTCTTCACAGCGTCTTCTCAGCCAATGGGCAGCGTCGGCTCCATGGGCGGCCCGGCCCCCGGACCCCAGCGTATGTTCCCTCAGAACCAAGGTATGATGGGTATGAACATGGGTCAGGGCGGCGGGCCGGCAGGCGGCGTAGCTCCGTCCACGACGACGAGTCAGGCCGACATCAGTTTGTCGTCCTGCGGGGGCGGAGGAGGCGTCGCCGGCGTGGACGTCCACCAGCAGGTGCTCTACAACAACATGAACATTCACGCCAATCACCCGTCCCACCCGCCCCAGCCGGCCGGCCTGCAGCGCCAGCCTCTGGGCCCCATGAGCGCCGCCTATAGGCAGAACCTTCTGGCTCAGCAGCATCTGAAGGCACAGCCCAACGCCGCCATGATGAAGCAGCAGCAGCTGGCCGCCGCCGCCGCCCGCATGCCGGGCTCCATGCAGAACAGTCTGGGGGCCAGCCTGCCCGGCTCCATGCCCGGCAGCATGCAGGGCGCCCAGAGCGCCGCCTGGCAACAGCAGATGGCTAACCAGCCGTCCTCCAGTAACGCCGGCCTCCCCCCCAACGCCTTCAACAACCCCCCGAACGCTTTCCACATGCAGCAGCATCCTCGCATTCCCAAGATGCCGCCTGCCGCTGCACCCTTTGGTGCAAACCCGGGCGGGCGTCCCATGGGAGGTCTGAACCCCGGGCAGCAGATGATGCAGACAAACATGGCAGCCGCCCAACAGAGAGCACCGCCCAACCCTCAAAGCCTCGGCCAGCCCATGGCCAATCAGCAGCAGACTCAACAACAACAGGCCAATCAGAACCAGACTGTCCTCCCCGACCTGGCGGCGTTCGGACAGCCGCAGGGCAACAGCCGCCAGGCACTGCAGTGTAACCAAGGATACCAGGTGAGCAGGACTGCCAGCCAGCAGCAGCAGCAGGTGTCGTTTGGATACAACGTGGCGTCGGGGAGCTTCGCCGGCGAGAGCGAGCTGGTGGACTCCCTGCTGAAGGGTCAGAGCACCCAGGAGTGGATGGCCGACCTGGACGAACTGCTCGCCAGCCACCACTAGTTAGACACACCTGTCTGCAGCGGCAGCACCTGGATCCTGCTGAGCTGCACTGCTGTACCCGCGAGGACGAGCCGCCGCCGACTTAAAGACGGATTTCTCTTTTCAGACCAACGCCATTCCGATCTGTAGAAAGAGATCCAGGCAGGAGGGTCGGCGCGTCAGCCACCCAGCCGGTGAAGAGAACTGACCTCCGGCCAGCGTCCCTCCCTCTCTCTGAGCTCGCTGGCTGCGAGCGTAATGAAGGTTGTCGACAAACGTCGTGTTTATCGATCACTCTGTGGACGAGCTGCTTCCCGCCCCGATGTGATGCGACTGGATCTCAGTCTCATCTTATCAGGGTAGGAAATATGCCACCCTCAGATATTTATTAACCGGCTGCCTAACACGGGAAAGTTCTGCTGGTTGAAGAGACGGAAGTGGAAAGTCCGCATGCTGAGAGTTCTCGAGGTCCACGTCGGCTCGCTTGACCGCACGTCTTGCTGAGAGACACTGGAGGTTTAAAATCAGTCACAGACGAGCTGAGGACGGACGTGTTTCACCGCCAAGCTTCATTCAAAAATTTGGCAATTTAACGATGAGCCGCTCGTTTGCAAAATCACACACGTGGTAGAAAAGCAGGAGTCTAAATTATTGACGGACCAGTAGCCTGATGGTATAAAATAAATAATTTTATATAAATTTATTTGAATATTCATTCCTAACAGATAAAATAACCAGACAGGAAGCTCATTATGGCAGCGACCCGGGTCGTCCCCTCTCTCCCACTCCATTTCCTGTTTCTCTTCTCACCTGTTAACGCTGGCGTCCTAAAACAACCACAGATATTAACTTTAAAAGTACAGAGTCCTCAGTGTACCCGTTGACCGGTTTCTGTCACAGCCTCAAACTGCACCAGCAGATGGTTTTATTACTTTATTTTTTTATCCGGTTATTGTAGTTTGCAGGTGTTTTTATTCATAAACACTCGTTTATTTTTTATTTTACTGGTTAGATTTCCACCATGTTTGACTTCTGTTCTACCACGTGTGTGTGCGTTTGTAGCCGAGCGACGCGTCCAGGTCGAGTCTGCGTGGCACTGTCTATTGACTGGAGACTGAATGGAGGAGTCGTATTATTATTACTACTACTGAACCTATGCTCACGCACACAGCGCCGCCTACAGACCACCAGCATCGCTCAGGCTGCAGCCTCAGACACTTTTAAAACTACAGTTTCTTCAGCAGAAATGAAGTGAAGCCGCTGAATTTTTAAAATCTACTTGGCTTTTACTGCAAATCACAAACATTTTAAATTACTGCAAAGCGTCCCGTCGTGTTTTTTTAAATATTTCTAAACGTGTTCTGTTACACTTCAGTATAAAAAGCAGCTCGCAGGGACCCCGTTGCACACGGGTGATCTTTTTGTCTTGGTTTTACTTTACCCTGTTACTGTCCTGAAATTCAAAGCAGGCGTGATGCAGGACACAAACTCTAAACAAGTTTACAAGTTGATTTTCATACTGTAGGGAAATAACTGATATAACAGACGCTGCTGGGAAGACAAAGATTTAAATATCTAAAAGACATGACGCAGCTTTTGTTTAGGGAAATGACCTGCAGCAATGTAAAGTGATTTTTATTTGTAGTAGCGGCCCGTGTGGCGAATACACCGTCACGTGAAGCGTGTGCAGGATGCGTCTCTTTAGATAAACACCAAGAGGTTTGAAGTTGCTCCAGAGCACCAGGAGAGTTATTCTCCCGTTCTCTGGTTCCTTCAGGCGACAAATCAAGTTAATCAGAGAAAATCTTTAGCTGTCGGTCAACTACAGATTTCTTAGCGCACCGCGTGGAGCAGTGCAAGTTTCCCAAGAAACAGCCAGTGAGGCGCAGAGACGCAGGAGGCGCCGTCGATCCCGTTCAGACCGTCGGAGCTCCTCTTCCTCCACAGACCCGTGTGCGCGCAGAGGTCAAACTTCCTGACGTGTAGGGGGGAGTTTTAAAGTGTTCGAGCATCACGAGAAGTTTGCTCACACCGAAGCTCGCGGGAGCGACAGGTGAAGCTGCAGCTCCGGTGAGCCGACGCGCTCGTTTTTTCAAGGTTTCCTTCAACATTTCAACGTTTTCGTGACGTTTTTACTCGACATCCTGTAGATTTAATGTCGATGCAGAGCAGCGACAGGAAAACAAAGGAAGTGATGAAAGAATACTGCAGTTTTCCTCCCTGAATGAAGCCTCCCAGGAAGCCGACCTCCTTCAGCCAAATACTGAATGCTTAGAGGGTCCGGTACCAGTGAAGGGACACGAACCCACATGCAGCCATGCTGCCCCCGGGGGGGTAAGAGTGGAAGTGTGCCTGGGAGTCTGAATTCAGGCAGCAGTGTCCCATGAGCTGATAGAGTCTTAAATCTTTCACTCAGAATTCTGCATTAACAATTAAAAAAAAACAAACTAATTCACATGAAGTAAAAATAAAAGTATTTCGCTGAAAATGAAAATGGTTCTCAGACATTTGTCCGCAGTTAGAAAATGTTTGAACGCAGCGTTCTAGCGTCCACATTTCAAAACGCAGTGTTTCCCGACGCGCCGGCAGACGTTCAGGTCGGACCGATGAACTTAACGTGGAGCCCGGACGCAGCTCCGAGTACTCGCGGTTCTCGTTGTGTAAAGTAGTCGGACAGTCGTTCGGCGTCCGTGTTCCTCGCCTGCTGCCTGGTCTCTTCCAGCCGTCTGTCTCTGTTTTTAAGTTGGAGCCGTGAGCCGGTCGTTCTATCTGCTGTACTGTTTCGTGTGACTTTTTGTTTGCAGACATGTTGTGTATTTTATTATTTGTAATGTTATTACTGCTAAACCATCGCTTGGGGCTGGTTTTCGCGTCTTCATCCGAACGGCTGCCGACCTCCCGTAGGATCTTCCGGCCACGCTCGGGCCGCCCGGAGTCGTTTCCTGGGTCTAACTGTTGTGAACAGGATCTCTGTGTGTGTAAATATCTATAAATATATTTTTTTGTATGTATGCCTTTCCTAATGATCTGGAGAAGATAGATGTTATTTTTATATATTGCAGCGGAGGTTTTGTAAGTATTTTATACTTTTGATATGGTTCTCTGTAAAACAAGAGTATTATGTAAATATAGTTCTTTAGAAACAAGTTTTGTTGTCCGTGTGTTTCTGTGTGTCAATATCAGGAGGAGCAACGCAACATCAGCTGACGGGGCAGCTGGAGGCACAGCGTCGGCTTTGATATAGAAATTACAAAGAGGAGGGAGCTTTGCACGAAACCACCGGCTTCATACATTTTCTAGGGGGAACGTAGTTGCACAGACTCGTGATTGGTACAGCACCACCTGGGCGTGATGCCAGGGTCACCTCCAGTCCAAAGTGACGGTGAAAGTTGGCAGTACGTTTCTTGATATTTAAATTAGAATAATAAGAACGGTCGGTCGTTGCCACGGAGGAGCTGAGGTTAGAAAAGCAAGTTAGGGATGTAAACGAGTCACCGTTTAAGCTGGTGTGGTTCTCATGTTGCCTGTTTTTTATGTTAATTTCTAAAAATGTAGAAAGCAATAAATTAAAAACAAAGTGCAAACATGAGCCACCCCATCTGTAACGATTCTGAGCATGAATGTAAAAATGACTGGAGACCATCAACACTAACTAAAGAACTTTTCTCCCGGTACGTTAACATTTGCTCATTCTGCAGGTGTTTGTTTATAATCTGCTCTGGATTTCCCACCTTTTTGTTCACAGATGTAATAATAATAATAATAACGGTCCAAAATGATGTGGAATTGCATATTTCTCGATTGGATCACGTAACATTTTCTTGGGAGGACCTCCCACCCAAACCTCTTTGCATATTGGATATGAAACGTCACAAAAAAACGAGTCAATGTTGAAAGTGTTTACAAGGTTGGTGAGAGGATGAGGAGGGACTATCCTCCTGTGCACAAGAAGAGAAAATAACTGGACGAGCGAGAACACGGGTCGGGCAAACTCGTGTCCTCTCCTCTGAGGTTCTTGTGCTTCTCGCCCCGTTTTTGTCTTGGTTTCTCGTTCAGACTGAACAATATCAGCGTGAAATACAACTCTTTATTACATGTATTTGCCTTCAGTCCGCAGCCGGACATTATTGCATTCCAGCAGCAAAGTTAGTGGGTCCAGTCCAGACGGCACACGGATGTACTGGCACTTCTAAAAGGCACCTTCATTTTAAAACATGACTCGGTATCCGCCTCGCAGTGAAGGTTTAGTTAAAACTCTGGACCGATGCAGGAAAGCAGTGGATTCACACTGAATATTAAAATGTTCATTCGCAGGGCGGACTGGGCAGTATGTTTGTACTAGTGCTGAAGTACTCGAGACCGGTCTTAAGACCACTTTTTGATGGTCTTGTCCCGGTCTCAGACACCGAGGACTCGGGATTTTATTTCAAGACCATAACATAGGGAATAACAATACATTGCTTTTGCATCGGCTGATTTATTTAACATCCTAACTTTGATTGGTTGTAAAACTTATTGCTTCAAATGTAATCAATAATCCTAATTAAAAATGTGGTTTTCCTGACCAGATTTTCTGACCATAAAGAAAAGTTTAAAACCAAAACTAACCATCTGGTTTCTTCAGCTTTCACTCAGGAGCAAAAATCAGCCTTTAAACTTGATAGAAGTAATGATGTGACATTTATCCTGATAATTATCCATATAAATGATGGTATAAATTGTATTTTAGCTTTAAAAATGTTAAAGGAAACCTGGTGAGCCAGTTTGAAAGGGCCTGATGCAGCTGACAGCTTTGATATCTAGCAAGTATTTATATACACTATTTACTGGGGCTATGCTGAAACCTGTCAGCAGAGTAGATGCTGCATCATAAGCCCAGTTGATCCAAATCCAGTACCAGCACAGAACCAGTCCAGACTTCTTTAGCAGGTCACACAGGCAGCCTCGGCCAGAGATGCGCAGCCGGCAGCAGTTCTAACAGACTTTATGAGGATTTTTCTAGAAGAGGTTTCTATTCAGTTATTACTGAGACAGACTGTTGTAAAGGAGCGGTGACAGCGACAGTATATCCAATATCAATGGCTGAAGCCGGTGAGGCGCATACTAACACGTTTCATGCACTTCAGTGAAACATAAATCAGATATTTACACGGGGGACGAGGGGGCCCTGTGCCCCAGTTTATGTCGAGCGACGGCCCTGGATGTGGCGCTCTGCAGGGACGGACGGCCCGGCCACTTGTAGTTTTTACGAGTTGGGTTGTGCTGCACCTGGTACTGTGATTTTTGAAGTTGATGACGCCAGACTTTGGAGGAGGAGCTAGACTCTGCACAATCTTATAAACTTAGCAAACATTGTTGGATTTGTTGAGGTTGAAGATTAACAGCATGAGCCTTTGACTGAGGGTGTTGTGCCGCCGATGGTTTTAAACGACGTCGACATCTTGTTATATTTGTAAAACAAAGACCTCAGCAAAATAAGTTATTTTTTAAACAGGAGTTTGGTCTGTTTGACAAAAGAACATTCATGAACGTTTAACAGCAGAAAATAAATTCTCTTCCAAGATACATCCAGCCAATCACAGCTGATTTGGGAGAGGGTGGGTGAGTCATTAACCTGGTTACCTGTCACTCTGTGTATTTTGGGCCCCGCCCCCTGCAGGTGTGCTCTCTCTCTCTGTGTCACCTGTCTGTATTTCCCGACGGTGTTTCAGTGCCCAGGTGTGTGTTTCTGTCTCACCTGCCGCTCTGATTCACCTCTTACTGCAGAGATGTTGGACGAGGCGGTCGGCCTCGGCGCTGTGACCGTGCTGGGCGTGCTGGAGCAAGGTAAGAAGGGCATGCTGGGAAATACGAGAGGCGACTGACTGAGATGGTGTAATTTGATGAAAAACGACTGGTTGCACTTCAAACTGTGATTAATGTAACTTTAGTTCTCATTTTATTCCTGAACTATTTCCAGGTTTTATCTTTTACTCTTGTTGATTTTCTTATTTTCTTATTTTACATAAACATATAATCAGCCGGTCTGCCTTCACCTTTTCTCTGCTTTCATTCTCTGTATTATTAGTATTATGTTATTTTTACAAATCAGATTTGCATTTACAAACACAGCGTGAACTTTGGTCTGTACACCAGCCGCTGCATGAATGAAAGTTTGATTTGTGACGTTTGTAGTGAATCAGAAACACCTGAGCTCTGACACAAAGAAACACACATTCATTTAATCTCCACATGCATGCAGTCATGTTTCTGCACTGCATACACCCCCTCTATGTGTTTATATATATATATAAAAATAAAGATGTGTGTGTGTGTCCAGCTTATTTCTCTCTGCAGGTGATCTACGCCAGGAGAAAGTATTCGGTGTCTCCACCAGCCACAACCGGACCGCCTGAGTTTGAGAGAGTCTTCAGAGCTCAGTGAGTTTGATTTAATAAATATAAAGTGTTGTGACATCCAATGACTTTTCATACAGAGCAGGGGCAGACTTTACTCTTTGAGATCCAACAGTTCCCACCGTGAGCAGGCAGCGACGCAGACCGTAAGAACTTTGATTGGTCGGCTTGGCAGCGTCTCATTTCCTCCTACGCATTTCCGGCTTGTCCTCCTCTTCCTGCCTCAAACGGTTCAGGGGTCGTACATCCCATCAACGCTTTCTCTCGTTCCTGCATTTTAGGGATTTCACTAAAAGCAACATCGATCAGCTCCAACTCCGAAATAATCCGCTCAGAAACTCAACAGAGAGTCAGAGGCGTCTGCAGAGCGACGCAGAAGTAAAACCCTGGACTCGGCGTGAGTGGCCATCTGCCTCCACCGGTTGGGATGAGAGGGATTCAACTGTTTGACGTACTTAGAGCCCAACGTTTACTTTGGGCGGGATCATTTCAGGCTACAAGAATGTGCGCAACAGTTCGAGGACGCCTGGTGTCAGAAAACGAGAACAAACGCCCTTTTCAGCTTTTTTAAAAGGAAACATTAAAGGTGCCGCAGGATGAAAACGGGTGTTTCCCTTTGCATAGTTGAATAAAAAGAGTTCAGTTCATGGAACGGGCAGACCGTGAGCCTCACTCTCTGTTGTTTCCTCCTTCATGTGTAAATCTCACACATGCAAAAGACCCCGGAAAAACGTGATGTAACACCTTTAATGTTTACGCCCCCAAAATTTACATAAACCGGCCCACGTTCCAGAGAAGCGCTCGTACGAGCTCATGGAGCTGGAGGTTGTTCAGAAAGTCGTGTACGGATCTGAAGGGAAGGTAAAAATGTTCTGGTTTTCCCTCTGATGTCAAATCTGTGATTAAGAAGTTTCCTGATGGACAGATACCTTTGCTTGTTGTTACAGTAACTGCTAGCTGCTGCTAACGCTAGCTGCTGTTATCAGCTGGCTCTGAACCAGCTTCTGTACTAATAGTTAGAGGTGTAAACACCAACACACACCCGGAGCACTGAGCTTCCAGTCCGGGCAGAATCAGCAATAAGTCTGGCTAGCTGCACGGCTAACAGAGTAGCTAGCAGCAGCTGCTATGGAACTTTTTAAATGTTTGGCGTTCCTATTAAAAAACAAAAAAATAAGTTGAAACAATAACGCTGGTAATTAAAGACTCACAGTCTCACCACAAGGTCCATTTAGTGGCTGTTCTGGAGCTTTCTAATGTCTCACACGAGACTCGGTCATTGCGAAACTTTGGGTGCTCAGATTTCCTTTACTTCAATTTAAATTTCAAGTTAGACCAGTTGGTCAGTGTAGGAGAGAATGCTGGGAAATGTGAGAGGAGACTGACTGAACTGGTTTGATGTGATGAAAGTAAGTCTGGTTGCGTTTCAAACTGTCGTCATTGTGACGTCAATATAGAAAATACAAAAAAGTTTTTGACATTCATTTAATCTCCTGTGAAAATGCCCCGTTTAAATGATCATTTTTAAGACTTTAAAGGCTTTTGAAGCTTAAATTAGACACAAATCAGAGCCGAGGATCTGAGGAGTGTTTTTCCATGTTGGTTTGCAAAGAAACTGCGTGGAAATAAAACAACAGTATATATTTACGCCACCAGGAGGCGCCGCAGTCCGACTGGATCAAATCCTGTGAATAATAAATGAATAAATCCCCGTCCGCAGCGCCGTCACAGCAGACGGATGCTGAGAGACTGACGGTGTTTCCTGGTTCCTCAGAAAGTCCCTCCTCAGGGACGTTTTGTGGTCCTTCTTCCTCTAAAGAAACATTATGTGTAGGGGGGGGGTTCTTCTACAGTTTCAGAGTGTAAGTCATCGCTGTGGTAATTAAGGACAGCTGTACATGTGTTTCTTATGATCACATTAGAGAGCTTTACTAACATCGAGCAGGTGCAACAACACAAGACTCAAAAACATTACGTCCAACAGGAAGGCGGCCGGCTCGCCGTCTCTCCTGCAGCCTTTTATATCATGAAGCTCTCTGCAGCCTCGGGGCCTTTCTCAACCTGTGTCTGCGTCCTGGACAGGCTGCCAGTCCATCGCAGGGCCACACAGAGACAAACAACCACTCACACACTCACGCCTGAGGACAACTCAGGGTCACCTTGGCTACATGTGTTTGGACGGCGGGAGGAAGCCGGAGCAGACACCTGGGTTTGAACCCACGACCTTCTTGCTGTGACTTGCCGTGCAGCCCAGTATTAATATGTTATGAGCTTAGTTTTGGGTTATGTTTTGTATTTTTCCCTGTGTGTTTCTGGTTTTGCCTTTGTTTGTCTGTTTGCCTCAGTTCTTGGTCCAGTGCCTTAGCTCTGAGTTCTGTGCTTTAGTTCATGTTGTTAGTCCTGGTCTGTGTGTTTCTGTGTTTCATTATTTGATCTTGTCATGTTTTTGGGTTTTGTAGCTAAGTTTAGTTTTTTGTTCATTCGCATGTTTAAGTTTTCTTAGTATCTGTCCTGTCTTTTATCTTAGTCCTTAGTCCTGTGTCTCCATGTAGTCCTGTCCCGTTTGGTCCTTTCCATGTTTGTGTTTTACTTTGGTAGATCTAACCTTTTGTGTTCTGGTGTACTTTACTTCCTGTTTTATTTTGTAATCTTCTGTGTCTGGTGATGTCTAGCTTTGCTTCCTGTTCTCTTCTCCTTGATGTGATCCACCTGTTTTATGTTCCCGCCCTGCTCGTTTGCCTCACTACTAAATGTTCAGTTGTTCAGTCTGTGTTGGTTCATCGTTGAGTGTGTGTCCCATGTTGGGCTGTTGCCTGCGTTTGTCCCTGCTGTTTTTGGGACATCTGTTTCTTTTAAACCCCTTTGGTTTCTTTTTGGACTCTGTTTGCAAAGTGGGCTCTCTTTTGTTAATAAATCTTTGGACTATTTCTGCTCAGCTCTGGTGTCCTGCGCTTGGGTTCTCAACCTGCTCAACCAACACCATAACCCCTAACAGATATACCGTAACATATAATTACAGTCTGTAAACATTAACACATAATGAACACTGATTACTACGTTGACACTTTTCTTGTGTAACGGCTCTGCATGGGCCAAGATAAACACTTTGTGCGCGGTGGCTTCTGGGACGAACCTTTTATCTGCAGCCGGATGCTTCTCAACTTGTGCTCAAACGTTTTCATTACATTTACATTTCATTTACTCATTTGGCAGACGCTTTTATCCAAAGCGACTTACATTTGAGGAACAACTTACAACACTTTTCAGAGTTGTGACGCTCCGCAACCGTCAGCGGGGGAAGCTAACGAGCTGGCCGGCAACACCGGCAGAGTAAAGACCGTCGGCTGTGAGATAGTTTTAAAGTTGGTACCGCTGTTATTCTGTCTTTACATTCTGAGTCATGTTGTAAGGTTTTAAATCAAGAGACATCTGGAGGATGTGCAGAACAATCTGGTCTGGAAAAATAAGCAGAAATAGTACGAAAGTGGACTGTCTTTGCTTTATTATTATTATCATTATTTTTGTTAATAATAATAAAAATATTAATATAGATGTTATTATTATATTACATTGTTAGTGTACAGTAGACTTGTGGTCACAGTATTTGCTTTTATTTAAAATAATTTTTATGGATGTGCAAATATATCTTTGTAAGTTCAAACCTACCTATGAACCCGATTCTGAGCTTTTAGTTTTGGGCGATGAAGCCCGGCTGTTATAATAATCCGAGCTCTGCAGGCGGCCTCTGTGCTGTGTGAACGTTCACCCCAAGAACAAACTGTTGGTTATCTTCGTGCTTCTATCTTCGTAGCTTCCTCCGTCGGCGTCTTCTTCGGTCTCGTCAGCCTCTGCCGTTAGCTAACGTTGCGTCCGTAAAGGCTGCTGAGCCCCCGGTCACGTTGCAGCCTTTCAGCTCTTCAACCTCTACCAGTAGAAGCCAGTCTGATATTTACTCTTGTCCGGTCACTCTCTCTTTCTCTCTTCCTCCTCGTCTTCTTCAGTCTCTTCAGCCTCTGCCATGATATCCACACTGAGAATACCGAGCTAGCTTCTTCCGATGAGCTCACCTGGTACCTTATAAATTCTTTGTGTCTTCTTACAGCCTCCTGAAGAGTCGAGTTGGTGCCGCTAAAGCGTCACGCCGTTGATTATTTTAAATCTGTCATATTAAGATGTTGCTTTCACGCCTTCCTCTCCGCTTCACTGTCCACATTAACCTTCTGCTGTGTTTCCAGAGCCAACTGTTCCGAGTATTTCCCGATCTTCATCACCGTCCTGTGGACGTCGGGAGTCTTCTTCAGCCCAGGTGATCACACGTGAACACGTGAACCCGCAGCCAGTCTCAGTCGGTGTTTGTGCTTCTGCTCACGTTGATCTTTATCGTTTGTGTGTTGCAGGTCTGTCGGCTTTCTGCGGTCTGCTGTATTTACACGGACGCTTCCGTTACTTCCGTGGATACTCGCAGTCGGCACAGGGACGGTAGGAAGCTCCACCTGGTTAATTTATTATTTAAAATCTATTTATTGGAGTTAATATATAACATAAAGGAGTGTGTGTCTGGCTTCAGTCTTAGTTCCAAACCCTTTCTGATAGATACGGTCGTAAGTTGAGATGGTTTTACTGTCTCGTCCCTCTTTTTAATAGAATATTACCCGGAGATAAAAATATCACACAGATATCAGGATCTTTTCTCAGCCCAAACAGTAAGTTTGGAATATAAGAGAAATGACTCGCTGTTAAATCTTCTGTTGGAGAACCGTAGGGGGGCGTTCAGGGCCAGTCGTAAAGATTAGAGGACCTCAGGGTGTCTCCAGATGAGCTTGTTGGAAACTAGTTCTGACTGGATTTTAGTGTTTAGAGAAGAAGATAAGGAAGCGGAGGGGAGCTGTGCACGCTCTTCATAACCTTCAGCTGATGTCAGCGTGGGGGAGGTGCCTGGATTGGGGGGGTATATCAATCAGACCCTAATGTGTGGACAGCCTCTGTGCAGCCTGAAGCTACATCCGCACCACGTTTCTGTCTCCCGTCCAGACAAAAACATCTAAAACTTTGAGAGCGCTGCTGACCCCGTTTTGGTTTTAAACTCCGGAGGACTTTAAAAACGATGACACGGACGCTGACGTTTGGCTTCCTGATTAGCTTTTATCAGTCATGCAAAGAAACGGGCGTCTGGCCCCGAGAAAAGGGAGGCATCATCATTTACACAGTCTAGGTTTCTATGTTTTGGGGAACAGAGATCCTCTCCAGGCCTTGAAGGAACATTCCAGGAGAGGAGAGGATCAACAAGACGGAAACACCAAAACACTCTAACCTTAATCCTAGTAAATGTGGACAGACTAACATTAGGAGAATAGGAGAGGAAAGGTTAAGGATAAAAACATATATCCATAATATATAAAATATAAAAAATATAAAAAATCACGTGCGTTTAAATCTCTGCTTTAAAACAAAGTAGTAGTGTGGATGTAACCTGAGAGGTAAAACCCAGGGCAAAGACAACAACAGCTCTTTCGGTGTGAGTTTTATTTAACAGATTTCATTGAGAAAATAATCAACCTGAAACAATAAAACAGGCAAACATGCCTGAACTTAAAGGTTCAGTGTGTAGGTGTTAGTGACATCTAGTGGTGAGTGTTGTGAACTGCAACCAGCAGCTCACGGTGCGTTCACATGCTCCTCGGATGGTCCCACGTCCCCGGTTGTGAAGTGGTTCTTCAGACTTCAGTGTGTGATCTTAATTCTGAACCAAGCGGGATGCTTCCGGCCAGCAGGGGGCGACTCTTCTGGTTGCAAAAAGAAGTCCGTCTCCTTTAGAAATAACGGTAAAATGTTTCTCCTTGTCAGCTGATTTATTCCCTCAGTAAACACTTTCCTGATGAGTTTATGGCCTCAGTCTCTAGTTTCAAGTCTTCTTCAACACAGCATGATGTTCATTTAGTAAATTATGGTCCCATTTAGAGGAACAGAGACCAGGAAGCAGGGGAGGCTTTAGGGCGGGGCTACAAGCTGATTGACAAGCCTCTGCTATAGTTTTAAGCCTGTTGTTCTCCTGCCTGTTAAAATGACAGTTAACGTGAGTTACAGATGCACCTAGCTAAGCTAAGCTAAGCTAGCTGGTACTGCAGAACTCCTCCGTCCTCGGAGGATTGATGGGTTTCCGTAAACGTGACGTGGTTCCCGTCTCTCTCTCTCTCTCTGCAGTCTGGCTCCGCTGTACTTCAGCGCTAAGGTTCTTTGGGTTCTGATCGGGTTCTCGTCTCTCGGCGTGTTCCTGACGTTCTGCCGGGTTTACCTGAATGTGGACCTGCTGCAGGAGCTCGGCTCTGCCCTCGGCCTGGTCTGATGGAGGTCAGAGGTCACCAGGAGATGGGAAACTAATCCTGAAACTTTTCACAGCTTCATGTTTTATGATTCTTAGATATTCCTAAATTATTATTTATGTAGGTTTATAATCTGCTTAATCTCAGTTTGTATAACTGTAGTTATCCTTTAGCTTTTCCAGATATATTATATATAAAGATATATCTGCTTGTCTTTCATTGTGATTTATGTCTTTTACTCTTTTTTTTACTCCTTATTTCTAATAACAATAATATTTCATTGCTTTGTCTGTGTTACATGTTTTAAATCGTACCTGGCAGTGTGAATAATTTAATATTAATTTGTTACCTTTGTGTTATTGCTCTAAATGCTTACATATTATTTTAGTTTTTAGAGTTTAACATCTGTCCAGATGAAAAAACTCATGTATCATTTACAGCAATTTATTAATGTTTGTTTATTGTTAATACTGTTTGTTAATGTTTGTTAGTGTTTAGTTGTGTTTATTTATAATTATTAACGTGTGTATGTGTTTATTTATGTTTCTTTATGGTTAATAATGTTTGTTAGAGTGTGTACGTGTTTATTTGTTTTTGTGTATTAATGTTTGTTTTTTATTGTTTGTTTGTCTTTATTTATCTTTATTAATGTTTATTTATTTTTATTCATCTTTATTTGTGTCAATGTTTCTTAATCTTTATCAACCTTTAGTGATAATTTTAATGTTTGTAACTGTTAATAACTGTTTATTAATGTTTATTATTGTTTATTAAAGTTTACATTGTTTGTGTTTATTATTGTTTCTTTGTTGTTGTTTGTTAAACAAACCAATCAAATGAATAAAGTCACAGCTTCAGGTTTGACCACAAGGTGGCAGCATTTCCTTTCAAACTGTGATGAACACTGAGGGATAATTTCTCTTTTACACTCCAGGAAATAATAATATATTTAATCTATTCTAATATTAGTGTGTGTTATTGTGTAACCTCCATGTTTTATTCCCTGTGTCTTCTGTGAAAGAGATTTTCTAACTAGTTTAAGTATCAGCGACGAAGAAGTCCTCTTAGTGTAAGTAGCTTGACTACAGTGTAGAAATACTCTGTTATGGATGCAATGTTTATCTTTATTTTATTATATTATCATTTTTAGAGACACTATGATTTATTGTTAGGATTTCGGAAGCTGTCACATGTTTTATTTGAGACACTAACACTGAGATTTTTGGTGAAACCTCTGGTTACAGCAGCACAGAAAACATTCACACCATCTAAAGTTTTCATAAACTTAGAAAAAGGAAAAGACATCACATCACTCCGGTCTTGTTTCACTTGCATTGGTTACCAGTAAAGTAGAGAATTGATTTTTAAATGTTATTTGTTTTAAAGCCCCATAATGGTTTATCCCGGGCCTTTCCTGTTGCTTCCGTCTAACACTAAGTCCTTGTTATTTATTTTCCTTTTAGTCTCTTTGAATTTCCCTTTAACTGAATATCCATATTCCTTTTATTGATGTGCAGTAGTGAGAGAAACAGGCCTTTTGTGTACACAGAGCAAGTCTTAGATCTTTGAGTTCAGCTCTTGATGAAGGGGCAACAACAAAAGTGTCGTGTTTATAATTTTGTTCAGTACATTTATTAAATTCGAACGAGGCCGTCACTTTGTGTTGTGGTGGGGACAGGAGGGACGTGATGATGCACAAGATGAGAAGATTTTTTAACACTATTTTGAAGAAATATTTAATGGTTATATATTTATGAGAAGGGATTCTGTGGAGTGTCTAAAATGTTGAGCATTAAACACTATTTCTTTCATTCAGGAGAGTTTTTCTGCACCAATAAATGGTGGAAATTTATATTAAAAGAAGCATAAAACATAACTGAAAGTAATGCAGATCAGCAGCTAGTTTTTTCTAACTTAAGTTAGTTTTTTGGGGACAGTGCACATTTGTTCTTCAGTATTTACATGTTTTCTCATTGTGCAAATACGCCTTTCTCAAAGCACTTTCATTTGTTAGGTAACATTTCATGCTTTCAAAACAGTGACAGGGACAAAATCAGCGAGGAAGTCCAGGTACTTTCTACTTGTGCTACACAACAAGAGGTGAATATTGTACTTTTTACTGCACTACATGATGTTTACTGCTTATTTATCATGTATTTATTATTCTTTACAGGCTTAGTTTGATATGTGGTGTGTTTGTGGTGTATTGTGTTGTGTTTCTGGAACGTGAACTGGACCTACACACTGATGAGCTAAGGATAAATAAAGTTTTTTTAATTTGAACTGAAACTCTTTAAACCTTCCTTTGGATCAGCTGGAAAAAAGCATCGTCACACAGACGAAAGAGGTTTTTTCTGTGTTAGTTCAATAACAAGAAATTATTTTTATTGAAGTATCTGAATACTACAGACAAAACGTTTTTACCCGCTCGACCCAAAAATCTATTGACTGTCCAGAACTCAGCTGCAGAACCAGAACCAATAAAACGCTTTAGCTTCATCACACCAGAACGTTTTAACATAGACTTTAAAATGTTATTGATAAAATGGAAGCACTTTGTCACATTGTTTTTTTAAAAAGTTCTCTATAAATAAAGATCATTATTATAAATATTCTTCCACCTCTGCGCAGTTAGACGTTTGTTAAAGTCGTCATTTCGAGCTCAAAAGGTTTTATTTATGATAATTAGAAATATTGACTTCCTGTTTGAAATTTCAGAGTCACGGTGAGGCGCTCAGATGTGGATTGTGGGTAAATTGTGGGTTGAGGTTCGCGTGTTTGTAATCTGCTCCACAATGAGCTGAAGACTATTTATAGAGCAGCTCGGCCTGAGTTTATATTAAGAAGTACATGAACACACACGCAGGTATGTACTGTATGCTCTCACACACACCCTTTATTATGACCACACAAAGAAACACACACACGGGTCAGTTCATGTGTGGAATGTGTATTTGTGTGTATTTTTAGTGTGTACTTGTACTCGCCTCCCGACAGACGGACGCGCAGCAGTTGTTGTTTTCAGAATAACTTTCCATCCGACAGCAGCTGCTTCACTTTCTCCTACAGCAGGAACAAACACACCACGCGACGTCATGACATGCATGACTCCGCCCACCCGGGAAAAATCAATAAATTCACATTTTATTTCATGTGTTTTGTTTTATACGCTGTTTGGTGGGACTGCTGAAGTTAAACCTGTGTCCTCTCCAGCAGCCAGCAGGGGGCGACTCCACCGGCTGCAGAAAGAAGTGTCATTCTATAGAAGTCTATGAGAAAATGTTCCTCCTTCTCAGCTGATTTATTCCCCCAGTAAACACTTTCCTGATGAGTTTATGGTCTCAGTCGCTAGTTTCAAGTCTTCTTCAACACAGCATGATGTTCATTTAGTAAATTATGGTCCCATTTAGAGGAAAATAGACCAGGAAGCAGGGGAGGATTTAGGGCGGAGCTACTTTGACAGAAGCGACTCGTATCTGCTGCGTCCAACACCAACGCTTTCAGAAAAAGTGACAAAGCGTTATTTGATGCCAAAGGTGCCCTTCAGCCTCTATGAGATGCTACTGGATGCCAGCTAGCTACCACGCTTGTGTAAGTCGCCCTGCACTTTATCACAACCATCAGAAACATTAGTGCCTAAACCTGATTCACTGACTTTATGCATGTCGCCCAGCCGATGTGCTAGCAGGTAGTTAGCCTCCTTTGTGTTGCTGGGACGTAGCGAATGTGGTGTTTCATTCAGACGCTGAAAGGTAACTTTAGCGTGAAATTCTTACGCTTTGTCACGCCGTCTGAAAGCTTCAGTTATGACTCATTGAGATGAGAACGCGTTAGCTGCTCTGTGTACATTCAACCAACGCCGCTGAAAAAGCTTATCAGGAGTCGGCTGCTCATTTTTCAGGTTAAGTACATTTGTTTTAAGCCTGTTTGTTGCTAGCTAAAATTAGCATCTTAGCTAATATCACAGTTAATGTGTATTACAGAGCTAGCTCCACCGTCCCGTCCAAATATGGTCACACCTGGTTCCAAAAAAAAACAAGATGGCGGTGGCCAAAATGCCAAACGAGTCTTCAAAACAGTAGACCACAAACCAACGGGTGACGTGACGGCGGCTGCGGCCACGCCCACTTCTTTTATACTGTCTGTGGTTCTGATGCTCCTGATCCAGTTGAGTCTTGTGGGTTATATTTCCCAGAAAAGACCCTTTTTTTTCTAACGGCGTCAAATCCTGCAATTGTGTGGTGACGTTTTACGTTTGGCGTGAATCTGAAGGAACGCTTCACCGCGTTCGACGTGTGGCGCTCTCCCAGATCCAGCTAACGCTAACAGCAGCAACGCCTCAGGTACAAAACACAGGTGAGCTGATGTTCAGCTTTTATACTGAAGGGAAACCAATGATGGCTGCAGATGAGACGAGTCCACAGAGACGCCCTGTAGGACAGAGACTCACTTTCACTTTAGAGACATGAAGGTGAAGAGGAGCGAGGAGGAAGAGGAGGAAGGTCACCGAGCGCTGACAGGAGCTGAGCTGAAGGAACCATCGGAATCGAACCCTAGTTGTTTGGGCTCTGAGGGGCTTTATGTAAACGTCAAACTAAGAATCCATTAAACACAAAACAAAATCCTGCTCAACTTCCTGCCCCCCTCTGGCTTCTGCACACCTCATCCAATTAAGAGCTTAATGCTGATTGGCTGATCCACCTGAGTGTGAGGAGCCCGATAATCGGATCATGTGTGCAAACAGGAAGTCGCTGTCAGAGCCGAGTGGAGAGTTTGTTGTCAAACAGCTGCTGAGACACAGTGAGCGCACAGCTGGAAAGTTTACTCAAGCGCCGCACTTACGAACATCTGAGGTACTTATTTTTAAATTATCTCAGAGGGAGATATCGTCCTTTTTACTGCAGTGCGTCCAAGAAGCGTCCCAGCATCAAGCAGTACAGAGCAGATGAACCGGGCAGGAAGTCAGACTCAAATTTTCAAATTAAAACACAGACTTCTGATCGTATATCAACAATAAACAGTTAAATCGGACAAAAAAGAAACTACGTAGCTACTTAATCACAGTAGAAGCACAGTAAGGAAGCACTAATTACCAAATCACCATCTAAGCCGTTACGCTTTCCCCGTAGAGTTTTAAGGAGGATGTGACTGAGCGCCGTGTCTCCGCTATAAAACGTCTCTTATGTTAATTCATCACATCTCAGAAGCAGCGTCCACGTTTATTCCACATTCTGACTTAAGAGCACGCGAACACACACTGAACGTCTTCACATCTCTGTTAACGTGAGCATCCGAGGAGCACGTGAACGCAGCGCTGAGCCGCTGGCCGCAATTGCCAGCCCTCACCACTAGATGCCACTAAATCTTTCACACTGACCCTTTAAAGCTGCTTTTCATCCGTTAGATTGAGTCTGCGTTGGAGTTTTAAACACCGGATGCCACGGAGCTTTAAACCCGGAGGGCGTCCGACCGTAAGACGAAGTTAATCACCTCGCGTGCTGACTGGGCGCTTTCACACATCCTGCTGATTAACTGTGCGATGCTTTGTTGTGTCTCGTCATCCTGCTTGTGTACCTAATTATTTTCAGATGCAGAAGTGTGTTTGTGTGTTGCACATGCTGCCAACGCCGCCCCCACCCCCCTTTTGTGGGTCCTCACTACAACATAAAGACCACAAACCTCCTCCGCTGCAGATGCAAGTCCTCAGACGTGAAGTACATCCTGTGTGTGTTTTGCTGTTTTATGTGCGTTAAGGTTCTTATAAACGTCCATGAAACAGAAGCAGGAGGAGAAAAACCTGCAGAGACGGTAAATCTGCAGACGCCATTTTGAATTTAAAGCTTGTTTACACAAACTTTTCCACATAGTTTCACATCTGCTGAGTTACACATGATAACATGTTACTGTGGAGAGTTATTGTATTTACAGCACATGCACGCACGCACACACGCACTTCACACTGACATCAGCTGTTAAAAATGTGGTGATGTCACAGGTTTCGTGGCTCGATGCCGACGCCGTTGAAAGTCGAAACACAAACACCTGGAAGTTCAGCTGCAGGTCGCCACCCGGATAAAAACAGAACGCCTGCCGCTGCTGGTTATTTTAATTTATTTATTCTACGTTTGGTCAGAGAGACAAATTACAGACTTTTAATGTTTTTTTAATTAAAATTAATTGAGAGAATAATCTTCAAAATGATAGATAATAAAAATCCTCTCTTACAAGTCCTGCATTAAAAGAGTATTAGCATCCAAAGTGTCGAAAGTAAAAGTTCTCATAATGCAGAACGGCTTATTTTAGTATCAACAAGCTGACGATAAACAGAAACTCGTTATAAGCTGCTTGAACAACATCTATAAAGTTTCATCTTTACGTGACATAAAACATCAGAATGACGCACTTGTTTGTCAAAATACCCTTTAAATACTCAACTCACCAGAAAACTCCACACGTTTTAACAGGATGCTTTCAGGGTCCAAGTCTGACCCCCAGAAATACACAAGTGCATACTCACATGCACGCATTCGTACAAACATTAACAAAACACCATGATAAATAAATACATTTATATATATATTTATATTTTTCTGCCCTTCCAACTTACCTTTCTGGTCAAAATAAAGTTTAATCTAGAGGTGTGGACTTGAGTCACATGACTTGAGTCACAAATATGGTGACTTTAGACTTTTCAAATTAAAAAAAGATTTCAAAAAACTCCAATTTAACACTTTTGACTCGAGCCCAAATATAAGTTAAAAAACTGTGTTCACCAACACTTGTGACATTTGTTGTGTGAAACATTTTTTCTGTACAGGTTAGCACTGTATTCAGTAAAGTTCTTATTTAATTTTAACTCTTGTTAAAAATGTGAAATGGTATTAAATTCGGTGAGGAGCAATTTATGACTTGTTTAGGACTCGAAACTCAAAGTTTAGGTCTTGAGACTTGCTTCGTCTCAGTTTTGGGACGTGAGACTAAACAGGCTTCTTCTCTCTCTGATGCTTCTGTGTTTGTTAAATTGTTGATTGTGGTTTTGTTTTTGTTTTATAATTATAATGTGTTTGATTGCTCCCTTGTTTTTTGTAATGAAGTATATGAGGACCCAGGACTGAAGGGGTTTATCCTGTTTAAGAAACTTGTAAACACGTGACATGTAAAAAAAAAAACCCATCAACACTGACTTGGTCCCTCCCTTATGTTTTTAAAATCTTATTTTTATCTTCTCAATTGTTTGAATATAACAAAAAGACGAGGAAACGCCGGAGTGACGAACTTACGAGATGTTCCTGAAGGCAGCGCAGATAAGCCCCGCCCCTCTCCTGTGATCGGCGGCCCGAGCGGTGCGTTCACGGGAGGTTTTTTGAGAGTTTGAAAGTTGTCAACAGAGGAGAAGGAGAGGCAGCAGCGGCGGCAGCAGAAGAAGAAGAAGAAGAGCGGCTTCAGACCGACAGCAGAGCTCGGAGGAGGAGGAGGAGGAGGAGATATGGGCTGCAGCCAAAGCAAGGTGAGAAACACCGACACAAACACCGGAGGGGAGAACCGGAGAGTCCCGGTAGAAGTTGACCTTGTTTCGGGCGGTTCATTAGCAGGCGGCCGGCGGCGGCTGCGGGGACACGGAACGTGCCGTGAATGAGCTCCGGGGTGGAAAAGCACCGTGTGCCGCTAAATCTTTATTATTTAAATCAGAAACAAAAGTTATCAAAGTGATGAGTTCAGCGCCGCACGAAGAAACAGCGGTGGGAAAAAACGGTGATTTTTTTTTTCTTTCTGCTCTGAACATCTGTTTCTAATCTCGCATCGTGTTTGAATCTCCGAGCTGCTTTTTGTTTTTTTTCCCACGGTGCTGCAAAAGATGGACCCCCCCCCCCACACCTCTCTTCTGTAAAGTTTCAAGATACCGCTGACACTTTAATGCAACATCTAATAAATCCTGTTTAAAATAATCCTGCTGAGACATAAAGCGCGTCCTCGAGCATTTTAACCGATTTTATAGTGTTTTATAATCTAAAATCGGGCTTAAATAGTCCAACATTACACAATGCAGTGTTTTTAAAGTGACCTTACTAACATACAATAACTTTATTGATCACAACAGGTAAGAAAACACAGATTAAATAAAAAACAATTAAAAAATATAACAGAAATAATCCTACTGTGACATAAACAGTGTCTTAAAGAATTTTTTATGATTTTATGGTGTTTATATAACTTGAAAAACAGCTTATTGGTTTAATATTCTGCAATGCCCTGATTTTAAAAAATAACTTTATTGATCCCACACTGTGTTACAGCTGCTTCAGATACAACGCAACAGATAAGGAAATACAGATTAAATAAAAAAATATATATATAATTGAAAATTACAAAACACAATAGAAACAGATCATCCTACTTTGAAATAAATGGTCTTTTGTGCATTGTCAGCGATGTATATTTGAATTTTGAATTTATTTATTAAAGGATAACCCCTTGAGATGCAGCATCTCATTTTCGAGAGGGTCCTATAACACAAATACAAAATAAACAAATACAAAACACAACATTACAGAACTACACATACACAAACACATACAGATAGCTCGCACACCCACTCATGCCCACACCCAACAACCAACACCCTCAGTTAATACAAGGAATGAATAACCACAAAAAAAACGAAGAAAAAACAAAAAACAAAACAAACAATCCTATAACTAACTATAGCAAACATTCAATAAAAAAAACAAACAAACAAACAAAAAAACATATTGTGTTTTTGTTACTTAAAATATGGCTTAATAGTCTAATATTATACAGTGCAGAGATATTAAAATGACTTTACTAATTTAAGATAACTTTATTGATCCCACACTGTGTTACAGCTGCTCCTGATACAACACAGCGGACAAGAATACTTCACTCTTTGTTATTATTTATCATTTAATAGTTGATTATTCTGCTTTATTCTGTCCCAATACTGCAATATTTACAATTCCAGCTCTCAACATTATCATCATTATTATCCACACTCCTGTTAATATTTTTTATATTTTTCGAGTAACACAGTAATTTCCCCTCTGGGTTTATTAATCTGATTTCTTCCCAAAGAGACTCTCGATCTTCCTCCGTGTGTCAGGAGTTTAAACGTTCAGTGAGGTGGTTTTCTCTGCAGTACTTCACTGTTTGCTCTGTGGGGATTAATGGCAGCGATTCCTCACCGCAGACGGGAGAAGTTTGACAGCTGTTGTCTTCCACCGGTTATTGATAGAAAATGACGGAGCGGCCGAGGCGTCGTGTGGGTCAGCGGTTTCCACGCTGAGAGCGGCGGCGGCCTCCGGGTGTGAGGTTGATATCAAGTAGCTGATCAGTTTTCTGTGAGGTTCTGACTCCTGAAATGGACCCGACGTGACGGTTTTAGCAGAGAAGACTCTCCGTTGGTTTTTCCTTTTTCTCTAACAAACAATACAGTCAGTGTCTGGAAGAAAGAGCTTTAACCAGGCTGGCTGCACAGGGCGGGTTTCCTGTTTCTGAATCTAATGTTCATTTGACACAAGGAGGATCCAGATTATTATTATTATTATTATTATTATTAAGTTTGAGCCAAGGTGACGTCTTCACATTTTAAATCCGACAGGTTCAAGAAAATGCAAATAAATTACAAACATTTCTTTACTAATTTCACAAAATTTAGAGTTTAGCATTCAGAAAAAAAAAAACGCTGTTAAGTGAGAAAACACAACTAAATACAAAAAACACGCTGCAGCTGGCACAGACCAAGTCCTCTCCTTGTCCACCAAAAGAACTTACGTCTGAGCTAATTTTCCAACAAACGTGTCCCGGCCCAGTTTTTAGTGTCCCCTGGAAACCGTTTTGGTTTCGGTCTGTGCTGATTTGATCTCTCAGGGCCACCGTACTAAAATGAGAATTTAATAATTGAAGTAGGTGATAATCAAATTCTGGTTCTGATCGGTTCTTGATTCAACACGTCACGCTGCATAAAAGACGTTGGCGTAGCCGCCGGACTTCCGTCTCGAAGCCTCCAGTTTGGCCGTCACCATCTTGGTTTTTTTGGAACCAGACGAGACCATATTTGGACGAGAGGGAGGAGCCAGCTGGCTTGGTTAGCAAGGTGCATCTGTAATTCTCGTTAAACCTGATATTAGGTGTGTTTGACTTCATGCTGCGCAGCGCTGACTTAACGTGATGCATGCTGGACTTAAAATAAGGCATGCTGGTTAGAGGCCGGCGCTGCAAAACGTCACCATGTCACGAGACCTTAAAACCTCTCGGGAGCGAGGCGGCGGTTGATTTTCCCCGACTGCACCAAGTTGGAACCTCACTTTTGTCCGGTCCCGCTGTATTTTTCTTTGCAAATTCCGTGAGATCAGTCATTGACCTCAGCTCACAGTGAGCTCACGCTGGTAGAACGCGTCCGACATGACGGCGCCGTTTTTATACCCCGCCCCTTCTGCAGTCACCTGCAGCTCACATTATCAAGTCGATGAAAGTCAGCCGCCGTCATCTCGAACACACCTATTAGCTGGGATGCTAATTTTGGCTAGCGACAAACAGCTAAAAAATTACAGCTAACGTGAATTACAGATGCACCTTGATAACCAAGCTAGCTAGCTCCTCCCTCTCGTCCAAATATGGTCACATCTGGTTCCAAAAAAACAACCGGAGGCTTCAAAATGACGGTCCGCAAACTGACGGGTGACGCGGCTACGCCCACCTCTGAAGTCTTCTTGACGTCTGTTCATCCAGATTCTCGCCACGCGGTCGGCCGTCGTGTTTCTTCTCTCCTGTTACTCAGGTCTCTTCTTTTAATGCGACAGAACATATTTGATTAAACGGCTCGATGAGCTGCCAACACTGACTTGCTGGTTTGTGCTGTCACTCTCTCCGCCAATGAAAGGCATTCTGGGAAATGTAGGACGTCTTTACATGAAGCAGAGTTAGATGGGCGGGTTAAGAGCCATCGACAGAAACAGATAATCCAGATGTTGTTCATCGGTTTATAAGCCAGGTTCTTTCTGTTGCGTAACACGAACTCCAGTAAATCTTTAATTAGCTCAGAATAGAACAGATTTAGAGGCTCAGAGTCTGAGCTGTGCTGGAGGAGATCAGTGACCCACCAGCTACACGCTGATCGTCTTAATTATATCTTCTTTTAAATTAAACCTCTACCTGAACTGACAAAGGGAATAAACAAACCGTTTTTTAGTTTAAGCGGCGTTAACCTAACCGTGAAGATCCTCTCTGGGGACATCTGAGCAGCTGATAATCTTTAAATTATGCATCAAAACAGCTTGACTGGTCTCACTGAAAATGAAAATCACCACTGTGGACGGCTAATTGAAAATCTGCTAAACCTACTTTTCCCCTCCAGAGAGTGCGTTAACTTTTACAGCTAACGTGTGGCGAACGCTAACGTGCGGGAGCTCAAACATGTTGTGAGCAGCGCCGAGTCGAAATGTTTTTATTCACGGATGAGATTTAAGGATTTGACTTAATAAGCATCTTGTTTTTTTTAGAAAGATTTTAATCAAAAACACATTTAGCGAGCAAAATACGGCCAAAAACGGCAGAATCATTCAGTATCGAATAATTATCACGATAAACATCAAATCATTATTTCTTTCAAGTTTAAAGGCTCATTTTTGCTCCCGAGTATAAAGAGAAGAAACAAGATGGTTAATTATGTGGTTAAACTTTTCTTTATGGTCAGAATGTGACAAACGCTTGACGCCAAACAGTGGATCACGTCACAAATCTGAGGAATAACAATTCTCTTTTTCAACAAATATGACTAGTAAATGTTTCTTTTTACTCCCTTTCCAACAATATAAATATTAAAATTAAAATCAAAAAATTAAGTGCTAATTTGTTCGCGATTCAAATGAATTAAAGCAAATATTTATTGACGATATATTGAACATTTATCATCATCATCATAATCGGCCCGATCACGTTGTTTCGGACTCGATCGGAATCGGACGTTACCTCCGATCAGGACTCGGATATAAATGTATATAAATGTATATAAATGTATATATAGATGTGCTTTGCAAACACTGTGGCACTTTTATTTTTGTATTTGTTTACATGTCTGCTGGGTATTTTAAGTTGAGGTGCTGTTTGTTTTTATCTTAGACTTTTTTTAAGATTTACTGTTGCACTAAAGTCCAAAAGTGAAGAATTTATGTTATTTATTACTTGATTGTTGAAGCTACCTCACAGAAGTGCTCTGTTTGTTAACAGAGTTGTTGAATGTTAAAATAAGGTGAATTAAATAAAAAATAAGGAACATCCTGGATCTGTTTTTTCCGTCTTCTTTATTCTTTTTTTAAGTATTATAGACGTATCGGTATCAGTAGATTCGGCAAAAAAACCTGATCGGGACGTCCCTAACTTAAACTGGTGTAGCTGATGCAGAGCTAAGACAATTAATCAGTTTGCCGATTGACCCTTCGCTAAGCCACGCCCCAAACCCAGACTCTCTCTAACTGAGGTCCGACACTTTCGTGGCTGCGCTACGTTGACTGTAACGCAATCGTTTTCTACTATTTCTTACTTTCTTAAATACAATTTATAAAAATATATAAGTTTCTTTTTATACTGCATTATGTCACGGTGTCTTCGTAGGGTCTCAACATACCAACATTTTAGGGATAATCTTTGTTTATGTTATGTGTTTATGAAAAAAGGGGGGGAGACGATATTGGCCGATATATCAGCTGTCAAATTTTAAAAATCTCAAATATCGAAATCTGTATCGGGCTAAAAAAATCCCTTATCGGTCGGGCTCTAATTTTATGATATGCTGCTATTGTCATTATTATTATTATTATTATTATTATTATTATTATTATTGTCAATGTGCTTCATCATGTTTTTGGCAACTTTTTTTTCTTCTTTAGAATACACAAAATTAGTCGTTAGATTAATCGACTAATCTAAAAAATAATTTAGATTAATCGACTTGAAAAATAATTGCTATGTTCAGCCCTATTGAACAGAGGCCGACTCAGCTGTACAGGAACAGTGTTGATCCTTAATATCGTTGTCCTTTGTCTCAACAGTCAATAATAATAATACTGTGGTTCACTTTTACTCTGTGGACTGTAGGCTTTAGCTTCTGTCTTTTATTTTTTCCACGTCAGTTTGAATCTGAAGCCTTTAAACAACCTTCAAACCTTCTAAAATCGCTTTTTCCAACAAATTAGACAATATTTCTCCGGAGACTGCAGTAAAAGACAGTGGCAAAGTTATTTGTTCAAAGAAATACATTTAAAAAAAAATAAATGCAAGAAATTATGGACAGATTAATCGACAATCTAAATCATTCCTCACTGCAGCTCTCTGTTGGACCCATAAATAACCTGGACACGGTTTTACAAAGTGCTGCAGCCATCAGGACTCCGTTAAAACAACTGCAGAGGCCTTTTGTCCGCATTGTTGAAGCTGTGGACGGCAGCAGAGCTCGTGTTGCTGCTGGTCCTTTCTCACCTCCAGCTCTCTGCTTCGCACTCGTCCAGTTGTTTCTGCCGGACAGCAGATGGTTCGCTGGTGACGTTGACTCTCACAGTTTCCCGCCGGCCACCTCGCTCAGACCTGAACTCCACACTATAAACCTCAACTCCAGAGTTTATGTCTGCGCTGTGCTGAGGTGAGGTGTTAGCCGACGGTTTGTTTAAAAGACGAGAACCTCAGAGAAAAAATGCAGTGTGAGGAAAATGTGTATAAAAAAAATGAGTTGGCTGGACTTAAAGCTAAAACGGCAAATAATTGAATGGAGTTCTGCTTGTATAGATTCTGCTCCGCAGTATGGACAGTCTGAAGGCTGCGTTCACACTGTAGCCAACACTTTTAGCACTATTTAATATTTTAATAAACTCAAAAATAGATCATCTAAAGAAAACAGGAACTTTAAACTTCTTAGTTCAAACTTGGCTAAAAACACCCAATAAATGAAAGGAGTTCTGCTTGGACAGTTTCCAGTACTGTTTGCAGTAAAACAGTCTGCGTTCTGCATATCTAACACTTTAAACTGTATTTTCTATTTTAAAAAATAGATCATCTAAAGAAAACAGGAACTTTAAACTTCTTAGTTTCAACTTTAACAAACAGACTAAATGAAATTAGGAGGAACTGAGAATGTGTGTCATCACACTGCAATTTAGTTAAGTTTGCAACACATTTAAAAATTTACTTTTTGTGCAAACCTAAACTAAGGAACATTTACTTTCAATATTGATTAATGTGCTGATGATTTTGTAAGTAAAATATTTAAGTTTTCAGATGTCTCGTGTCCGACCAACAACCCAAAACCGAAAAAGATTCAGTTCACTGACGTATGAAACCGAGAGAAACACAAATATTCTCGTCCCGGAGGAACCGACACCAGAGAATTGATCTTATTTCTGCTCGATGAACGACTTAAAACCGTTATTAAAATAGGAATTAATATTAATTATATTAACATTAACTTACTAATCGTTTCGCTCCAGTAAGAACAGAGTCCCTTTGGTACCAACTTTCAGCCGCCTGTCACGATCTACATCAGCTTACTTGCTCGGCCGTCGTCACGTGACCAGCGCAGGGAACTTTGCGTTATGACTCCTCAGGTTGTTTGTGGATTCCTGCAGTAAAAAAAACAAAACAACTGCCTCATGTGATGTTTTTCTGATCAGATCTGAGGCCTGCGGAGACGCTGAGGGTCCCTCATGTGACTTTATGTTTTTTTTATTTTTTACTGTTAAATTCAAAGTTTATCTGCGTTACTGTGGCAACAAGAACACATCACACCGTTGAGGGCCGTGAGACGCGAGGAAGTGCAGAACAGCCTGAACTCCAAGTACATTTAGTCCAAGCCAGTGAACCACATGTGTGATTGATAAATTATATGTGTTGTAGGGTTGGATCAATAGACAAAGCCATTGTCTATCACCTCTCTGCCCCCCCCCCCCCACTTATAACACGTCCGTCTCGATGTTTCAACCCTAATGCGGCGCTCGTATCGTACAGCTCAGCCTTCACAGCCTCTCTTCAGGTAGGACTCTCACACTGACAGGATAAAGTCTCTAACCTGCCTGTCAGCTCGCTCTGGGCCCTTTCACTTACCGTAAAGGCTCCAATACGTGCGCACTCCAAATGTAGGTGCTGCTTTCTTGACCCTGTTCTCACAGACGAGTGACAGAAACGCTCAAAGCGGGTCGGACCCTTAGTTAACGTCACCGTGCTGAACTCAAAATGCTGTTTTTCCATCACCAGAACCAGCTCAGCTCTCCTCGACTCGGTTTGGCCGTCCTCCATATTCAAAATCTCACAACTGATTTCTAACCTCAAAACTTCTCAGAAGTGTATTTAACGACGAAATTCCATACGGAAACTGTAAAATCTAAAACTTTCTGCTGCTGGCCTCTTTCTGGTGCAATGATGATGATGCAGTGAATAGTGAATATTCTCTCTTAAAGCCTTTTGTGATCAGTCAAGTGCTGAGATGATTTGCAGCCACAAAAAGATCCAGATTTAGGATCATAAACACAAACAGAGATTCTGTTTCTGCAAAAGAACGCCTCAAATATGTTTTACAGTTTCATCAGGAATCAGAGTAATTAATACTTTCATGCAGCAATTTATTCTCCTAAATAAGGTGAACAGGAGACAAATAACATTTAAATTGATGCTGTTTTCAGCGAGTCAGTCGGGCAAATACCAGCGCACGGTTTCATATATTGTTCTCACGTGTTCGTTGCCTTATCGAGCCGAACGCTGAGCGGCAGCGTGATGACAGATGTGATGCTTGTAAAAACGTTAAGGATAATAAAACAGCTTCTGTCAATTACTACAAGTCATATTTCTTTAACTCGTCGGCAGCCTCGTTCGGTGAGCCGACTGTTTGTGTAAATAAATAAATGTTTAAACACAGAGGAAGTCATTTGGTTTACTCTCTTTTCAAACGGGGGAATCCAGATCAGTACCTGTGTGGCCCCCTCCAGCCAGCGAGGGGGGGCCCCTTCCTGCAGTTTGGTTATAAAGGGGCGGAGCTCCGGGAGGCAAACAGCTTCAGTTTCACCAAAAGTACCGTCAGCGTCTCTGAGTTAGATTCAGTTTGTAGCTTCTCTGTCAGTTTGCCTCCTTTTCTTCCTGCAGTCAGGACGGATTAATATTAATGAGCTTCACTGACTGTTTACAGGCAGCTGAGGGCGTTTGGAGGGATTGTTATTTATAAAGGGAACTTGTTTACACGCTATGCTAAGCTAACTGGCTGTAGCTTCATACTCATCGCACGGTCTTATTGATCTGAGCATCAAAGTCTGAGCAAGACAGAGAAGAAGTGTTTTTTTATTGTGTCTGTGTTCATAATTTCTATCATCATTTCTAGCAGTAATAACATTTTGTTAATCGCTCAGATCTGGGATCAGATCAGTACAGACCTGGAGTTTGATCTTTGGAAAATAATACGCAATTCGATTTAGATATTTTCTTCTAATTATTATCTTTGATTCTGATCCAAGAGCTTCTTTAATGGAGTTTAACTCAGCTTTTAATTCTTCAAAGGAAGCAGAAATAAAGTGAATCTAGAGCCTCATCGGTTCCTTGTGATGACGCCACAGTGTCTTTCTGTTTGATATAGTGATTTAGTGATAAGTTTGTGCTCGTGAACATGGACGACACCACATGAAGAGCTGTTTTTTATCCACAGCGAGCCGTTAATGATCGACTCTGAAACGTCTGCGGGTCTTTAACTGAACCGCTTCTCTCTGCGGCGAGCTTCAGAGGACAGTTAATCTGTTAAAGGTTCAGCAGCAGCTCCTTGTTGAGGATTTATTAGAAGAAGAAGAAGTCAGAGACGGAGCAGCTTCAGGCTTCAGTTTAACGTCTGCCGGTAAAACCTGAGACATTCAACACGTCGAAGGGGAATAAAAGAGGTTTTGTGCTGCTCTTCGTCTCCATGTGTGAGTTTAACCTCGTTCAGGAGGTTCTTCACACAACGCTAAATCTCTTCCCGTAACGCTTCCTGGCGAGCTCTGGGGAATATTCAAACACCAGAGCAAACATTTTGTCGTGTAGCTGGGATTGTGTGACGCCGCGTGAATCCTTCAGAGAAAAGTCACTCCTGACCGTCAGACAGCGATGTGTTTGTTCTGTCTTTAAAAGGAGATGTTCTTATAAATAAAGCAGAATTAAAATAATACATGTCCTCGTAAGTGCAGAGGGAGAGTGTGATGCCTCCACAGTTCACATGCTGTTACAAAGGCGTGCAGCATTTCACATTCCTCTTTGTTTAGTAGTTTTGTGGTTGTGCAGAGGAGGAAAACAGTCATTACTGTGGTACAGAAACATGTTTGTCACTACAGGCTGCAGCACAACAGACTTTAAGGAACCGCTGCAGGGATTTACTGACAGGTTTTATTCACAAAGTTCAACTTAATTCAACAACCTGATCCTGAAATATGTAGACCTCTACACGGTGCGTCCAGCGGCATGAAGCACGGAAGTCTCACTTTCAGAGGATAGAAGCGCACAAACTTGCTGCTTGTAACTCCGGCAGAACTTGCCTGAGAACTTTCATTAGGGATGCGCCGAATGTTCGGACACGGAAATTAATCCGCTGAAAATGGCACAAAAAAAAGCACTTTATACGTTCGGCCTAATAAGTTAAAAGGCCGAATAAATTTTACCAAACAATTTCGTTGACATGTCGGCAAGCGTGGAAGCATTTAAAGAGTCCGAGAGGTTTGCAGACTCTGTTCTGATGAACTGTCTCCCAGCACAGCTGCTCCATCTGTGGCTGACTTCTTAGAAAAGAGCCGCTCTGAGTGTTTCTGTCACTCTTCTATGAGAAGGAGATTAAGCTAACCGCGCCTAAATTTGGAGTGCGCTCGTATTGGAGCCTTTACGGTAAGTGAAAGGGCCCAGAGCGAGCTGACAGGCAGGTTAGAGACTTTATCCTGTCAGTGTGAGAGTCCTACCTGCAGAGAGGCTGGAAATAAGATTAACTGGATTATATTCACAGAAAGTATAAAACACCATAGTCTCTCCACATCCTGTGGGAAACACAGAGGAAAAAGCCCTTTTTGATTATTTAATTTATATAGTGGGAAAAAAGGCAAAATAAATAGAAAAAAAAAGTGAAAGCACTTGTTTGGTCTTCGGGAAAGTTTTTATATTATATTCAGTTTCGGCTTCGGACAAGAATTTTCATTTCGGTGAATACCTAATTTTTATGTTTTTAGGTTCTGAGGCGTTGCTGCTGTTAGCGTTAGCTGGATCTGGGAGAGCGCCATACGTCGAACACGGCGAAGCCTTCCTTCAGATTCTCGCCGTGTTGAAGGAAACGCTTCGTCGTGTTGGAGCCGCTTCCTCCCTCGCACCAAACCTCCTCACTGCAGCTACTGCAGTTTTTTAGTGAAGCTGAGCCAAACGTTCGAGCGTTTGCCGCGGTCCGCCACGGTCCAGGACCGGAACCAGAAGGACTCTCTTCTTCAGGCTTTGTTGACGTAACAGATGAGGTGACGTTCGGTCGGCGTAGCAGCTCCTGGCAGATTATTGAGCATGATTATCCCTCAAATAGAAGTAAGACATAATAATACGAGTGACAATCTCTTGCTGCACACTGTGACTGTGTTTGGGTGATGTAATGTACCGTAGAGAGCTGTGTGAAGGAGCTTCAGAGACTTTGCTGTACCGTTTCTGCCCAGTTTGTTTTCCTTTGACGGTCTGGTTCTGTTAAAGCGGAGAACAGGGTTCAATTGATGAATAAAAGGATGCGTTTCCTGTTCTGGCGCCCTTTGCAGGCTCACAGGTCAGAGGTCACCTTTGTTTAGCTTAAATCTGTGTGAATGTGCGGCGCGGCCGGCCAGCAGAAACACTGATACGCTTTGTTTGGAAAGGGACAAGTATTCCTCTGGTGCTGAGTCATCGTCCTGTGAAGAGCTGCAGCACGCCGTCACGTCCTTTTTAGGGCAGTTCCGCTGACAGGAGGCAGATATGGGGGCTTTTTTACACCTCTGCTGAACTTCAGGGCAAAGCCGGGACGATTGAAACGCTGTTCTGATAAACGTCATTTTAAAAGACAAAGTTACAGACAGAAACTTTTTTCTTTTTGTTGCTGTAATCAATAACTCAGGTGTGGCTTTGATTAATACCTGGTGCTGCTTTCTCCTGCCCCGACTACGGCTCAACAACTTCGAAAAAATACTAGAGCCCGACCGAGACGTGTTTTTGGGGGCCGATATTTAGAGTTAGACAATGATTTGGATAGTAGACCCCTTTACTGTATAAACTACACTAAGCACAGGCTGATATTGAAAGCTGGTCTGTATGTGGGCTATAAAACCTTTTCCAAATAGATTATGTTAATAAAATAGATTACAACATGATCATCGTGCTGTGTGATGGAACTGCACATTTTGGAGTGGCCTTCTATTGTGGCCAGCCTAAGGCCTTATATTGTGGCCAGCCTAGGGCCTTTTATTGTGGCCAGCCTAAGGCCTTATATTGTGGCCAGCCTAAGGCCTTTCATTGTGGCCAGCCTAAGGCCTTATATTGTGGCCAGCCTAGGGCCTTTTATTGTGGCCAGCCTAAGGCCTTATATTGTGGCCAGCCTAAGGCCTTATATTGTGGCCAGCCTAAGGCCTTATATTGTGGCCAGCCTAAGGCCTTTCATTGTGGCCAGCCTAAGGCCTTATATTGTGGCCAGCCTAAGGCCTTTCATTGTGGCCAGCCTAAGGCCTTATATTGTGGCCAGCCTAAGGCCTTTCATTGTGGCCAGCCTAAGGCACACCTGTGCAATCCCCATGTTGTCTGATCAGCATCTTGATGTGCCACACCTGTGAGGTGGATGGATTATCTCGGCAAAGTAGAAGTGCTTCACAGATTTGTGAACAATATTTGAGAGAAATAGGCCTTTTGTGTACATAGAGAAAGTCTGAGATCTTTGAGTTCAGCTCATGATGAATGGGGGCAAAAACAAAAAAGTATTGCATTTTATAATTTTGTTCAGTGTACTTTCTGTGATTGAAAACAGCTTCTTCTGTAAACTCCATGAAAGGGTGACGTATCCACACGATAGTTCACAGTTCTGGTCAGTGCTGCTTTCTGTTCGTGCTGATGTAGTTTGGCAAATCAGACTTTTATGGGCTCGTGGAGAAAACTGCCGTGTGTCATTCGTCCCGTTCAGTTTCAGGGGATTTTCCATCACTGTGGTTTAAAAATGTGGATTAATCCGGTTTTTAATTCTGTTTTTTTGCCCAGAACGGCTGAGAAACTCGGACAGCAGCACGACGTTCACAAACAAACACATTATTCCAGCTAATAAATAATCCATAAATAAATCCATCTGACGTAATGAAGTTGCTCTTTAGCTCTGTGGTTTCTGGTTTCTGGTGTGAAGCCCAGAGAGTCTGAGGAGCTGAGATCTGAGCAGCGATTCATTGATTACACAAACTCCCAGTAATCAAACCACAGCAAGTCCATGAGGCTCAACAAATAAGAGCACACCGTTTAGGCTAAAAAGCATAAAGGCTGCAGTGTGAATGAGCAGAGCTGAGTTAATTTATTATTCACTGACCGTTTAAGTTGAACACAACTCAGCCAGTGACGATAATTAATCAGGTGTGGAGATTACAGACGTGGCTGCTTACCAGCAATTAAAGACACCATCCAGGTGCATTATGGGAAATGCAGGATCCAGTGTTTGTGGACCAAAGGTCAGGAGATCTCACCTCTGCTCAGATTCACCTGTGAACCAACAATAATTTTTTATAAATGATTAATTTAACTACAGTGTGAGGATTTGCTTCTTTTCTGTTTTTTATATCATTATAAGCTGAAAATATTTCAGTTTTAGACTGTTGCTCTGACAAAACAAGATGTCTGATATTCTAGGGATGTCACAAGAACAGATACCTCAGCGCCTAGTCGATGCCCACATTCTGAAAACACGTCGACGCCTGTTACGCTCGATGGTACCAGAGATCCAACGTGTGCAGGATGGCGATAAGTGCGGCTGCAGCGGTATTTCATGTTGGTTTTGCGGCAGTTTCCTTCAGGAGCTCTGTGTCAGAGCCTCGACTTCTCCCGGCTTTGGGATGTTTCACAGTTTCGATCACCTGAAAGTCACCTAAGACGACAACACGCCCGTTACTGTAGGCGGAGTTAGGGACCAACTTGAAAGCAACATGCAACACGATCTATATAAGTGGGAAGTTTCCGCTCACAGAACTGATGCGAACGCCGAAGTCCCTTAAACCTGCGTAACGCATGGTGGCTCTGGTTTAATCCTGAGAAGCTGCTGAGATAAATTATCCCATTATTGGGAGAAAACTGGTAGTTCTGTGTAAAATCAGACGTTGAGCTCCCCCATATCACCAAAATGTTGTGTTCCTTGTTTCGCTGCGAAGCTTCGACTGTGAGATTGACGGTCGAATCAGGCTCCGCCTATCGAAGCATCGAAACTTCGACTCTTCGGGGTCAGCCCTAGTATTGAATAATGAATATCTGGTGAAATAATCTGTTACATTCACATGATCGCTTTCCACAACTTGGTAATTGAGGCAGAGGAATATGTCAGGGCTTTAACATGTGTTGGAACATTTCTCTGCAAATAGTTGTAATATTTTTCTTTATTCTTTTTAATGTTCTATAACTTGCATTGTCTATTCCATATTTATGTATTTCTACATTTAATTAAAAACTGTATGTTTCTCTACGTGTAGCACCATATGACCAAATTCCTCCTATGTGTAAAACTTGGCAATAAAGCGCCTCCTGATTCTGAAACTTTAACTCTTGTGTCACTCAGCTATGAAACCCCTGTGGCTCTTCAGCTCCTCCCACTGAGGTTTAAATCGACCAATAAGAAGATTTATATTCTTCAGAGAAACATCTGCAGAGACCGAATCTCCTCTGAGAACTTACTCCGCTGATAAAACGAGGCGTGCAGTTCGGTGCAGGCAGGTTTGACTTGACGGTGAAGTGCTGTACAAACAGAAGAGGGGAGCCTCTGCTGTGATTTATGGCCCTTGTTAAAAAGCGAGGGCCCCTGTGACGCCTGCAGGAACATATGCCTCTCCTCACCCTCCTCCTCCACAGAGTCCACGTCTCCTCCTGAACCCAGCGACGTGTTTAAACCAGAGATATTTATTGTTTCAGCTCAGAGTTTAAATAAAGTTGGTGTCCAGTTTGCTGAGCAGACTTTAGAAGTGTTTATAGTGAGTGTGTGTTTTAGGGTGTGATTGTTTGGCCATCCTGTGCTTGAGCAATGTGAGGGCGTGATGCAATAGAGTAAGCATTTCGGTGTGTATTGTCTATTCTCGTATGTGTGTGATTGTGCAGTGTGGCCTGGAGTGTGTGTTTCAGCGCCATCCTGCTTGTGCAACGGCTAAATTAGCTTTGTGTGGTGTGTGTGTGTGAGAGACTTCTGCAACACAGTTACAGTTAAATGTGGAGTAAACGCGATTCTGGAGAAATCCAACACCAGGACAGATACCACAAGACTGAGCACGTAATGTTGTGGGCATGGACGTAGTCACCGTGACATCACCCATTGGTTTGGTCATTTTGGCCGCCACAATTTTGCAACCAGGCACGCGATGTGACCACACTTGGACGAGAGGGTGGAGCTAGCTAGCTTGGTTAGCAAGGCATCGGTAATTCATGTTAACTGTGAGTAGCTGGGATGCAAATTTTACCTAGCGACAAGCAGGCTTAAAGAAGACATATTACACTGCATTTTGAGTCCTGTATTGTAGTTCTGTGACTCCTGTTTGGCAGCTTTGCATGATTTAAAGTTAAAAAAAAAAAAATTGTATATGTTATACTGGCTAGGGCTGCACAGTATATCGTTTTAGCATCGCCATTGCAATGTGCCCTTGCGCAATAGTCACATCGCAGAAGGATGCAATGTCCAGCAAGTCAAATAAGCTCAACCACCTCAACTTTTTCGCTGATTTATACAAAAAGAAAACAACTTGAAAACCACCAAAACTGGATTTCAACTTGAAAACTGGATTTGGTTGCAAAAAGAAAAAGAACTTTTGTAAAGGACTCAGGGGGTTGGTGTATATCTTCTCTTTAATTTATTTTTATCATTTAGTTAAAATAGGTTTACCGCATTAATATAAAGAAAGGATAGTTTCCACTTGAAGTCATCCGGTGAAAATTACTGGTTTTTTTTCATATCGCAATATAAATTATCGTGCAGCCCTAATACTGGCTCTTCATGTAGGCCTTCATTTCAGCCTCTGTCTAAAACTGCTGTAGATGCTCCTGTCTCTTTAAGCCCCCTCCCAAAGCCCACTGTCTTCTGATTGGCCAAGCCCTGAAGCATGTCACCAGGCTGTTGTCGCTGGGCGTAACAGGCAGACTGAGACTGTGTTCCAGACGGAAGGCAGATGTCGCTGCTGTAACAGACCTCTGCCTCAAAAGGCATCTCTGTTACCGCTTGTTTTCGAACAGCCTTCTAGTGCAGCATTTGCGGCATCGCGTGACGTCAGCACGGCGTCTTGCGTCCCTTCTGGCTGTTCTTCGTTCTGCGCGCCATTAATGCGCCCTGGGCAGCTCGCCTTTTGGCCGCCTGCTGCGCCTTACGTTTTTGAAGGAGCTCTCTGAGCGCTAAGATTAGTTTCTCTGGCGCTGTAATCTTTGATTAGACAGACAGGACAGCTGATTCGGTGGTTGCCTAGCAACATTTCAACCAAAAGCCATTGCTGTGCGTGCGTTTTCGAACCTGCAAAGCGCTTTCTGTCTGATCGAGGCCTGAGTCTTCTTTGTCGTTTTATAGCGGTTGGCATCACCGCCACCTACTGGATTAAACAGTGCAAAATATTTTCAGTGTCCCCCAGGGGGGTCCCGACCCCCAGGTTAAGAACCACTGATTTAGACCAAACAAGAAGAAGAAGAAACTGTATTTTCTACAGTGTAAAGGATTCTGACAGCAGCAGTGATGAGTGTGCAGGTCTGAGGAGCGTCCGCTGGGCCTCTCTGACCATCAGCAGCTTAAACAAACAGTCGTCCGTCTGTCCGGAGTCGCTGTTCGAGCTGCAGCTGAAGTTATGTAACGGAGGGAAAGTTACAGCCTCAGTCATGTGGAGACTAATGAGAGAGAGAGAGAGAGAGGCTGGCAGCTCAGAGTCAGACCTCCATCAGCAGCTTTCAAAACGGCCTCACTGCTCCGGTTTAACACCCTGAACCAGGAGGCCCCAGTGGGTCGAACAACACCGCCGGGGGGAGACCGGGTCAGTTAATGTTCCTGACGCGCTTCACCCTATCACATCGGTATCAGCGATAAGTTCACTTCAGTCTGGAGCCGTGAGCTCAGACGACAGATATTCTTAGACCTCGGCCCTGAAAAGCTGACTTAAAGGAAGGAGATGCTTTAAATGAGGTCAGCGTCCAATCAGTGGATATTCAAGGAATACTGTTACTACTACTATTATAATGTTTGACAGATCCACCAGAGCGTATCCTCCACAGAAATCATTTAGGCAATGTTGAAAATAATTACAGAGAAACCCAAATTTCTTTTTTACGAGATGAGTATGAGTTTCGATACTCGGGCTGCACCAACGATTATTTTAGCTATCAAATTATCTTTTCTTGGTATATTGTTTTTAAAGTTTCTAAAAGATATTCACAAATCATAACACATCATCAAACCTGTGTTTTTTTTTCAAGCAACTTCACGTTAACTCTGAAAGTCGGTTTTAGCTGAGATGAAACTGGTTCTGGACGCTCCTTGGAAACTCTTTGACCTTAGAGGATGAAAATGCGTCCGGTTAAAAATGTTCACTAGTGGTCGACCGATCTTTAGAGAGCGGGAAGGCCGATATATAACGCCGATCACTGAAGAAAGAAAAGTCATGTGTAATCCATTATTCCTGCAGAGTCCAATCAAATATCCATGTTCTCTCAGCAGTAACGAGTTTCAGATGTTTTCTTAATGAATGAAACAGAAACTTACTTTGGGTTCTGCTGCAGATTTCAGAGCCTGGCTGGTGTTTAAAGATGAGCGACATGTTTTGTCCCTTTTCTGCTGGGAGAAGGAGCCTCGATAATCCCCACAACTGCTGGTGTTAGACCTATTAATTGGGCCGATATCTGGCATGTTGAGATATTCACCTTTAATTGTTCTAGCACCAGCGTGCGCCATCAGTTTTGGGAATTATCGAGGACGCTCCCACCAGAACGGTGAGAGAAGCGAGAGTTTGCGCGAGCGTGTGAAACGACCTGTTTCCTTGACAGCGACCTCTAGTGGCCACGTGAATAATGTCTGACTGATGTGTGAAGTTTACTGTATGGAGCTCCACCAACACTCTTACTGTGCATTCAGACCAAATGCATATTTAATCCTTGCTTCTTTTCTCGAGTTTTATTGCTGGACTTCTACAAGTAACACACAAGCGGTAACGCGAATAAACACAACTAGATTACTCCAGCTGTATGAAGCCAAAGGAAACATTTTGCTGTGATTTAATTGCAATAAATGGATCAAACTGATGCAGAAATAACTACAACATGAAGCAGATTTGTTAAACATATGAATTCATGCTTTGTCAGGTCTGTCAGCAAGACAGCAGCACAACAACTTTTAAAATGTTTGTTTTCTGAATGGAGTTCGGATCGAACAGGGCTGTGCTATGCTAACCTGAAGTCATGTTTAGTGTTGTTTGGTTTTATATAAATATGAAGCAGTTGTCTCACAGAGCTCTGGGTGCTAACTGATGCTAACGAAAACAAGCAGTGGCTAGCTGCTGAGAAGTGCGAGTGAAGATAAATCTACTTTTTAATCCCAAATATTTTTGTAAAGTTAAAATGTTGATTTAATAACAGCAGTTTTCTCTGAGCCGATAAAGGGCTCCGTTATCAGAGCAGAATCTGGTCCAACTGCAGGTAGAGATGTTCTCATACTCATGCTGTGGGTATCGGGCCGATAACGAGTACTGATACCAGTGTGTTTAAAAAAAAAAAAAGAAAGAAAAAGATCGTACTACGCCTGCATGACTGTGAAATAACTATCATTGTGGGTAAGGCCTGGCTCAGGTTAAACCCTTTGTAAAACGTGAATGAATACAGCAAAGGGAAGCCATTTATTTTTAAATAGAACAGTTTAAACAGTAGCGCAACAGCAACTTAAATAAATAAATATAGGAATAACTATTTAAAAAATTATAAAGTGCAGTAAATAGATTCCTATTTCTGATAAATTTCGTGGTATTGGTCCGGTGCCTGGACTCCAGTACTCGCCGATACCGATGCCAGCATTTTCTGCAGTATCGGAGGCATTTCCGATAACGGTATCGGAATCGGAACAACTCTGCAGGTTTTAATTAGTCCAAAGCTCCGGTGCCGCCCCGGCTCCCTCAGCTGCTGTTGGTCAGCCAGCAGAGACTCCACCCTCGCTCTGCCTCGTCCTCTCCCCAAACAACATTCTGAAGCCGGACAATATTATCGCTGATTATGCAACAGCGGCGTGCAACTTTCTCGCTCCGGTGCAAAATGTTCAGTGCGTCATGCGCGACGCCCGACAGCAATTTGCATCTCTCCGTGTCTTTGCATTGACTTTGCAGGTATTCGCATTGCGCCTGACGTTCACCTCGCGTTTGGTCCGAAAGCACAGTTATGGAGGAAGTTGCACATGTAACTTGGTAACTTCGATCTTTCTCTGACCTTTGACCAAGCAGCTGCAAACTTCAACCACAGGTCACACATTTTTATAAGCGACCTGTTTTTTAGTGTTTAAAGTTTGAGAACTTTGTTTTTTGTTATTGACACGAAAGTAAAAGACGTGAGCGCTTTGTCCGCCGCTGGTTTGAACTGAAACCTGGCGTATTCCTCTCATATCTGTTCTGTGTTTGGTGATGCAGCCAATGAAACGTTTCCTTCTCCTTTTTCTTCTCTTCCTGTCGTTATCAGAAGAAAAGCAAAGGCAAGAAGGGAGAGAAGAACCAGAATGACAACAGCCGCCGAGATGAAGGAGGTGAGTGTGTGTCAGATTGTGGGTTTCCTCCTCTGACTGATCTCGGTCTCTCACTTCCTGTTTCTACGCCTAAATGTCATGAGAATCTGACAAACAAGCTGCCACTCGGGTTGAGCATTTGTTTTCATATTATCAAACACCACTGGTTCTCACATTGTGGGGGAGGGGAGCGTTACTTTTCAGCCTTTTCTCTGAGCTAAACCTGAGTTAAAGTTAAACCTGCAATAACTAATTATTTTGTTGAAAGACTAGAAAGGCGCCATATAAGTACAACCCATCAACCATTTGTCATTCATAGATTTATAAAGATGAAATTAGGGTTGCATCAAAATGAAAATTGTTGGCCGAAGCCGAATATAATGAAAAAAATTGCCAAACATCGAACAAGTACGTTCACATTTTTATTCAAAATGTGCTTTTTCCTCAGGGTTTCCCACAGGATGTGGAGAGACTACGGTGGGGGGGACCGGGGCCCGAGAGGGTCCGGTAAAGTAAATGACATGAGTCCATTTACTTTTAATTTAGACTTTCTGTGAATATAATCCAGTTAATCTTATTTCCATCCTGTACAGACGCCTTATTTTGAAAAGCAGACGTTGTCAGATGTTAAATCCGTCCAGTCCGACCCAGTTTGATAAATAATGTTGTAACATGAAGCCTTCACAGCCTCTCTTCAGGTAGGACTCTCACACTGACAGGATAAAGTCTCTAACCTGCCTGTCAGCTCGCTCTGGGCCCTTTCACTTACCGTAAAGGTTCCAATACGTGTGCACTCCAAATTTAGGCGCGCCTAGCCTAATCACCTTCTAGCAGATAAGTTACAGAAACACGCAGAGTGGTTCTTTTCTAAGAAGTCAGCTGGGTGACAGTTCAGCAGAACAGAGTCTGCAAACGGCTCAGACACTTTAAAATGCTTCCACCAACATGTCAACGTAAGTGTTTGGTAAAATTTATTCAGTCTCTTCAGTCACCAGAAGTGCTTTGTTTGCTATTTTTGGCCGATAAATTTCAGTAGCCGAACATTCGTTGCATCCATAGATGAAATGTTGAGCTTGTTAGCAAACACTTTCTTATTTGTTACTCTGTTAGCTCCGTGTTTGGTCTCCACCAGCTCCCGAAGGAAAAATCTGACCGTTTAGCTTCTAAATGCTCCGCTTTGTTCACCAGCTCGTCTCTAACTGTGTCTGTCTGCTGCTAAACAGCAGGGCTGTGCATCTTTCAATACCTCCATGCATAACGATGCGTCACCTCTGGGGGTGGGAATCTCCAGGAACCTTATGACCATTATGAAACTGATAAACATGTATTTTACTCACTGTGTATTGGTAATGACATGTGGCCGTTTAAATTTACTTCCTATAAAGAGGAAGAGGATGAAGGTCAGCGAGCGCTGACAAGATCTGTGTTGAACAGGTTGGTATGAGAACCGAGATTAAATAAGAATTGGAATCCATAAGTAGAATCTTAATTATTAAAACGATGCCCAGCCCTGGTGTGCTGGTTTTTTATAGCTTTGTCTCTGAGAACAGCTGCTGCGGCTGAGGACTTCTCTCTTTCAACTAGAGCTGCACGACTTTTTGGAGAAAAAGTCATATTGGGATTTTTGTGTGTTACTCTGAGTTTAATTACCAAGGAATGTGCGAAATACTGATACTATGAAATGTGTATTTCTCAACTAGAGCAAAGTTAAACAATATTTATAACCATAATTAGTAAAACGGATGTAAAACTGGAGGAGGAACTGTACACGAGTGTATTAAAAAAAGAGACTAATGTTTAGTTTAACAGTTTATTGTTAGTGAAACAATAATATATTAAACACTACATTTCATATAATAGTATACTTTTTTTACCACTTGTTTTAAAACCAGTTAAAATGACAGATGGGTTTCGCTGCTCTGTACCTTTATGGTACCGACCGAAACAGCCCGGTATCGAGTAGACTCGAAACGTCTCCAGTCAAACCAGAACTTCGGTACCTTGGCCGACTTTTTTTAAAAAGACTATTTTTATGGTTTTGCTTGCAGCCAAACACGCCGAAAGAAAGAGGGTTACGCCTTTTTCTCCTGATGTGCCTGCACCATAAACTGTATAAAAACGTCTGCACGCGCTCAGTCCACGCTGATTTTTTTTTTTTTTAACAGCCGCTCACCTTCGGCTGCGTCTCAGGCGTGTTCGTCTCTGTTGCCACTTTCTTATCACAAGCTTGGCTTTCCGCTGGTTTCATCTCCTGGAATCATTTAACACTTCTCTCTGTACAGTTTTATTTGCTGTTCCATCACATCAATTAAAGCTTTTGTGGCGCAGCAGCTGATTTTCCTGACGGAGCCTCCGGCTGCAGCTTCAGGTGTAGCTGGTTTGATCGGCTGGACGTGCAGCTTCTCTTCGCTCTGTTTGAGAGGCTTTAGTTTAAACAGACTCTTTACTCGTTTTCTACTTGTGACTGTCGTTTCTGGAGGTTTGCGACTCACCGCTAAACCACCTCTGAGATCTTTTAAGTTAATAAAATATTTTTCCGTTGTTCACCTTCAACACACGTATAAAAAAAAATACCTTAAATTCGTTTCCCACAACTTATTTGTTCACTAAACTGTTTCACTCCTCCTCTCATTCAAATATAAAACAACTCCACCGCAACAGCACCGCGTGCTGTAGCTCACCTGTCTCACCGCGTGCTGCAGTTCACCTGACTCAAGCTTCAAAATCTATAAATTATTGATAATGTAATGAAACTAGCTTTTAATAATACTAATATTGTTATAAAGGGATAATAAAACACACGTCCTGACTATGACAGTAACCCGAGCAGCTGATCCAGGAGCTGTGCAGGAGCAGAGCAGAGAGTTTGGCCTGTCGTAGCAGGTAAAGCAACACCTGTGCTTTTTAACTGATAACATCAACTGTCACTCCTTCAGGCTGCGCGTCAAGATCATAAAATGCAGGTAAAGGTGATCACAAGCAGCAGATGTCAATATAACAACAATTATAACTTTATTTGTACAGCACGTCTCATAAGTTACAAGGTGCTGTACAGTCAGACAAACATGATCCACACTTAAACAATACAAGTGAGACTTAAGAAGAGATTATTAAGAGGCCACTGAGTTTCCACATCTGAGGGGCCCGAACACCAAAGGCCCGGTCGATACATGCACACAATCCCACTTCCTGTGTAGACAGGAAGTTAGAAGACAAAATAATGGTCAATGAATTAAAGCTAACTTTTGTTTGCGCTTCACATCGTCCGTACATTTCATCTGTAAGACTCTGAGTGTCTCATCGACATGGTTCTTAATCCCTGAAACGCTGAAGAAGCTGCTGAAATGGAAATGATGATTAAAGTTTATGATTATTATTATTTCCCCCAACTTCAGATGTTAATGGGCTGCAGGAGTTTCAGCTTACAGATCTGTGCTGGAGAGAAAACAGGTGATTACAGGTGTGTTTTCTGACGGAGCCGACTGACTCAACCATCTGCTGTGACTCACCGTGCGCTCGTTTCCTCCTGTTTACGAGCAGAAACCAGTCATTTCAGACAGGATGATGCGACCGCGCTGTCGTCATCCTTGTCTGTGAATCACGACGTGCAGACGTACGGATGTTTGGAGCAAAAACTCAGCTGGTTAGAAGTCATTGAATGTGGCTCCACAGGCACAGCGGGCTGCATTCCTGCCATTTTCTTTTTGATTTTTACAAATTCCTTCATTTATGATAAATGAAGATATTTGGTGCAGTAATGCACGCTAGAGCTGCACCCACATTACTACCTCTAAATTTTAAAACTCGGACCTTCTGCTACGTTTCCACCTGCCGTCCAGAATAAAACGGTGAATCCGAACACCTAAAACTTTGAAGTGTGAAAACGCTGCTGACCCCGTTTCGGTTTTAAACTAGCGCGTTAGTGCTGACAGGTGAAAACGATGACCCTTTCCTGCGCTAGGGTTGAACGATTAATCGATTTCAAATCGAAATTGCGATTTGTAAGAACGCGATTAGCTAATCGTGAAGACGGCGATTAAGATGTTGGTACATCTGACTCGTTTCAAACATTCATGCAGTTACAGATTCATTCCGTTGTCGTCCTTGTGTGCTCGCCAATCACAAGCGCCACTCGCCTCATGTTACGGTCCTACTCACCAATCAGAGCGGGCGCAAGGCGAGTGCATTTTACAACAACAAACAAAACTGGAGGAAAACGTGGGATAATGGCGTCAGCCGAACCGTCGGGCTTCAGCTCACACTGAAGTGTTTCAGCAGGCTAACGTTACATATCCACATGGAGCGTTTCAGAATAAGAGCGTTTTGCCTTTCTGATTTGTTCTGACTTGTTCAGATTTTGCTTATTTGTTCAGCTGTCCTTGATGTTTGTGTTTCTTCCATGGTTAAGTAGCTACGTAGTTAAACTGTTTCTTTTTTTAACTGTTTAATGTTGGAGTACGATCGGGAGTCTGCAAAGGGTGTTTTATTTTGAAAATCGATCGGATTCTCACTGCTGTTTTGTGTCAGACTTCCTGCCTGGATCACCTGCTCTGTGCTGCTTTCGTCAAAAATAGACTGGCAGTGAATTTTAGCTAAACTTCAATACCAAAAAAAATCGAAATATCTGGCAGAAAAATCGCACTTAGATTTTTCCCCCAAAGCGCTGCAGTAACTTTTTCTACTTTTATTATTTTTTAACTTGTACATCTTGTTTAATCCTTATTCTTATTTTTATATTATTATAGATTTAACAATTCAATACAATCTTTATTGTCTCACCAGGGAAATTTTAATTTGCAATTAAACAAACATGAAACATGAACAAAGACGAGAGGAGCCGTCACCTTGTACAACATCTATGTGTTTGTCTAAAAGTACTCAAAAAGTTGAAGCGGTAGCCTCGACACTGCCGGATGCTTCGGTGCTGCAGCTCAGTGCCGCTTCAGGACATTAATTACATAATTACATAATTACATAATTACAGCAGGTGGAAAAGAACAAATTCCTCCGGCAGAGAGAGGGTGGTCAGAGCTGGCTGTGATTGGTCGAATCTTATGTCTGACTTGTCTTTTCTAGATGGTCTGCCGAAGAAAGTTTTTCAGTGCCAGTTATTTTGCTGGCTACCTTCAGTGTTTATTTTTGCTTTGCACTGTTAAGATTCCCGACCAGGCTGTGCAACAAAAAGTTAAGATTGATTCGATAAAAGATTTATAAAACAAAGACATCAACGTTTTGTCCGCATTAAAAAGGTATTGCTGTGGACTGGAACATTAATGCCAAAGTAAACACCTACGACACAGTGTCTGTTCTGGACTTTCACATGTTGATCACAAGTTTCACGTTGTGGTTCTCAGCCATCAGGATCACATGTGCTTTTTTGTGTCTGGAAATTGTCCTCTAATAAATTCTTACCTAATGCGTGACTTAATAAACCCACAAAGCCACCACTTTATGTTAACGTGTTTTCCATGCACTCATTTCAAATATTAGTTTATTACTCAACACCAGCTGTGTTCTTGTTTTTTACTTTTAATTCAGACCCGCTCCCAGTATGGCTCTGAAGGATCACAAAGCTTCAATGTTTGTGCCTCAACTGTCAAACAGCAACAGAAAAATAAAGCTGCTCTTTGTTTAAAAATGAATCCATCTTCAGACAGGCTCCGACCTGTTTCCACCTTAATTTGTACTTGGATTAATAAAAAAAATGCAGGAGCTACGGCCTTAAAAAGCCACACGGATGTTACAAACAACACGTATTATTCTTTTCACCCTCGTTAAGTTCTAGATATTTTCTGCCAGGTAGAAATTGTTTTATAATGTCCTGAAAAAAACTTAATGGCCGTGTTTTTGCGGCGTTAATAATGACCCTCGTTAGGTTTGTGATGCTTCTGGGAGTGCAGCCTGCAGACGTGAGGTCCAAACTGAAGACATCATTGAATCTGAATGAGAGTGAGAGCGTGTGTCTGCATGTCCATGATGTAATCGACAGGAAGAAATTAAATTAGTCAGAAACGCTTCCTGAACGTTGATCTGCAGACTCAGATCGGTGCGTGTTTACATGTCTCACATATTAACCCCTCAGCTCCTGAAGAGACAGAGGACATGAAAATAGATGCACAGACGGGTTTTAATCAACCTGCCAAGATTTGAATCCTAAAACTTTTATTTATATTATGTTTTTATTCATTTTTCTGTCTATAACAAACAGCTTGAGCACAGCAAGGATGAAGAATGTTGTTGAACGCTGAGCTCTTTTGTTTTAATCTTAAATTGTGCATGCGGTTTGAGTGACTTCCCACCTGGTTTGACCTTTAATGACTTGTTTCACGCTGTGTGTCCGTGTGTCCGTCTGCAGGTAAACGGGCGTCAGGCGAGCAGGACGTCTGTCTGGAGAAGCAGCTGGAGCGGTTTGAGTGGCAGCTGAGGACTTTAAAGGAAGTGCTCTCCGCCAACGGGAACCCCGAGAGGGCGGAGCTACTGAAAGACCACGCCGATGAAGACGTGTACGCCCTCGTCCTGGGCATCCTCGATAAGGTGAGCGGGCCATGTAGGGCTGATGAAACTTCGACGATCAATCCTGATCAGAGCTGACCGCAGACTTTTGATCGGCACGTCCAGGCTCTTCTACCCGATGGCTTCTCTGTAGGGCTGGAGATCGTTCAGAGATTTTCGATATGAATACGATACGATACCTCGACTTCGATACTGATTCCTGAACAATACTTTTTTTGATACCAATTTTATTCTCAGCAAACGGAGAACCATTGTTGTTTGTATAAAGTAACTTAATTATCACATTATTATCATTAATAGTTTATTTTAATAATTGTTCTTGTGAAAAATGCTGCTGCTTGTCAAAACCAAGACATATTTTCAATGTAACATCGGCCTTTATTGTGTTTTTGTTGATAAATGTAGCATGTGTGGAAGCTACCGCGCTACTCTGTGTCGTTAAACTAGTAACGGTGCTGCTTGTAGCGACGCTGCTGCCCGACGCCAGCATCGGTGGGCGTGTTGAAGCAGCTTCGGTGGCAGCAGGGCTGAGACGATGATGCACCGGCTCTGTCTGGTTGCAGCAAAGACGGAGCGACTTTCTGCTCTTAAGTTTATTTCACGCACAGTTAAAGGCTTCACCAGGTTTGTCGTGTCGTCTCTTGGCAGCAATTATCTTACGTCACAAATATTACATCGCGCGCTGCTGCATCAAGCCACACTTTTGATTTTCTCCACGTGTTTTACATCCACGAGCCACGTCTCTGTGCGTAACCGGCGTGAGCTAGTGTTTACATCACCACAGCCAATTACAATCACTTTTCGATGTGGGCACATCAAGAATGCTGCATGCTGATTGGCTCATTGGCGTTAACAAGAACCTTTAGGTATCGAACTTTGGTACCGAAAGACTTTTTTTTTTTTTTTCTCTGATTTTTTTAGATGGAGGTGTGGGTCATAATTAGGGCTGCTGCTATCAATTAAACGAAGCATCGACGCTTCCTTATATGTTTTAGTTTTTTAGTAAAGGAGTCAAACGAGTGTAGTTAAAGTCACTTTAGGCTGTGTGACCCGATCTGATTTACTTTGTTCACGTGTCACTCGTATCTGACTTGTCTATAACAGTGTGAACAGCCCAGGAACAACGACCTGGTCTTTTCCACCTTGGCGTCAGTCAGATCGGAGTTCATGCAGCTCTGAAGTCACTCTAGATCGACCCGCCGTCACAGTTCTGAGCTAGCGGGCTGAGTACGCTGAATAAAAAACCCATAATTTCAAAATTTGTCTCTGTTTCAGCTCGTTATTCTTTGCTCAGAAACTCTCTTTCTGTGTGTCTTCTGCGTCACGTGCAGGCTACATGTCCGGACGCAAACAGCATAAAATCGGTAGGGTTAGCAGGGACGAGCTAAGCAGAGCTTTTCCTCTGTGGCCTCAGTGTTTGCTTCTGTACGACAGCTGTTCTGCGTGTGACGTCGTTTTATTCGTCACAAAGCAGCTCTATAACGAAATCCTTTTCCCCGGTCGGTGTGGAAGAACCTGAGTTGCCCTGCACAGAGTCTCAACCCCATCCAACACCTTTGGGATGAACTGGACCTGGTCTGAGCCAGACCTGGAACTTGAATGGGAGCGACTCCCTGCAGCAGGTTCGGCCTCTGGTGGAAAGCCTGATCTCAGCAGAGTGGTGGCTGATAGGGCGGCACGTTAATCATCGGGGTGTCAGTCAAATGGTGCGCTCTCACATTTGTGATTTCACGGGCAGCAGGAGTGGAAGTCTGCTTCGTGATCGGAAACCCAGCCACAGAAGTTATTCATAGACTTGATTTGGCCGAGTGGCTCAGACAGCAGCTGCGCAGCCGAGCGGCCTCTCCGGGTCACGTGACCACCTGAATCTGCAGCCAGGAGTTTGTTTACGCCGCTTATGATTCATTTTGAACCTGCTGCTCGTGTCCTGGCTGTGACCCCGCTGAGTGCTCAGACACACCTCTGCACCATAGTGTCACATACGATACTTCTGATTAGTGTTTCTGCAGGTCTTTTACACTTTTAATTCAGATTATTTAATAGACGTTCAGCTCTGTTCTGCTGCCAACAGTCGTCAGACGTCATTAATGTTTCATCTTTAGTCTGATCCTTCATCTCGTCTGTCGACGGTACGACTGAAAGCCGCCTCCTCTGATGTGATTTTCAGGTGAAAACAGAGACGACTGCTGACCTGAACGTGCTGCACGAGCAGAAAAGTAAAGCTGCTACTGAAGAACATGAGAGAAACCTGGAAGGTAAGAAACAACACAGACGAAGAGTGTTAGAAAGATATTGAGATATAATAGTTATTATGACATCTGGGTTCAATGATTCATCGTCTTTATAACGTTCAATAAATCAGAATCAGAGCTTTATTGCGTATTATTAATATTATTATTTTTATTTATTAAGTAGTATTATAAGTAGTATAAATCGGACTGATAGCAGAGTTCGTAAAAGGAAACCATGTACATAGGGTGAGGAGATAAAAAACGAATGCACAGTCTACATAATTACCTCTGTTTTGGTTGCAGAGCTGCAGAAGAGACACGAGCAGGAGAAAACACAGCTGACAGAAAAGTTTCAGGCTGCTGAGAACGTCCTGAAGGTAAAAAGATCTCGGTCGGTCGGTTCCACACATGAAGAAACGGCAGCTGCGCTTCAGACCTGCAGATGTGTTTTATAACTTCACAGTTTTACGGTAGTGCATTTACAATCCATACGGCGGTTTTCATGCTTTCACTTTTTTACGTTTCTCTTGTGAACGAAGGGAAACGTGGAGGAGCTGAAAGCAGAGCTGCAGGTTTACAACGAGCTGAAGAGGAGGGTCGAAGAATCGACGTTTAAGAAGGACCTGCAGAGAAATATTCAGGTGTGTAACACAGACTTTGTAAAAGAAGATGACCTTGCCGCTGTGAAGTCACCCGGTGGTTTGTGGACTACCGTTCTGAAGCCTCGTCAGTTTCTTCCTCCTGTCAGTTCTCGACTGAAAACTAAGGGGAGCAGTTTGCAGTCGGGGCCCCGAGGCCCTGGGACAGCCTGAGGAAATCGGGGCGGCTGAGTCAGAGAACTCTTTTAATTTCCTTCTGAAAACAGACTTTTGATTTCATATACTTAAAACTGTTTTTATATTTCGGGGTAGCGCAGTGGTTAGCACTGTCCCCTCACAGCAAGAAGGTTGTGGGTTCAAACCCCGGTTGCCCCGGCCTTTCTGTGTGGAGTTTGCATGTTCTCTCTCCGGACGCTCCGGTTTCCTCCCACCATCCAAACACATGCAGGCTGGGTTGATTGGTGACCCTAAATCGTCCTTAATGTGAATGTGAGTGGTTGTTTGCGATGAACTGGCGGCCTGTGAACCCGATTGGCTCCAGCCCCACCGCGACCCTGTACGCAGGATAAGCGGTTGACGATGGATAGATGTATTTATATTTCTTTAAGTTTCTTCCTGCTCTTGTCGTGTGTTGCATCTGTTTTATATCTATATTTTATTGTCTTTGCACTTGTGAAAGCTCTTTGTAACATGGTTTTGAAAATAAAGATTATTATTCTTATTATTATTATTAGGAAATTTTAGGCTGAAGTGTTCCAGTTAACTTTCATGAAGTAAAATCACACTGAGTCTTTATTAAATCTGAATTCAGAACTAAACCGTTTATTGAATCGGCTCTGGGTCGGCCGTGACACATCCAAGTAAATTAAAGTTATAAATGACTAAAGACGAGAGAATTAAAATGGGTTATTTCTGATTTCTAATATAAGTCGGGAACTGAATCCACCAAGTTCTCTGTGCCTCCCACCCTGCAGGCCCATGGCAGCCCAGGTGCATTCTGGGAGTCTGAGCAGGAGTCTCTGCTGTTTGTAATTGAGATGAAGAGTGAGCGTGTGCGGGAGCAGAGCAGGAAGCTGCAGCAGATGGACGCTCTGGTAGGTCCAGTTTATTTAAGTGTCTATTTAAGTGTCTCTCGTGTTTTAACTTTTAACTCTGTCTGCAAAGCAACTATTTCTTTTTCACACAGAATAATTTCTTCTTCTTCTTTTGATTCTCAGGTGGAAAAGAATTTGGCTTTGGAGGATCAGATCATCCACATCCTGCAGCAGAACGAGGATCTGAGAGTCCGGATAGACAACTGCCAGACTCTGATTCAGTACGTATACCAACAAGTGTTCTTCAACAGCAGCAGCTCATTGTGCAGGAATGTGGCGCCACCTGCTGGACAGTTTGCATCTGCTGAGAAACATCATTCACATTTTTAAAAAAGGATTAAGGACAAAATATTTAGATAAAAGGTTTAAAATTTTTAGAGGACTAAAAAGTGAGAAATTTTTTCCTTTACCAAATTATCATGCAGTCAGTTGCCAGTGCATCAGGTTCTTCAGCAGTCGTGCAGTAAAACTTCCTGACGTGTTCACATACAACACAAAGTGAATTATCTCAGCCTGGGAATATTCACCTGTAATCTGGTTTGCTACAAGTTTTATACAACACAAAGTTGTAAAATGAAAATAAAGTCTGTAGTCCCTTCATGTTGCACACACAGAACTTAACAGATAATTCATGTATATTAAAATATAAAAGAAAAACAATATATACACATACACACCCAGTTTGAACCCTAAATAAACATGTTGCTGTGATTTAATTGCGAAATAAGGATCAAAATGATGCCAATTTGTTAAACATATGAATTCATGCTTTTTCAGGTCTGTTTGCTTGATGACAAGTAACAAACATTTAAAATGTTTGTTTTCTAAAAGAGAATCGATCCGGGCCACGGTATGCTAACTTGAAAGTACTCAGTAAAGAACAACCATTGCTGGAATCAAGTAACAGACACACATTTTCTGAACTCACCAGTAAAGCTGAAATGATTAATCAACTAGTTGTCAACTATTAAATTAATCTGCAACTATGTTGATTATCGATTAATCGCTTTGAGTCCCTTTTTTAAAGAAAAAGCTAGAGGCCGGTTGGTTTATGGTTTTGCGGGTATAAACGACCGATCTGCATCTGCGTTTCTAACAGCCGATATCTGATTATTAAAAGAGAATCAGAGTCGGATCCTTCTCTCAGGTCCTGAGTGTTGCATAGTTTGCCCACCAGAGGGCGCTCTGCAGCTCCTCTGTTAACAACACTGCAGCACCACAGAACAAATCTCCGTTTATCAGCGGAGGAGCGCTAACGTTAATGAGCGCTTAAACAGAATCAGCTTCATTGCCAGGAAATGTGTACACATGAGAGGAATTTGACAATGCTTACGATGAGCTTACTCATACAATAATAAAAGGCTGTTTTTAACTCCCATTGTTATGAATGCAGCGGCCAAAATAAGGAACTCCTGCTGACTCTCATAAGCAAAACTAACATGAGGCATGTTAGATGATGATTAGATGATGACAGAGAATCTCCTCTGTTCTCCGTTTCCCAGGCAGTTATCAAAGGAGCAGCAGGACCTGAAGGTGGCGCTGGAGAGGCAGGCAGCAGTCAGCCAGAAGCTTTCTCAGGAAAAAGAGCAGCTGATGTTCAAACTGAGACACAGAGACTCGTGTCCGACCATCCTGCTGCCCACCATGGTGCAGGAACTCGCACCCAGATGATCGCACGGGCCTGAACGTGGATCCGGTGTCGCTCGATGTAGATAGAAACCAGACTCTGTGTTTGACTGTACGGCTGCCCATAATCATTCACCAGGTAACATGCGGTCGATCCTGGTTTACCGCTCAGTAACCTGACGGAGAGCAACGAGCAGCATAGCCACAGGTTTCCAAGCTGGATCCGGTCTACATCAATGCAGAACAATCCCTTTTGAACTGCAACTCCACTGCTAAATGTTTGTAGAACTTAAACATTATTCTGGACCCACTACAGACCCTGAAGTACCACTGCTCTGCTGACTTAAAGCTGCGTCCTGTGTGTACATACTGTATCGAGCCTCTGACTGCCCTGCGTTAAAACGAGGCCTTGATGATCTGTTGTGTTTACGCTTAAGTTTGTCCTCTTCAGATGAGGAGAATCCGTTTCCTGTTTCGGAAAAGCTGCAACTGAGAGACGGCTCTTCAGTTCAGCCATAATAATGAATCAGGTGAAAGGACGAACAAAGATGGACGGAGCAGCGTGGCTCGGTCACGACAGAAAGTCACATAGAAAAGTCCTTTAGCTCACGCTAGCGAAATAGCTTGTGGGGCTAAAATAAGTTAGCATAGTTTAATCAAGGAAATGTATTTGTACCATCGGCTTTTATATCACGACCTACTGCAGATCGTAATCATCTCTTTCTGCAGGCTTTATAAAACTGGATGGTGCAACACAAAAAATACAACGGATTTAACCCTCCATTTGTTTCTTATAGTTTCCTCCATCTGACCTGGCTCTCTGTCACCTGAATTTGAGCTCTGCATTGTTTTATTAACTTCACCCATCCGCAGACTTGCTTTGCCTCTGTGTACAGTTCCGGCAGTCGTGGAGATAACTTAGCTGTTATATAATTGCAGGTGTGACGGAGCCTTAGCACCTTGCAGCTCTACCTGTTCGCTGAAGTGCCTGATCATGTTGACATAAAGCTGTACCTTATGATTTTCTGGCTCCCAAGCTAGCATACATGTGACATGAGTTACCTCAAAGAAACCTGAGGGTTCAGTCTGGATTCTTCACTCTCACGGCCTGCTGTGTGACCTGAACCCTCAGGTCTGACTGCAGGTTCAGTCCTGACCTGAGACAGACACATCCAGGAGTTTCCATCTCTGAAGAAGAAGTTTGACCTCAAAGCAGCAGCAGAAAGTCTTTCAGAGAGAGTGCACGGTAGCCAGCAAATGTACGTAACCCCTGTGGATTCACAAACCTATCAACACTAAAACTAAACTAAGCCGGAGCCCAACACTCCCACAGCAGGTTTAAACTTCATCTACTGTGATTTTTTTTTCCTTCTAGTCCTGTTAAAACCTGATGCCAAATGTTTTGTCTTTTACTGTTTACTCCTTTAGCTTTTACTCATTTCCTGTTAGCGTGCCTTGCTTTAGGTTTCCTAAACTCACGCACAAATGCCTTTTTGATGTGACTGGTTGCTTTTGTCGGCGGACTCCTTTTTTAATGCAGACCTCTGTACGTCGCTACTGTCGGGGAGGTGGGAAGATGCCACGCACGAGAAAGGAAAACCACACATAGCCCTGGTTATTTTGTGTGGGGGGGTGAAAGTGTTTTATGAGCCTCAGAATCAAAGTGTTCCTAACACCCGGAGGGACTGTTGTAGTTTTATTCAGTAAAAAATGACATTTGCTAAATAAATCTTAGTGTTTGACCATGCTAACAGCTCGGCTAAAGGGGTGCTGACCTCAGCTGGTCCAGAGTGAAACCTCATGATGTGGATCTGGATTTTGAATCCTCAGGGTTTTGTTGCTACAGGCAGGTTTTTATCGCCCAAATCTTTTGTGTGTACCTCTAGAACAAATGAGTCCCTGTGACCTTAATGCTAAAATGCTAACGTCATAACTTACTTTGTTATCATATGCAATGGAAACATGCTACATGCTAACTGTTAACATAAACATGGAACAAAAAACATATCCATGCACTCTCGCAAAATACCTGGGGTGGTACTGGGCATTGGTGGTGTTCGTTAACTCTTTGGGGCTAGTTAGCAGGCTACTGTGGCTAACTAGTTATGTGCTAGTTTGCTGGTAACATGCTGGCACTGTTTAGCCAATGTAGCGCACAAAGATAGATAGACAAGCTAAACTGACATGGACAAACTGTATTTGTACCTTGAAGTCTTGCTGATTACTGGTCATACTCCAGAATATAAAATTACATGATGCGACTCAGCTAATGAGACAGCTTTCGCCGGACTGTTCAGACTTCTGTTTCCTCCAAGGTCAGCACTGCTCAGACAGTTAGTTGCTCTTAGACTTTTCTTGATCATGTGATTTTTCATTTATCTTTACAAGCTGGTTTTATTTCCCACTACTTCGGTACGTAGCTCTAGATCACATGACAGTCCCTGAGTGTGACTCCCTGTGAGATGTCCTGTACTTTGAGATTCATGCTAACGTCAGAAATCTAACTTGCTGTGCCATCATACACCTGGAAATACGTTCAGTGCTTACTGTTAGTATATTAACATGGCAAAAAAAGATACAGGACTTTGCCCTTACAAAATACCTGTAGTATTTGGTTAACTCTTGTTGGCTAGCTAGAGCTAGTTATGTGCCGGTTAGCACTATCGAGCCAAAGTATCTCACAAAGTTAGCTTCGGTCGCTACAAGTTACCTAAATAAAACTTGACAAGATAAATAAACATGGACAATCTGAATTTGTAACATGAACTTGTATGATAACCCCACCAAAATGGAGTTATATAAAACGATATGACGCGACTCAGCTAATATGATAGCTTTCGGCATTTTGGACTGATTAGCTCTCTGACCCGTCAAAGGTCAGCACCGCTCAAACAGTTAGTTGCTCCTCAGTTTTCTTTCTGATTTTTCCTCTATCTTTACAAGACGGTTTTATCTACCATTGCTTTCGGTTCGTTCCTCTAGATCACAAGACAGAGTCCCTGTGAGCAGTCCTGTACTTTCAGATTAATGCTAACGTCAGATATCTAACTTGCTGTGTTATCATACACACTGGAGACACATTCAATGCTTACTGTTAGAATATTAACATGGGGAAAAAAAAAGAAATTCACCCTCGCAACATGCCTGTAGGTTGTACTGGGTTTGTGACGTTTAACTCTTGGGGGATAGCTAGAGCTTGGTTAGCTGGTAACACGCTAACACTATCGAGCCAAAATAGCTCACAAAATTAGCTGGGTTGCTACCAGTTAGCTAATTATAATCTGACAAGATAAACAGACATGGAAATACTGTATTTGTACCATGAAGTTTTGTATAACTCTACCAAAGCAGAGTTATATAAAACGATTTGATGCTTCTGCCATTTTCGGACTATTTGGCTCTCTGTTCCTTCAAAGGTCGGCACTGCTCAAACAGTCAGATGCTAACTACAGTGCAACAGGTGTGTTTACTATCATAGGGGTTTCCTTTGTCTAAAGTTTAAAGCATATTTTAAGTTTTACATCAAGAAAGTTCACAGTAAAACGATCACTGTTAACAACTTGCCTTTTAAAAAGCTTGATAAGTGTCTGGGATATTTTGTGTTACTTATAAAGATGTGAAAAGTGCTTTGCCATGTTGTCAGTTCAGTAAATTTTTTTGTTAACATGCAGATGGTTTTTATGGGATGTGACCTTTTTTATTGTATCGCCAAAAAAACCCCAACATTTGTCAGTGTTTTGACAACTCTTTCTCCTTATGCACGAGCACTTTGACCAGTATTTTACCAGGAGTTTGTATAAGAGAGAGTTTTCCATGTTGTATAGTTTTTTCGGCTTTTTACGTGTAGAAACTTATTTCATCTTTTTTTTTCTTTATTGGGTTTAAGTCCAGCAGTTTGTTTTTTCTTTTGGCTTGACTAAATAAAAAAGCTGCAACTAAAATTGATCAGTAGGAGTTTATTGTTTGTATTTTAGCCAGAAATCGCCTTGTTTATAAAGACAGATGCAGCGTGTAAAGGAGGCAACATGTTTCTGTTCTCTCTTTCTCTCTCCATCTGTATTCTAATAAGCTTTCTTCCTTTTCCCCCATTTTGCTTTAATGGTTTATGGACACTTAGAATTACAAATAGGCCATGCTGCAGAAAATAATTTTATGTTAATTTCCCAAACAAGCCTGCAGGACCAAAGGAGTCAAGTCCAAAGGTGTCATTTATTTACACTGGGGATGTGGGGACATGTCCCCACCACTTTTTGAAATGGCTGATTTTGTCCCCATCACCTTTTGAAAGCATTTGCTAAAAGCTTTCTGAAAAACAGCTTGCAACAGGAAATGTTAAATAACAAAAATTATAAGAAAGGTTTACTTGCACAATGAGAAAACATGAAATGCAGTTTAAACATAGAAGAAACAGATCTGCCTTGTCCAAAAAATTAACTAGAATTCTGAATTATATTCTATAATATTTTTTTATTCTGGTTTGTCACTGGCCACCTGAATTGTGCTTTCCTCCATATAAATAGTCATTTCCACCATAAATTAGTGCAGAAAATGCAGGAAATTAATGAATATTTCTTCTAAATGGTATAGGAGTATCTTGTCATGTCCTCGTGGCTCCAATATTGTGAATTAACTGTTTTGTCATACTGCTAATATGAGCCCTTAAATGTCCCCACTACTTTTCAGACACAAAGTGACGCCCTTGGTCAAGTCATGTTTTCTTTTATTCAGTTTTCAAACATTTCAAAGTATTTCTTTGCCATGAAATCTTAAATTTCTGCTGTGTTTCAACAACACGTCTTCATGACTGAACAGGAAATAGGTTGATCAAGCGTCCGAAAACGATATGTACGAGCGTTGGCACGTACTAGTCTGGACCTTCAGAAGGTTACAGAAGTCACATGACGTTTAACAGGTGGTTAAGGTTGGGAAACGGTGGTAATTTGGTTTGGTTTATGGGATGGTGCTTTCGGGTTAAAACAAGTACCTTTAGTAAGTCAACTTTGAGTTTGTCACACTGGACTCGTGTGACGTGTCATTCTCCTTAGTGAAAGTCCTACTCATCCATCCACCTCACCACCTCCTTACATGGACTTTGTCGCTCTTTACGCTACGTCACCTGACTTCTTCTGCCACTAGAGGTCACTGCCTGACTAAAAACCTAAATGTGGGCTGTAAGAAGCTGCTGCTTCATCGAGCTGTACGGCCGTTTCTCTGGTGAGGACGGGCTAGTCTTTAAACCACCTTAAAAACTTTAAAACCCCTTTTAAAAAGTGAAAATACCTAAATAAATAATAATGAATTAATAAATTAAAAACACCTTAAAACCCATATAAACTTTTAAACTGGGGTGGAGGGATGAGTCAAATAAAGTCAGAGCTTTCACTCAAGATACTGAAGTTTGAGTCCCGTGTGACGGAAAGTCAAAAGTGACATGTTTTAAGTTAAATAACATTTTGTAGATGATTTAGGTCATATGAGTTATGTAATATACTTATTTTAAACCTAACCACCATCTTTTACTAAACCTAACCAGTTGGTTTTGTTGCCTGAACTGTTGCACGTTTTACCACATCTTAAACGCCATGGGTCACGTGACTTACTTAAACCTCTCGCTGGAAACATGCCGTTTTGAGACACTTGACAATCAACCTGTTTTGTTGTTTAGGTAGATGGTTTTAAGGTGGCACTGGGAATTTTAAAGTGGTTAAACAATCAAAAGTAAAAGAACTTGTTAATGATGCATTATTGCATAAGCAGCATTTCACTGTTCACTTTTAACTACTTTATACCTACCTACTGCAGGTGTTCTCAGTTCATGTATAAGTTAAAGTCTAAATCTGCCTTATGCATCATTTCTAAAGAACTGAGCTCACCTGCTGCGTCAAGACTGTGGGATCTGAAAGCTTGAACAAACATCTACGGTCACATTTTGAATCAAACGTTTTCCAAATGAGAAATATTATAAATTTGGTTTTAAATAAAGAGAACTCATTGATCCCAGGGTCGATCCCCGGCTCCAATCGGTCTGCAAGTTTAAGTGTTCTCGGGCAATCAAGACACAGACCCCCAAATTGGTCCTGGTGCCAATGTGTGGTAACAGGGTGACTGTGATGTATCGTGAAGCACTTTGAGTGGTCGAAAAGACCAGAAAGGCGCTATACAAAGTACAGACAGGCCTGCCCAAACCCACCCGCTCAGAACTCAACTGTAAGGCCATCACTCACACCGTCACTTCACTGTACTACCATCTGGGTGCAGGTACAAGTCCCTGAGGTGTAGCCGGTCTCATTTTGGTACCTGCAGCCGTAGCAGCTCTGAACAAGGTTGCTCTCACCTGTCCTGTCTGGTGTTGTTGATGTACGTTGGTGTACATTTGTCAGTTGTATGTTAAGCTGTGAAAAAGTCCACCCATGTGACGAACATGGCCTTTGCTCTGCTCAGTGTAACTCACCTGTGAGACCACCAGAGAGCAGCAGTGGACAGCACATAGTCAGGTGAGTGTTTCCTTCCAGGACAGTGTGCACCTGACAGAACATCGGTTTCTGATCACAGCGCTTCTCTACAGTTTTATTTACAATCCTCCTGAAACAAAATCACAGCTGCACTCTGTGAACTTTTTCATTTGTTCCTTATTTTGTGTTTTCTGTAATCAGGGTCTGAAGGATGTCTGCAGCTCTGTGACAGCCTGCTGCCACGCAGCAACAACATGACAGATCACATCATTATTCTAACACATGGGAACAAACTGGGCTCAACATCATGAGATCTGAACAACTACAAGCAAGCCTGACATCCCAAGAGGGGGGATAATGTAAAGATGGTAATCCTTTAGATATTACGTGGCGTCCACAATAATCATGGTAATTGATGGCTGATCGGCAAACTGGCAAAACCTCCAGATACCACAGGCTGAATCAGGAGACCAAAACCCAACCAGGAATCTAGTATTCCCCAAGAAAATGTCTTTCACAGACTGTTTTCTTCCATTCTAGTGAAATTTATGTCTTAATACTGTTGTTGAAATGCAGGAGTGCAGGTTTTTCTTCAACATTGGAGGGGACACAAAGTGAATGTTCATTTTCTGCATTCTGGTGAATTCTTCTGCACCGATTTCTGCATTTTCTGCAGCACATTATGATGGAAATGTTTTTTCCATCATAATGTGGCAGGTTATAATTCAAACTTTAAACCAGAATCTAAGTCTGTGCTGCTCTCAGATCTGATTCATCTGTAGATCAACTTATTCAACATCATCCCTGCTGAGTCATGATTTTGTCTTCCCTCCTCTTTGTACCTTTGTTTGGGGAAGTAACTTCTTTAAATGTGCATGTGGCCCATTTTCATCTTAATGAGAAATTAATTCATTTTAATACAGTTGGAAACTTTGATAGCTCGTGTTTCAGCAGCTTTCCTGTTTTTTCTGCACATTCAGAATCTCTCCCACATACCTGTGTTCTCCGACATGTCCACAAAAAATACTCTGCTGTGCATTAGTCCGACTGTGGAGGTATGTATGTAGTATTATTTAGTGACTTGTTAAATATCACATTCTGTATGTTTATGGGTCATGCAGAAGCTGATTTTGTGTTTGATAGTGGTGTTATTTGTAATTGTTAATTGGGTGGTGAGTAGTTTGCTGCACATGGGCAGTACTGCGAAATGGAACATGTGGCTGTTGTGGAGAGATCTGCAAGGAGAGTGGACTCATTTTACTGTGCATTTGTTAAACAGGTTTGTCGGGTCTGGGTCAGCTTTGTAGGGACCAAATTGCTGGACCCTACAAGTTTAAAGGGCTGTTTGGGGGTCAAGACTTGGTTTTAGAGTTCAGGTTTGAAAAGTGTTACCGGCCGCCGAGTTGTACTGCATGGTCCTGACTCAAACCAGCGACCTCGTGTACGGAAGGCAGACAGGCTGATGAGGAGGCTACAGCCAGTCATAAGAAGTTTTAATGCACTGGCACTAGTTTTTCTCTAACTGTTAAAAGTTCATAACTTCAAGAGATAAATAAATGAATCACTAAGAAAAGGGAGGCGGAAACTAATGAAAAGGAGTCCCCAATTTTCTCACCCTGTAAATGGGAGATTAAAGACACCACCACATACATCAACCAGCTGTGTGTTGTATTTTATATGAATTGTTCAGCCAGTATTTAAATTATGCTTCTAGTTTCAGATAATTTTGAAGAGCAGAGCAGCCAGAATTACCTCTTATCTATGCCGATATCTAAAATTGTTCTGTGGGTCATTTCACGCCATTTAGTCCCTACTGACTGATGCTGTGCAGAGGCATTGTGCCATTTTAACTATTGCAGGGAGAAGACCAGATATAGGGGATAAATATTCGAATAGTCTGCGTGAGGAGGTGGTTGGGGGGCACAGTAACCAGATTTTGACTCCAGACGCCGCCGTTTGGTTTCAACACAAGATTGATAGTTACGTCACTTACGTAAGTTAAGTTAGTGTTAATCGCGTCGACAGGCCCCGGAAGCTTCTTACCCTAAGCATCACAGGAGTGGTGTGCCTAAACCTGAGTCACTGTTTGTATGCATGTCAACCAGTGAGAACCTCCTTTGTGTTGCATCCATGGGGACTAAGTTAAATCACACGCTCAAAAAGCTTAAAATGCGATAACATAGCAAGAGAAATGTCCTTTAAAGCGGCGTTAGAGGAATTTTATCTGCAGCATGGGGAAGCTGCAGGGGGGTCAGAACAGAGAACAGAGCTGCTAAGGGGCTGAAGCTTTCTTTCAAGCTAACGGTTAAGGTTTGGGTCAGGGGCTATGGAGTGCACTATGGTGGTGAGATGTCCCCATGAAGACAGGGCCACAAGGCTGTGTGTGTGTTAATGTGTGTGTTTGACCCAGGCTCTTAATATCGAGGCCCATGAGGCCCGACACCCCTGACCTGCGGTTTAAAAACGGCTGGTCTGAAAGTGTGAATAGTGCTGGGCGGATGTGAAGGGATCAGTGCGTCGGTGGCTGTTTGACAAGCCGAGACAATACCTGAAAGCTGCAGGTCATCTCCTGCTGGGAGAGTGTGTGAGTGCGCGTTAGCCACGGGTCAGAGCCTCAGCTGTCATGTCAGTGTGTTCCCATGGCACTTCACAGCCACCTGGAAACACCTGAAGCCGAGAGAGGAGAGGGTGTGAACAAGAGAGGAGGCGAGAGGACGAACAACTGTTACTGGAGAGGTGAAGAAGTGTCCGTCAGGGGAAGCGTCTTGTGTTGGATCTTTAGGTTGAAACGAAACCCCCAGACGGGCGACATGTTCATATAGGGTGAAGTCAGCTAAAATGGGCCAAATAAAGAGACTAAGCTTATGCTTCCGGCCCATAGGACCATATTTTGGGAAAAATATGTACAACAACTTATGTTTTGATCCCATTAGAACTGAGCCCTGAATTACACACAAGTCAAGAAAGTCGCAGTTTTATGTCGTTTTCGTGTTAGCGCGGTAATGTTAGCTAACGTAATGCTAGCTAGATAACTCAGCTATGTTCCATGCAGAAATATAGCTCACCTAATGTGTTTAAACGACTCCTGGTCCTTTTATCACATCATCCTCTCATGTAAGTTTTCTGACGTTAGCTTCAGTAAACGTTAGCTTCAGTAACATTAGCTTCAGTCACTAACAGAAACAGTTACATCACATACGCGACTTTTAGGTTTGTGGACTGTAATTATGTATTTTCACAGTCGTATACCTCAACAGAATTACAACAAATTGCGACTTTCTTGACTAAAATGTATTTTTTAAATTGACAAACATCATATGTGTAATTCAGGGCCAATTCATAGGTTCATAGGGGCCAATTCATAGGTGTCCATGATGGTCCACCAGAAGGGGAGGGACCGAATAAGGTTGGAGCTTCATAGCACTTTTTACAGCCAATAACAAATACTGATCTTTAATTGTTGCTACAACACTAATCGACATGTTAAAATGGTTTTGATTGGTCGTAGATATTTGTAATAGGTGGAGCACAGCCTACATGAAGCACATCAGAGAAATCCTGTGGAAAATGAGCCTGACATAGCAAGTAAGTAACCTGACAAACAAAGCAAAATGTTTATGAAAGATGTTTCTTTCAATTAAAAATAATTCAAATTGTTGTGAAAATAGTCATTTTAGGTAATTTTTTAGCTAAACCAGCGAGCTGAAGTGGGCACGCGCACACGCAGGCTTCCTGAAAATTTACAAAGTAAGGTTGCAAAACAGGTTCATAGGTGTATATATGTACATATTCATCTAAAAAAATTTTAATTACTTTACACAAAAAAACACAAAGACACCAATGTGCAGAAACACACACCCTTACAACACAATCAGTTCATATTTAAATGCATTTGTTAATGAAATATTTGTTCTAATGTTTGTTTTATTGCCTGAAATGTATTTTAGATGTTGTTACTTTATCACACCAAAGACAATATTGTCAGTTTCCTGCAAACATTTAGAAAATGACTGTGTTGTTCTCCTTTTATCAGCAACATGCTGATACTGAGACTCTCATAATTACAAAGCAATTATATTTTTTCACTATTTTTTTAACAAATAAATATTTAATAGACCCTCACCAGTTTATACAAATATCATTAGATCTCATGCATAGCTTATTGAATGGTCTTACCAAAAAGTCATTTACCAAAAAGTGACCCATGTTAGATGACCTCACCCTAAACCTTATCAGGCAACACTCAAATTGCATGTAATGAGCAGTAATTAACATTCAATGAGACACTCATTAGAGGCGTGTAAACATAAGTGAGTCCATGTAAGTGTTAATTAAAGCAAAATTAACTCAGCATTATTTTTGCTCGTTTATTATTATAGGCTCTTGTTAATAGAAACTTGTCAATGGATTACATACCTTTATTAGCGTTAATTAGACTATATAAGTAAATTCATTATATGTATTACACATCTTATTAGCACCTTTATGAGCACTTGATAGAAACTTGTTAACAAGTTATAAACACCGTATTAACATTAATGAGATTTAACGAGTGTTTGTAATATCATAAAACTAATTTTTTATTGGCTTGTAAGATATTTATGAGCACTAGTTAGAAACAGTTTATAGACCGCTTATTAATATTAATGAGAAGTTTAATGAGAGTAGGCTAATCAGACTATAAGATGTTTACATTATTGCCTTATAAAGGCTAATAAATCCTTTATTATGCACTTAGTAACCATTAACAATGCACCTTTGCAGCTACTGGAGCTAAAGTGAGAACAGTGTCTTATTTAAATTAATAAATCTTTTATTATGCACTTAATAATAATTATTAATGCTGTAAGTTTTATGATTATGAGTTTTATGATGTTACTAACACTCATTAAATCTCATTAATGATAATAATTATCACATTAAGATTGATAAGTGGTCTAAAAACACATTTCTGTTGAGTGCTCATAAATATCCTACAAGTCTGATTAATGTTAATTGCGCTCTCAGGCGACAGGACCTCTTACTGTACCTCAGGTCAGGTAGAGAACGCTTGGTGAGCGAGCCTTTCCGTCTCGTGCTCCAACATTATGGAACAGTCTTCAGCAGATGTTAGACATTAAATCAATAAATAAATCATTGTTTTATTTCTGAAGACTTTGTATCGTCCTATAAATAAATATATTATAATATTATTACAATCTTGGTAAAATCAGTGGATAAGAGCTGTACTTCTGTAATTCTTTTGTGGTGCTCCAACGTTAGACACTCCTGCGTGAAAACGACCTTCTGCTAACAATCCCACAATGCCGTGCATCACAGTTCGAGCGGTGAAGTGAACGAGGGAGAGATTTTAGTTTAGAAGATTTAAAGAGACACGACATGGTGACGGCTGTTGCACTGAAGCCCTTCTCCTTGCTTCCGCTCGCCATCTTTGTCGAGCAGAAACCTAAAACAACATGCTGAACATGAACAAGGAGCGGCGCCGCCAGACTGCGGCCACGTCTGACCTTCCTGCAGCTGCTCCTCCTCCTCGCCCAATTAAACCAAAATCTTTCTTGGAAAGGCAAAATGAAAGGTGACGTCCATCGGCCGGACTACTGTATCATCGCCGTTTAGCCGCGTCGCTCGCGCTCCACTTTTCCCCCCCTTTACATTTTTAAGTGCCCCTTTCACAGAGAACATAAAGAGAAGAGATTAGACGAGGAAAAAAGAAATTTGCAGTTATTTCCTGTTAATATCTTTCCCTTGTTGGGCTCTAATGAGAGGAGTGGCCCCTTCACTTTCAAGAGGGGCTTAGCAGCAGTTAGCTGGCTCCAGGCTGCGGGGACAATAATCACATTTTAACTCAGCCTCACACCCCGGGCCCTCACAATAACTCACACCACTTAATTCCTCCTTTCAGAGCCGGCGATAAAACGCCAGAGGCAAAATTAATAGATGCTAATGGCCGCCTTCAATCAAAGCCGAACGGGATCCAAATCTGCCAGTAAGGCCTATTAATTAACATGTGGAGGGGCGGGGGGGCGGGGCCGGCATACTGAGGCAGGATGGGGAGGAAAAAGGGGCTCTGCGGTTCACACGGGCCTCCACAGGGCAGCCCATTGAAGGTGGAGGCAGGGGGGCTTTGTGGAGCTTCCCAGGCCACAATTAGAGGCCCCTGAATGGGCTGGCATTTGTCCTCCAGGTCCAGAAGCTGCACAGGACAGGAAGGGCCGAGTCCGGGCTGCACCGGTCGAATCAGACGTCCAAATGGTGTCTGATCAGCAGAGCGGCGAGACCGAGAGGTGGCGTAAACACGAGTCACGACAAGGCCACTAAAACCCCTTTTTCTTTTTCTGTAAAATAAAAAAAAGTGTAAAACCCTTCTTTTAAACATGTTCTGCAATACTTTGAGTCAAACATGTCACAACAAAAGAGCCAGAACCCCAAAACCGGGCAGCGAACAAAAGAAAAGAAAGATAAGAAAAGATCAGCCTTTATTTGTCTCACAGGTGAGAAATTTCTGTATTACAGCAGCAAGTGGACAGCATGGAATGATAAGTGACATTAAACATAATACTAAGAATACCAAAAATAAAATAATACAATACTAAAATGAAAAAAAAACCTGTATTTTTACAGCTATAAAACAAATTACCAAAAATAAAACGGTGCAAGAGACGATGTGCATGTTGGCGTGCTTATCCTTTAAAACAGATAAAAACAAAATTCACTATTGCAATAAACGTGCTTCTGGAACAAACTGCCTACTTTGTTTTTGAAAAAATACGCTAAGACATACTGTTAGAAAAACCTGTGTAAAATAATAATTTTTCATGATATTGGTATAAAATTTAAAATTGGACTAGTTAAGGCTTTATGCTGTGACCCCACAGGGTTTTCCAGCTAATAAGTCCCAGCTGTAGTTGTCTGCGTGCACGTGTTAGAAAACACTTTCAACCCGAAATGAAAAAATATCTTAGTTTTAGTTTGTTTAAACTTATATTAATCAATTCCAGTAGCACTTACATAAATCATGCATTTAATCCAAATGGTTCAAAAACTACATTCAATTTACTTTGAAAAGACATTTTGCATGAATTTTAAAGGAGGTAAAGTCTAAAGAAATCTGTGTCTGACTGTGGAAACGGTGTTTTTGCGTCTGGACTTTTAGCTTTTAACAGGCCTTTTATAACATTTTTAACAAGTCCTCCTATCAAAACAGGCCGTTTGTCTTCGCCCTGCAAGACAACACTTGTGTGACGCCCCCCTCTCGACAGGTACCTGCTGATCTGCCCCCCCGGTTAGTTTAACCTCGGCCCTATTTTCACCTGTTGGTGCTGAAATGACTCGCAGCTACAGAACATTTTGGAATTCTTGTTCTGAAATTTCGTCAGAGGCGAGTTGTTGCAGGAAGACGCCGGTGGAAACGTGAGAGCTGGAGAGAGGGGTCTGTTGTGTTGGAGTAACGTTAGGAAATAAAGTCCCGCTAGCAGCTCCAACAAACTCCTCTCCCCGTTTCCTCTGGCATCTTCCTGCAACAGCTCGCCTCTCACGAGTTTTCAGAGCGAGAACTGTCCTTGAATGAGACTTCAGTTTCCTGTTAAAACAAAGGGGGTCACCGGGAGTCCCTCGAAGGGATCGTCAGAGACCTGGTGTAACAGTCTGAGCCTGTCGCTGGCAACAAGAAGCACTTTCTGTGGATTTTGAAAGGAATACGCTGCAGTCGCCGCCGGTTCAGCTACCGGCTGAAACATCTCCTGCATGGAGTCAAAACTTTCTGTCCCTACGAGTCTATGTGAGAACAGGGACCAGGTTTAAAATGACAGAAATGACCCTTTAAGGTTTGGTTTTGGCAGCCACTCTGTTAAAGTCTTGATTTAAAGACACCATGAAACCACAATCACTTTTACCAAGGGATCAATAAAGTCATCATTTATTTGTTGATTGTATTTTTTTAAAATTAAAATTAAATTATTAATCTGACTCAGCAAAATAACTTTAATGCCGTGAAGTAAAAAGTTCAATATTTCTTGTACCCGTACTTGCTGTACTTGGACAGAACACTTCAGACAAACAGGTTCATTCAGCGAACTAAAACAAAAGTGTCACATTGATGAAAAAGAGTGAAAAACCTTTTTTTCTGTAAACATGGACAGGTGTGTCTGCAGTCTGCTCCGTCAGGTACGAGAGCAGGAAACGTCTCACTGTGATTATCACTCCAGATAAAAGGGGAGCTTTCCTCTGACCTTTGACCCCCGCGGGTCAATTGTCTTGTTCTGTGTCAATTGACCTGCCACTCAGGACCCCCCCCGACAGTTAAAGGAAATCCAACAACTTCAACTATTTTACAGTTTAATACTTCAACAGATTAACCAAAGAATGTTTTCATAATAACGTACAGTTCAGGTATGTGAGGACTTTGTCACAGTAAACTAAACATATTCGGGTTTTGGACAGAACAAGGAATAAGATGTCAGTCAGCTTGGACTGTTTCACACATGATTAATCGATTCATCAGAGATAATGACCCTTGACCTCGGCCCTTTCATTGATCACAGCTGATGAAAATGTTTTAGGATGTGAGTTTGTCTCTGCAGACTCTGACCAGCCAAAAACGTTTTGACTTAAAAAGTGTCAGGTGACAAAAAAAAACAACCTTTTATGTACATGCAAAGCTTTTAAAATACTGAATTAATCAAATTAAAAGTTCATTTAAATATTTAAATAAGTCATTTTGTTTGCCAGATGAACACGCGGTGAGACATTTAGTCATTTTAAAAATAACAAAACTGAACAAAGATAATTAAGACATGAGTTGACAAACATTTTAATTTTGCCTCATTTCTGCATGAGCACAAGAGAAAGTTGTTTATTAATTCTGAACACGCAAGGGCGTCACGTTGTGTCGGAAAGTGGTAAAGACCTAAGGGTTTTGATTAAGGGTGTGACGATACAGAAGATATTTAATGCTGAAATCTGGTTTGAGTGGCGGATCAGCAGGTCCTCCCCCAAAAGATTTTGAGCATTAAACACGTAATTTCCTGCATTCTGGAGCCTTTTTTTTGCACCAATATGTGGTGAAATGTTTTATTTATGTAAAGGGAAACACAAAATTCAGGTGACAGTTGAAAACATTAGAAAACATTTTATGCAGTAATCTTGTATTTGCTTGTATTTTTGGGACAATGCACCTTTGCTTCTTCTATATTTAAATTGCATTGCATGTTTTCTTATCGTGCAAATAAACATTTCTCAAATTCATTTGTTAATTTCTTGTTGCAAGATATTTTTTTAGAATATAAAAATGTGGTGGGGAGTGTGAATTGTGAAAACAGGATTTATAACCGTCACTAATAACTCACTTCAACCTTTTAAGGATATCAAAGGGTATTTCAGATGATGATTGATTGAGGATTAAGTTTGGAATATTCAGTGGCATCATGACTCTCAGATCAGCCTGCTCCTCCTCATTGCTGTCAGTCATCAACATCACTTTCATCATTCCCAACATGCTCCTCCTCGTCCCCTCGATCAACAAAATGGCTGTCGGAAAGGTTGCTTCTGCGCATGCTTAGCGCACCTCTGCCAGGGAGGGCAGGGCAGGTATCTTTCTCCGCTGCCTGTTGACGGACAGACACTCCCGGCCCCGGCTCACACTGCAGCATGCGGCGGCAGGAGGCGTGAGGAGACACCGACTGAACAGAGCCCCGCAGCTCACCGCTCAAACCCGGCTGCTGCTCGGAGGATCCGCGCTGCACTTTGACCGGAGACTTTGAGAGGAGTTTGTGATTTGTATCGTGCACGCGCAGGAGTAAAGACCTGGCAGAGACACCGCCCCGGACGCAGGTGAGAGGAGCCTTCACCGGCTTCCAGGTGCAAAAAAATCAGGATTTGCGCGCGGCTTTTTTACGCACAGGTGGACTCTCGGGGGGAGTTATGGTTCTCCGGGGGAAGCTGGGAATCTAAGCTCCCCGAGTTCAAAGGGAACCGGACCGACTGGAAGCCGATTTGTTATTATCTTCACCATCTTCCTCGTTTGCTCAGCTCCAGGTGTTTATAATGTTCCAGCACAGCAATAACAAGAAATGCTTCACCATAGAGTCTCTGGTCGGGAAGGAGGCGATCAGCCACAGCGGCGGCGGCTCCGGGGATGAACCCATCCGGCCCACGGCGCTCAGGTTCCCGGAGTCCCTGCACCGCCGCCGCCGCCGCCGCCGCCGGGGTCTTCGGCTCTTGCTTCCAGGGGAGCAGCGGAAGGACTTTGTACTCGGCCGGGCCGGACATGGTGCTCCATGAGCCCGGGACGCACACGCAGAGCCCCGGCGGGCTGCCGCTGCACCCGCTTCAGATCCCCCCGCAGAGCTTCTTCAGCCCGCAGCACCGGGAGGCGCTCAGCTTCTACCCCTGGGTGCTGCGGAGCCGGTACCTGGGACACCGCTTTCAAGGTGAGCGGGTGGAGGGGTGCTGATACTCCACGTTTTATACTTCTGTTTGAGCCTTCAGGGCTTCACCTGTGCATTTTTTAAATGTTTTGAATTGATAGCCTGTTTCATAGTGTGTTTGTGTGTGTGAGAGGGAGAGAGCTTCAATAATAACAATCTCACACCAGAAATATGACTGTTCTTCTGCTTCACTCTTATTTTCTTTTATTATTTTGCATTAAATGTTTTTATTATCTTAATTTCATTCATATTATTCTTATTATTAATAATAAAATAATAAGAATATATTTTTAATGTCCCATTCTAAATATAATAAAGTGATGGTTATGAATAATAATAATAATAATAATAATAATAATAATAATAATAATAATAATGATAATAATAATAGTAGCAGTAGGCCTGTAGCGGTGGCAGCAGTAATAGTAACCTGTTTGTGCTGCAGTTTTTACAGGGTGCACTGTGATTGATAATCGATTGTATTATTGGTCTGTTTATTGGAGGAGTTCATTTTTTGCCAAAGGGTTTCCTCTTTTTTTACACTCTGTCTCCGTGCAGCTCATCAACACAGCATCAATATTTATATTAGATTATTGATTATTATTTTTTATATGCTGGATCATTTTCATCCTCATTGAAGCTTTTCTTATTCTGATGAAATAACTGCCCCCCTCCCCTGATACACACCTACCTCTTATTTAATTCAAATAATTATACGATATATTTTTGTTTTTCATGATACCCCGGACTTTGTAGCTCGAGCCTATTATGTTATTTCCTGTAATCCTCTTGGAGTGTTGCAGCTCAGTAATGAATCTAAAACACATTTCGAGGCCTAGAAAAGTCCAGTTCCTTTGCTATGGTTGTAATAAATCCATTTCCCCGGTGATTGGTTTATATTTAGCTTTATGTTATTTTCATCTTTACTGAAACAACCAAACTCCGTTTAACATTCTCACTGAAATAAGAAGAAACGTGCAGTAACGTTAAAGGTGAAGCTGAACCTGCTGCTGATTTTAAAAAGTAAAATTTAAAGTGCTTTTAACGGATCTGTCTTTTTTTATTTTGTTTTGGGGAACCAGAGTTTGTTCAGCTGCTGAGAAAGAAAATCATCGATCCGTTTCCTCCGCGGTGGTTTTTATTTGTTTTATTGATAATTAAGCGCGCTCGCTCCTGCTGCGACAATTCAACAACAAAAACTTTATTTAAAGAGCCTGGAGCTTCACGTGCTGTGTGTGTGTGTGTGTTGTGTGTGTGTGTGAGTGAGAAAATATAAATATATAGGCTGTTAGTTTAGAGTTTCCTGCATCAGAATGAACTTTATCGTCACGTGATCCAGCTGGAATTTAACTTCATCAAATTACTGGAAAGAAAAAAAGCTTCATTATTCTGAAGTTTGCTTTAATAAATTTAAACCCGTCTGTGATTAAATAATCTGATAATAAAATCATCCTGATGATGATGTCACAGGAAAGGAGCTGATATGAAATCAGCACGTGCGCTTCAGCGTGTTTTTTTTTTTAAACTGGTGACTGCTTATTGTTGTCATTGTTGTGATTTTTGTTTTCAGCTGCAGTTTTAATTTATAACAACATTGATTTTATCATCATGTGATGAAACGTCGCCGCAGCAGAGTTCGTGTCAGAAAGTTACAGCGAAACAGCTCAGATGAATTTTGCAGATCAGAAAATTTCTAAAATGATCAGAAATAAATAAACAATCGATCCAGTGTTTGTCAACATGTGGGAGCAGCGGGATCTTTCCACGTCCTTCATTAATGTTTAAGCTAACAATCTTTAAAAATGAAGAAACAGTCAAAAAGTCGGACAGAATAATAATCCTTAAATAAAAATGATTAAAAAGTAATTTAAAAATTAACATATAATGCAAATTAATTAACCAAATAAATAGGCCTATAGGCTGTGAAACATTTACAAAAAGAAATGAAATAACCTAAATGAAAAACAAATACAAAATAAACAATTCATATTGCAAATGAATTAAATAGTTTTGAAACATATAAATATTTCACCTGAAAACCAAACAGATGCCGAGTTTAAATCTTTACTGATGTAAAACCGGCTGAACTGAGATGATTGTGTCAAACAGAAGAAGATATTTTTGTTTTCTGGAGAGCAGGTTGTTTCTCTTCACCTTCATCTTCATCGTTTTAACCCCTTAACATCCAGTTTTCCTCCTTAATTAAGTAGCTACTTAACACCTTTGATCAAAATAAATGATCTGAGAGGTTTTATTCATCCTGACAGATTTACGGTCTTTGGAAACTTCCAGAGCTCCACTAGAATTTAAAATAAAGTTTTGAGTTTAAACAAAGTTCAGCTGCACAATTAAGGATTATTTTCATTATCGATTAATCCGCAGACATTTTTTTTTCAATGAATCGATTAATCAGTTAGAAAATAGTGAAAGAAACTGATAAGTTTTTTTAAAGGCCACAAATATCATCAAGTTTTTTTAAATGAGGAGAATAAAGACGATGTTATTAAAAAAAAAAAAAATTACAGATAAAGCTGATTTTTAAAACTTAAGTTTTTTTGCCTGGAGAAAAAAACCCCATCATGTAATTATTGTAATAATAAAATAATACTATAAAAACATTCTCATCGGATGCTCCGATGGAAACCACGTATCTCACATTTTTTTGGTGATTTTAAAATTTTTCAGATTAAAGTTTTTAATCTATAAATATCTAAAATGAGCTGAAGCTTATTAAACTGGTTTTCTTCTTCTTCGTGAACATTTTGGAAACACGTGCTTCTCGCAGCGTAGTGATGTCATAACGTCAACAATAATAAATCTTAGAACCACCTGTATTCCTGCTTTATGAACCGTTTAGTCATTAATATGTTTATTTATCAGCTTCGATTCCAGGACGAGAAATCGTAGCATGTAAGTTTGTCAATCTGTGGCTGTGGACCCAAATGGGGCCCCAGGGTCCCAGCAGGAAGCCTGTTAGCTAAAAGAAGCTCAAAGCTGCACGCCGTCCCAGCAGGTGACCTGCAGACACCTGTCAGCTGATCAGTGTTTAAACCAGCGGTGGACAGTTTCTAAGTATATTTACTCAAGTACTGTACAAAGTAGGTATTTGTACTTTTTACTTCAGATTTTTACACCAAAAAAACACATGAAGAGTTTATAAAATTTGATGTTTAGTTATAAACTCAAAGTACAGCTGGTGCATTAGTTGATTGACAGAAGGATAATTGGCAGCTAATTTGATAATCGTTAGACATTTTTCATGTAAAAACATTTCACTTGAAGATTTGCTGCTTTTCCTTTTTAATTGTTTTATGTTTTTTTTCATTCATTTTGAAGTTTAAACTGACAAAACAAACACTGAAGGGGTCTCACTGAGTAACATTTCTCACTTTTTACAGAATATTTACAATTGATTAATGGAGAAAATAATCAGCTGATTAATTCAGACAGAAAATAATCATGAGCTGCAGTCTGATAGAAAATAGTTCAACCTCAACTACAGCAGTAAAATCCTGATTTACATGAATGAATGAGGAATAATAATCTGATATATAACAGTATAAAAGTCACAGGAGACATTTTTTTTAATTCTGAATTGAGGACTTTTAATACTTTTCCTGAATATACTTAAATACTTTTACTTAAGTAACATTTTCAATGCAGTACTTTTACTTGTAACAGAGTATTTTTATTCAGTCCTTTTACTTAAGTAAAGGATCTGAATACTTCGTCCACCGCTGGTTCAAACACACTGCAAATCATTACGGCCTCATTTACTACCTCTTTTTTAGCTCAAAGAGCTCTGACAAGTTTTGGATTCTGAAGTCAACAGTGTGAGATTTGAAAAGTTAAACTTCTATTTGAGACTTTTGTCAGATACGAACGCGGTGATTGAACTTGGGTTTGTAAGTTAAAAGTGAAATTAAACGAGTGGATTGTGGCAAGAGGGGGAAAAAATATTTGCTCAACTAATTATACACTATAGATTAACCGTGTGTTCAAATTCCTACTTAAATATAGACACTTTATGGTAAACAAGAAAAGACTAGTGCCCCCGGCGAAGGGAGGGAGGACCTGACAACGGCCTTATACATGTAAACAGAAACATGTGTGGACTTTAAATCCTTGAAATGAAAGTAGTACAAACGTGGTTAATTTGTTTTAACTTGAAACTGTGAGCTGCAGTAAAGCAGGAATGTGAGTGTGTCAGACTAATTGAGGGAAGTTTTTCTTACATTGATAAAGTAAAATATTTGTTTTAACTCTTGAAACAAACTTTTAAAAAGTTTAATCCACTAAAAACAACAAAACATTGAGACCAGAACACTGCAGTTATATCAACTTTATGAACTTTAATTTGTGAGTTGAAACAAAGGCAAACTTTAAGTTGAGTTAAAGGAACTTTTAAATGTCTTTAGTGTTTCAGGAACATTGACTTGCATTCATTTCTTGTAGATTTACCCTAACTTTTACTTTCCTGAACCGAACTCTGACCTTAAAGCAAGTCTTCACCTAAAACTTAATGATTTACCCACAATGAGACACTTTTATGTCCCAAAACAAACAAACTGACTGTGTAAAAATACTTTTGCCTAAATTATAATATTGTTTTAAAAAATCTTTAAATCACGTCAATTTGTGTAAAATTCCAGAATCTGAAACTTAATGTCTGAAGTTTAACTCCAGTCGTCTCCTTCTTTTAGTGACGAGCACGTGTTCGCTGTTGGTGACTCTGCGGGCTTCGGGTTCCCAAGCTGCATACTGGACCGTGATTGGCTCTAAACTAGTTATGATGTCATGAATCCTAAAGTAGAACCGTTCGCCTTCAGCTCGTGAATGTGAAAAAACAAAACTTTGTCGTTAAGCCGACAGCGTGTCGGTCCGTCTCTCAGTACTGTCTGACTTCCTGTCTGTGGCTCTCAGCTCCGAGCTCATTGGTTCCTTTGAATCTTTGAAAACTCCTAATTTAGCAACACGTTCTCACTTCCGACTCGTTACACGTTGACGTTCGGTCAAAGCCCTTTGGCATCGCTTTTTAACGCCCTGAGTACCCCTTTTGAGTCGTTTTTAGACACGGTCAAGTTAGCAACGCTTAGCAACAACAAATATGCAACATCCGGTCAGACTTTCAAAATAAAACACTAGTGTTTCGAAACATCGCCATTTTGAAACGGCACGTTATTAAAGTTGTGAAACAATGCAGTTTGTTCAGGTTTAGGCAACAAAACTACTTGTTTATTGTTAGAAAAAGATCACTTTGGTTAAAATAACTACGTACGTCAGTAAACGCATAACTTACGTCACTTGAGTAACTTAAGCAATTTACATAACTGGCGTATCTAACAAAAATATTTAATGTTGACATTTTGTTTCACACGGACACAAACGTAGGTCTCCGGGTCTTTGGCCCTCCAGCCACCTCCTGTCTTTTCTGTTAAATATCATATACCTGCCTTTACCGCCAAAACTGACACTACGGGGCTTCTTCCACTGCATTGAACTATAACGCCACGGGGATCCCCAGTGCCGATGGGTCACGCGTCTGTATGTGACAAGTCTGGGAGTGAGAACCGGTTGAATTTAGGGCTCAGCTGATGAAATAATTTTGATTTTCCTGACCTACTTATTCTCGAATGTGACATGTTTAAAGTTAAATAACGTTTTGTACAGGACTTACATAATGTAGATGTTTCAACACAAACCTAACTAAGCTACCACCGTTTCATGTTTACAACGTGATAAACGTCATGCGACTTATGTAACGTTCTGGACTGCTGTAAATGTCATTCGTGTACTTTCCAACGTTCGTACACGTCGTTTTGGGAAACTTGACAATCGAGCTATTGTGTCGTTTAGGTACGAGGACGTGTCGAGTTTTCCACATTTGTACCATAATCAGAAATGTATCTTGTTTCTCCATAAATACAACAATACAGCTGGTTGTTGATGAGATTGTCTCAGTTCATCACTGGTATATTTGACATTACTCAGTAATACAAATATATCACATAATACAACATTCAAAACCAGTATTTTATTTATTTTTAATGCGTGCAGTTGTCCAGTTATTCTAATTATGGCAAACTGCTGTTTTTTGTGACTCTTGCGATTTGAAAATCAAAACTGTGATTTAAAGTGTAAAAAGGAGCTTAAACTGTGTAGAAATAGTGCATTTGTTGGGGATTATTTTCAGCGGCGTGGTGCGTTCGGGGCGGCAGGACGGTGTTTGACATTGGAGCTCTACGCCTCAGAGGAAGACCCTGATTTCTTTCCTCTGGTAGATTTGCAGTGCATCCAAGCAGCAACAGTGTAAGCAGAGCTGAGTTACCTGTCGCTTCTCTCCCACACAGGTGATCCCATTAACTCCCTCCTCCTCTTCCTCTCACAGTCTGCTGCTCCTCAGTTCACTCAGACACATTTTTATTCATTAGCTGGAAGCGGCTGACAGCCTCCACTCAGCAGAGGGTCTCAACCTGGGGGTCTGGGACAATCAGGGGTCCTTTAAGGGGACTACAGGGAAGTTCAAAGTTCATCCTTCACCTAGAAAACAATCCGACCTTTTTTCAGGAGCTGCTCAGGGCTTTTTTATCAGCAGCTACGTTTGCAGAGCTGACCTTTTTAAACTGAGCGCTTGTAAGGACTTACAGTTAAAAGCAGAGGTTCAAAACTGACCCAACAATCGCGGGAACTTGTTTTAAGTGCGAGGACTTCCCCTTTTTGTGAGAAGCTTTTAATATGAAACATCTGCAGGAAGTGTTTGAGCTTCTTTGCTCTCTTCTTGTTCTGCAGCAGCTTTATTTGAAAAACGGGCAGATAGAAATAATGATTCCATGAGAAAAGCAGCAGGGATAAGAAGACGACCTGTGGTTCTCACGGTGAAGTGCGGCTGCAGCCTCCGGGCACTCTGGGGTGAAGTTGAGTCTGAAATCCTTCAGCTGACGTTTGAAAATTTCTGATTGTTCTGCCTTTTGCAGTTGAAACGTTTTGAACTTGCAGAGACGCAGTAACAGATCTGAGTACTTCTGCCGCTGCTGGTGTTTCGTGTCGTTGTTGTCTTAATGTTTACAGGTCAGTTAGCAGACAAGCTAACGGTGCTAGCAGTGTTGCCAGATTTGATGAACAGCTTTCAGCTTCAGTCGGTGCTCTTCGTGTCACTTCAGGCGGCAGAGAGTTTCCTACTCACACGCCAACACATTCTCGCTCCCGACTCGTCAAATGAGGACGCTCGGCTTCGCTTTTTAACGCCCTGGGTACCCTTTAGTGTTGTTTTTGCATGTGTTATTTAAGTTTATTTAAATAGGGACAGATACAAAACCACAGATAAACTTTGACAGTCATCTGATGTGTGTATCATAGTGTTTTTAGCTAAAGCTAATTTACGACACTTTTTATACACCTGTGTAGCGTCCACATGCGAAGCTACGCACATAGCCGTGCATTTATACTTGTGTGTTGGTGAGTCCGTCAATCTGCAATTACACCCCCAAACGCTAGTCGGCAGTAGCGCTACTGCATCCACTGTGTTGACTTTTGCTGGCCGAGCAGGCTAACTTCTGGTCTAGCGCTCTGCTAACGTGAATGGGGGTAAAATTGTAAACGTGCGGCCGGTGTAGCCTTTTCAAATGTTATCGACCGAGTGGATCACATTGTGATGGTGAAATGAGTCATTTGCTCGGGTTTTGACAGTCAAAAATATCTATCCGCCGTGTTACAGCCGCCGTTTTGGCCGCTAGTTAAAGTTACTCCAAAGCACGGGGCACTTCACATTCATAAGAGCAGCAGGAGTATGTTTTGTACAAAACATGTAACGTTTCTTCAATTCAATTTTTCAATTCAATTTTATTTATATAGCGCCAAATCACAACAACAGTTATCTCACAGCGCTTTTCATAAAGAGCAGGTCTAGACCGAACTCTGAAGTTATTTACAGAAGCCCAGCAATTCCCACTTAACAACACTGCCAGAAAAAAAATGAACCAAGTCACTCGCAACTTTTGGACTCCTGTTTTTCTGCACATGCATTAACAAGAGCAACATTCGATGTTTCAACAGAGCATCAAACGTCGTCTCTCCCGACGAGTCCATGCAGGAGCTCCTCCCGCTCAGAGCTTCCAGGTTCTTTCTACAAGTTTCACGTCGCTGTGCTGCATCAGCAGATGCTTCAGTAGATCACACGTCTAATTGCTCGCAGCTGAAAGCTTTTTGCCGGACGCACAAACTTTACAACGGATGCCAAAGCTGTTTGCGTCTTAGACTGTGACACAGTAATGGTGACACTTCCAGCTGCAGTCAGAACGCCTCTCTTCCTCCTTCTACATTATTCCTTTGGCTTTTTGGCTGACAGCTGAACAACATCAGGGCCGTGGCCGCTGACCTGCAGCACAATCGCACATTTACGTCAACGACAACAAAACAAGTGGCGTTCAGTAGCAAAGCGTTACTTTGACAACTGTTTTGGAAATAGTAACCCTTTACACTGCTAGTCAGGCTACTGGGGAAGGTGATAATATCAGGCTACTGCTGAGTAACACAGTTAAAGCGCCCAAGGCCGTCCTCAGATGTGTTCTTCAGTACGGTCCCTGAGTAAAAGCACGACACGCATTCGGCGCTGCTGGTCAGAACCAGAACCGGACTGTGGACCTCCAACATGGCCGCCTGACAAGAACTGTTCTTTCTGCCTTTGCCCTTCGTGTCATCATCACGTCCTGGTTGTTCCTTTTTCTTGTCTTCTTGCTAAAATCGAACGCACACACACTCTGACAGGTCTGGGCTTGTTTTCAGTGCCAGGGGAACCTGATGAGCCATCTGCCCCAACTAACCAACCCATCCTCCTCTTCCTCACCCCTCCTCCTCTTCCTCCTCACTCCTCCTCGTGTGTTCTCAGGATTTTCTCTCTGACTATAATTAGTTCTGTTAAAGTTGCACAAACATAGTAATATCACTTCTGTTTCTTGTCGTCATCTTTCCCCTACTCCTTCCTCCTCCTCTTCCTGCTCCTAGTCCTCTTCCTCACCCCTCCTCTTCCTCTTCCTCCCAAACAGTGATATGTTGTCAGGATTTTCTCTTTGAGTTGTTTTGTTAACATCACACCGACATGACTGTTTAGTTTTGGCTTCTGTTTCTCGTGGTAATCTTTCCCCTCCTCCTCCTCTTCCTGCTCCTTCCTCCTCTTCCTCACCCCTCCTCTCTGACAGTGATAAGTTCTGAGGATTTTCACTTTGACTAAAATCAGTTTTGTTAAAGTTGCACAAAATGAAAATATTCCTCCTCTTCCACTCTTTACTCCTGGACCCACCTCTTCCATTTTCCACTCGTCTCTCCTCCTCTTCCTCGCTTTTCTCTTGTCCTCTTCTTCTGTCTCACTGCAGATGCTCTTTCCTCCCTCCTCCTCCTCCTCCTCCTGAGGAGAGTTTTCCACTAAACAGAAACCCATTGTGTGCACCCCTGAGCTCTAACAGACATGTCGAGCACATTTCCTTCCTCCCTACAGAAAACATTTGCAAAGCTGATTTATTTTATATCCAGAATTGTTGACATCCATGTTTACTAGATTGCAGTCGTCTTCTTCTTCCTTGCTGGTGCATTTCTTGTGCGCGAGATAAAAAAACTGCTTAATAGCACTACTGGAGGTCAAAAACTCCACAGGGACCCTTCAACGTGTTATTTTGCCGCATTTGTTTTGGCTTCATCCTCCTCCTCCTCCTCTTCCTCACCTCAATACCTGCACTGTGAACCATCAGGTGTCCATGTTGGAGTTACTCTTTGTGTCTTTGGCTCCTTTAGTGCAGGAAGTGATGTTTCTGCTGTAACAGACAGTAGAAGAAGAGTTGGGGTTGTTAGCATTAGCAGCATTAGCCGCACTGCCTGAACCGACAGAGTAAATAAGCATGTTTGATTGACAGGTCATAGAACATCACCTGTTTCTGTTTACATTCTTTTTCGTCTTCTTCTTCTTCATCTGTCGTCACAGCAGCTGAACCGGTTTGTCTGAAGAGGAAGTATTTTCTCTGCAGTCGTTTTGTTTTCACTAGTAATTGCAGATTCTTTTTGTTTGTTTGTTTGTTTGTTTGTTTTGGTTGACACAGTTAAATATTCTTTTGTCTTTTCACCAACTTTCTTGTAAGATTAACTGCAGCTACATACGATACTGCACACGAATCCTGTGTTGACAGAAATATTACAGGACATCGAGGAAATTTTCCTCCCTGCAGTTTGTCCGACTGGACGTTGTCGGGCTTTTGTGGTTTTAAGAACTTGATTTTTTTTGGTCAGCTTTATTTGTCTTACATATTTAAGCAAAGTAGGAAATGACGAACCAACTGGCATCCGGTGGATCAGCGTTGTGTCTTCACAGATTTGGTTGAGCTGGTTTAAACTCAGATTAACGGAGAGAGTCTGAAATGAAAAGCAAAGAAAGTCGTTCTGTTGTTTCTTAACCTGCTTTAAAGTTTGGCTTTTTCTGCTCTTTAAACACCGGACTCATCTTTAGAAACTCACAATGTTTGCAAGCAAAACTTTGGTCAAACTCTCCAGTCCAGATCCAGACGTTTCCAAATCTGTCAGGTTGAAGTTTGTGGGAAATGATGCACAAGAAATATAGAATATTTCCATTTCATGAAATGCTGAACTCTAACTTTTTGTTTGAAAGTTCTGTGAAGTGGAAGAAGAAGCAGAAAGGCAAAATCTAAGTGATTGGTTTAAAAAGTTTCATGAAGAAAAAGAGTTTAAAGTGCTGAAAATGAGACACACACTGAACAACACTGTTTAAAGTTGTTTTTTTAACTTCTGCACAGGACAGAAAAGTGTGAACCTGCGTCTCTTGTTGTTGTCGTCGCCTTCAGGGGTGTGAGGGAGGCTCTACTGTCATTAGGCTGCAGCATGCTGTCATTACCTGCTTCCAGTTCTGTCAGCTGCTGGTATTAAAAAAGGGTTAAAAGCTTCAAACTAAAGGTCATTACAGACTTCTGAGACATGCCGCCTTCAGAAGTAACAGGTTACCTCTGTGGGTCAAAGTTGGAGGGAAGCAAACAACTCTGGTTTGGGTTGTTTTTGTTTCTTTATGAGCTTGTGTGCATTCAGGATCTGATCCTGTATCAGTCAGCACAATCTGCCAGCGTGTTAATGACGCCGTTTGTTCAGACTGGAGATAATAGCTGCAGTTTGAATCCTCAGAAGTTCGATTGAAACAGGATCTGGGTTTATCGGAAGTTTAGGTACCTTCTGGGGAAAAAAGGCAAGACAAGCTCATTTGTACATTTCAACAACCATGCAGGTCAAAGTGCTTTACGTGAAACATAAAAGCAACACAGGGAGACATAACAAGTCATTTAAACACAGTTAAAAAGACAGAAAAAAAACAAGATATAACAGGAGAGTTTATTCAGGTGATTTAATCAAATGCAGCAGTGAAAAGTCTTCAATGAAAAGAACTGACAGTTTCAGCAGAACTGCAGTTTTCTGGGAGTTTGTTCCAGATATACGGAGCTTAAAACTGAATGCTGCTACTCCAGGTTTAGTTTGGACTTGGGGGACAGAAAGCAGACCTGATCCCAGACGACCTGAGAGGTCCGGATGGTTCATAACGAAGCAGAAGATCAGAAACCATTCAGTGCTTTATTAACCAACAGCAGGATTATAAAATCAGTTCTCTGACAGACAGGAAGCCGGTGTAAAGACCTCAGAGCCGGACTAATGTGATCCACATTCTTGGTCTTAGTGAGGGCTCGAGCGGCAGCGTTCTGGACCAGCTGTCTGACCCATGTTTCAGTGAGACCTGGAAAGACGCAGAGTAATCGATTCGACTCGAGATAAATGCATGAAAAAGTTTTTCCAGGCCCTGCTGAGACACAAGTCCTTTAATCCTTGAGATATCCTTCAGGCTGACTTTGTAATCCTCTTGATTTGGCCGCTGAAGTCAGGTCCATGACTGCACCAAGACTTCTGGCTTTGTGGTTTTCAACATTAACACGGACTGAAGCTGAGCGCCGACTTGCAAACTTTCTTCTTGGCTCCAAAAAAACGATGACATCTTTTCTGATTGTTGATTTAAGGACAAAAGGCCGGCCTATAAAGTAAATCCTCCAAAACACTCACTGCTGTAGTGACTCAAACAGGTCTAATATGTTGCATTGCATCATTACACTGTTGCACTATGGGTAAATTGCACTTGTAAACTGGATTGCACCACAAGGGTAAATTCTTCTGTGCAGATATACTCAGTTTATCGGAGCGTGGGCGAACATTGTGGCGAGTTGGAGGAGTCGGGGATCAGAAAGAACCTGACACACGGACAGGTCGGTGTTAAATCTCACACAGCCGTTTCCCCCCGCAGCAGATTATTTCTCTTCACGCTGCTGCAGGGCTGTAGACCAGGTCCCGCCGGACAAGTCGCATAACCGGACCTGTCCCGTTTTCAGCTTCCCCAGTCAAGTTCAGGATTCGTTTCAAAGTGCTCCTTTGACACAGGGTCAGGCACCCGGGTACATCTCAGACCTATAACACAAACCAAGGCCTAAGACTTGTTCTGTTTCCCCGCCTGAAAAGTAAAGGTGACGCCTCATCATGTGACTTTTAACATCCATAAATGTCTTTTTTATTGTTGCTGCTTAGCTTTATTAATTATAGTATCTGCTTGTGACTTGCTCTGTGAAAATGCATGAACGTCTCCTCGAGCTCTTTCTCTCTTACAGTTAGATGAACATCTTGTTCTTTTCAGGGGAAGGTTTGTTTGTTTCAGAGCGTTCGCCGCCTCGATTTCTTCAATTTCTTCGACCGCTGCGCGAAACGGTCTCCACGAGAAGAGCGTCTGTGACCTCTGACCTCGCCCTGTAAAGCCCTCTGCCTTTTGTTACATTAAAGCATCTCGAGTTATTTGACATTCAACAGAAATCAACCATCTCATTTGCAAGCCGTGCTCCTCTGAGACGCCCGGCAACCTCCATCAGTCACGGCTCCAGACTCCGAGTTTGCATATGAATATCACTTTCTAGACGCTAACGTTGGATTATAAAGGTGCAGGTTGTCTTCCCCGAAACCGCCGATCAACCGACTTTTTTGCGTGCCTCGTGTCGGCGGCTGCGTCTCCTTTCAGCCGAGCTGCAGCGGTTGAGCAGAACTCGTGCGCTGATTTGTTTTTATGTAAAATATATTGAAGAAATGTTCGTGCGATTTCAATAAACGGTCAGAAAAATAAAGAAGACGTTGTTGCATGTGGGTTTAAAAAGCGAGGACACAAAGAGAAACACAACGTCCGTTTTCACCGGCGGCGTGTCGCTCAGACAGATTTTCTCGACCGCACTTCAACACGTCAGATAAACAAATCAGTTTCTGTTTTTTTTGTTTTTACCTGCGATCGTCTCGGTGATGAAATTTTAAATCCTTTAACCACTGAGTTGTACCACAACAGATAAATTTTCACTTGTGTACTTGCAGCAAAATGTGCTTAAGTATCCGAGTTAAAAGTCTTCATGTAGTCAGAATTATTAACTTAAGGCGGTTTAATGTTTTTAGTTCAGGTGAAGTTTAGTCGTTTAATTAAAAGCAGTACTTTTTGTATTTTTCTATGCTTTGCATGTCAAACTAAAGTCTGCTAAGTACAGGAACTCCAGTACAACACTTTGCTCTGAAATGTAAAACAAGTCAAAGGTGTTTTATTTTACATTGAAGAAAATGATGGGATTTAGTTTTATTTTCAAACTGCAGATTGGTTTTCTCCCTAAAAAAGAAAAAAAAAAGTCTTCATTGAAAAGCTGCACATTTTTAAGAAGCTGGTTTTAACAGATGTTTTCCGTTCCTGCTGCCTGAAATCTGATTCCAACATTTCATAACTTAATTATTTTAAATTCAGTCGAATAATCGACCAATCGTTTCAGCTCTGTCATTTACATTAAGAGTGCTCACAGGTGACATGTACAGAGAATATAATGCTTAAAGAAAGAAGAAAAAAGCGACTGGAACAAAGAACATAATAAAAAACAGACTCACATCAACGTGATTCAGTTGAATTCACTACAACTTTATTTATACCTGTAAGCAGCAGCTCCCAGAAAGCTGCAGCTCTGGTCTGTAAACTCAAAGCTGAACACTTTTCTATTTGCTGCTGTGTTTCACTAAATCAAATTTAGGACTTTTGAGTAAATATATTTCACATCACGTGACTTTCACGTCCTGTTTTACCTTGATTTAATTTGCTTTCTGTTTAACTCTTTTTAAAATGTCTTTTTTTTTTTACATCGCCCTACGTTGCTTTTATGCTTCATGTAAAGCACCTTGAATTGCCTCGTTGTTTAAATTTGCTGTACAAATAAAACCTGCTTTGCCTTCAGAGAACAGGAAAACAAAGAGAAACCACAAAACTAAAAACAAACAAAGGCTTCAAGCTTTCGTGTGTATATATATATATATATATATATATATATATATATATATATATATATATATATATATATATATATATATATATATATATATATATATATATATATATATATATGAGAGGATAAGAGGACGTTTTAAACTTCCGTGAAAGAGAAAAGTAAAAATCCTTCACTTTTACTGACAAACTGTTTACAGCAAACAGTATATGACTGGTACTACTATAATAAGAATAATAAGAATACTACTATAATAATAATGAACTCTATTTATATAGCAATTTTTAAAACAAAGTGCTTCATATGAGACAGAGACCACAGTTAATGATAAACTACATGAGGTGCAAGATGGTAAAATAAAAAGAACCGACAATGAAAACAGTCAGATGAACCGGCGGCTCAGATAAAATCAGGATGCGCTTTACGACCAAGCGTGTTTTTAGAGGAGACTTAAACTGACAGCCTGATTTCCAGGTCGCTCCGGAGCCTCGGGGTCCTGAAGGCAAAACCTCGGCCCTTCAAAAGTAACCAATAAGATCTTAAAATCCACCCTGAAACAAACAAGGAGTCAGTGTAAAGAGGCTGAAACAGGTGTGATGAATAAATAATTAAAAGGTAATATTTATAATAAGGTAGTTTTAAATGACTTTGCTGGTTTCTTGGAAGCGATTCATATTCAAAGACGCTTTTGATTGGCTGTCACATCACCTGATGGGTAAAGAAGGACGTCGTCTAGCAGCAGTAACGCATCCTCTCTGCTCTTCATATTATTTCATCCCTATTTATACGGACACCTGCAGGTAATATAAAATTTCACGTGTCATATACATCCGTTGCACCAGATGTCTTCACGCTATTGTGACTTTAAAACAGTAAATCTGAGCGTAGATGCGTGTCTGTCAGCGGAGACCATGACTGTAGTGTTTTTTACAGCGATGACGTCGTGTTGAGGCGGTGATGCTGCCGCCGTGAAACGCTGACTCAGATTCCAGGCTGCGGTTTGACTGCAGATCCAAACGCAAATATCCGCTGCAACAAAACACACACGAGGTGTTTGATCAGATTAACCAGACATCCCCGAGCAAACACACGTTTCTGTGTCTGTATTCAAATCTGCTTCTGTCTCTGACGGCACGCTGGAACAATAGTGAGCAGCGGTTTGAGTCTCAGACCTCGAACGTGAGGATAGTTTAGAAAGTGGTGACAGTTTCTAAACTATCAGCAGATCTGACCTCTTGTGTTTGAGGAGGAAGAGGAATTCTATAATTTTTGGTTTCATTCAGTTCTGAATCTGCCTACGTTAAGATGGAGACCTTATTTCGATACAGCCAGTCATCAAATTAAATCTTGCATAAAGCAGTGATGTCAGTGTTTGATCATAGGCTTCTTGCGAACATCTCCTTATCTAACGCTGGCTGCACACTAGAGGATAACTGGGACGATTTGGGCTCCGATTTGGGCCCCCGAGCAGAGATTGATTTACTTTTTTATTTGTTTTTCTGTGCCAAACACACAAGGGACCTTTCTCGCTTCCCAAATTTGTGCCTCCTCGAGCCTGTGACCCGGAAATGGATCTCAACGCGCGATCTTGAAGGACATTGAAATTCCTAAAATGACCCGGGAGGAGCGAGGCGTCGAGGGTCACAAATTCGGGAAACGATAAAGGCCCAACCAGCTGACGACGACAGTCTGCCTCCATGTTTGCTTCTGTCTGAGGTCACGTTTGATCACGCGGGATTCTGTGAGATCCCCGGAACCGCCGCTCTGAAACAGTTTAGTATAAATGTGAACCAATTCAAATATTAAAGATCGGTTCATTCTGTCGTTCTGTCTGCAGGATCCAAGATCTGAAAATCTTCTTGTGTGCAGCAGATGCTACTTTTCTGTTCAGGTCCTAAAGGTTCGGCGAGTTCCCTGCGATGTCGGCATCTTTTTTCTGGGCTTTTTCATTTTGTTCATTTCTTTGTTTTAGTTGTCACAAAATGTGGAATCAGTTAAATCTGTTAAACGTTTGCACTGTTTGATCACCGGCAGTATCCTCCCTGGTGACCAAGGTGGAGGTTACTTTATTTGTACCAATAAGTAAATGTATCCTGCAGTGGACACGTCATCCTCACATTTTAGAGACAAACACAGACAGCATAGAGTAGATAAACATAATAAAAGTTATCACTGAAATAAACACAATTATTTATTATTTAATTAACGTTGCTTCTGTATCGTCTTCTGAGTGACGGCTGCTGGATCAAAGCTATTTTTATACCTCTTTGTTCTTTGGGACCATAAATGTTCATCCACAGGGAAGAAGCTGAAATTCACTGCGCACATGGTGGGAGTCAGCATTTAAAAATGATCCAGTTATCTGCTCTGACTGTCCTGACTCACCAATCAGCCTACGAGACCATTTAACAATTTGGTTCAGACAGTTTCTGCTCTTTAAGGCTAGATTTCCAAACCACGCCACCAAAGAAAAAGACAAAATCGGTTTAATGATAAAAGCATGAAAGTAAGGTCAGTGTGATTCGGTTTTGTCAGTGTGGAAATAAAACAAGACAAACGCTGACGCCCCTTTTTGCACACGGCTTCAAAATTTTGCTTCAAAGTTGAGTTTTGAGTCCCAATAATCGTCCCAAGACAACTCCCCTGTCTGAGCCTATGTGACTGTGTGTGGACATGTCATCTAAAATCAGTAATCATGTCTTCTTTTGTCTCTGATTGAATCCTCTCAGCCCGTCAGCTCGCAACACAAATTTAAAGACAATTCAACAAATCTGGCGTCTTTTTCCCCGGCCTGCTCCTGAAGACCAGCTTTAACTGTCTGCAGGTGTTTCTGTGTTAATCGACGTATTGATTGATTTGTGTTTGTGTTCAGGGGACGACAGCAGTCCGGAGAACCTCCTGCTTCACGGCCCGTTCTCCAGGAAACCTAAAAGGATCCGGACGGCGTTCTCGCCCTCTCAGCTGCTGCGGCTGGAACGAGCCTTCGAGAAAAATCACTACGTGGTCGGAGCCGAGAGGAAGCAGCTGGCCAGCGGGCTGTGTCTGACTGAGACGCAGGTAGGCATCATGGGAAGGGGCGGCAGGAGAGCATGGTGGGAAACTGAGGGGGGAGCAGGAGAGCATGAGGGAAAACTGAGGGGGAGCAGGAGAGCATGATGGGAAACTGAGGGGGGCAGGAGAGCATGAGGGGAAACTGAGGAAGCACGAGAGCATGATGGGAAACAGAGGAAGCACGAGAGCATGATGGGAAACAGAGGAAGCACGAGAGCATGATGGGAAGTGGACATGCAAAAATAACAACCAACAATACAGATAATTTATGTGCTTAATAACAATGACTAAATAAAATGGACAATATGAATGAATGGATCGTTCCATTTGTCCATTTGAAGAAATATGAAAAACCGAATGTGTCAATTTCCCTATAATATCAATAAATGATTGAATGAATGATGGGTATATGTATAATTAAAAATGTCCAGATAGTAACTAAATGCCAATTCCCAGAAAATATGAATGAATGAATGGTTATATATATAATATAAATACAAAAAATAATTCAATAAAATTACTCCTGTGACATATAAATGAGTGAATAAGTGATTGAATGAATGGATGGAAGATTGGAAACTTTTGCCCAGAAAAAAAATGACAATTTCACCCAAAAAATGTGTATTAATGAATGAATGAATAATGGATTTAATTAAAAAAAAACAAAACATGACAAGTTAAATGAGTGAATTAGTGAATGAATGAATGCATGAACAAAAACAGTCTAGAAAATTCCTAAACAGGACGTGTTAATTTCCCTAACATATGAATAAATGAATGAATGATAGATGGATGAATAAAAATGTCCAGAAAGTAACTAAACAAAACATTTACGATTTCCTCCCATGACATTTGAATGAATGAGTGAATGCCCAGAAAAAAAACTGTTACAAAAAATAATCCCAGAGAATATTAATGAATAACTGATTGTTTTATATTAATATAAATACATTAAATAATTCAACAAAACACTATTTCTTCCGTGACATATTAAGTGAATCAATGATAGACGCATGCATGGAATAATAAAAATTCCATAAAGTTTAACTAAAAAAAAAAGTCATATATGAATGGATTAATAATTGTTTATAACAGGTATATATTCATATAAATACAAAAAAAAGTTTCAATAAAAAATGACAAGTGTGAATGAATGACTGGATGGATAAATATAAATTGTCCAGAAAAACAAACTATTTTTGGTAAAATAGGAAAGAATGACAATGAAAGTCAGAAATGCAGTATTTAAAAAAAAAAATCTTATTTATTGAATTTTTAACATTTAACACAAGTAACACACACAAACATAACTGACCTTCGTGGTTTAAATCATTGTACAAATTACACTGAATAAATAAAACTAAAATTAAATAATAAATAAAAGTTAACAAGTCAAGTTAACAAGAACAACTTGCAGTGAAAGTCAGTAAAAAAAGAATAAATAAATTTCGAATATAGTCTCAAACACACATATTCTGAATTTAAAATATTAAGAATTCTTTCAGTAGAAATTATACTTCAACAGGTTTGGGAACATGTACAGCTAAACATTTGTTTTAGATCACAGAACTTGTCAGGACCCGCCCTACTCTGCTTCTGATTGGCTAGAGGCCTTAACTATGTACTGCACACGTGCAACTTCCAACAAAGATTGAGTGATTGGTGAGACACACAGGGTGAAAAGAGGAACTGCAGTAATGTGCAGTCTGATGAACATAAAAACCTGTTCTGCTACGTCCCCTTAAATACAGTTATGAACCTGAAAATGTGCATAACTTTATGTGAAATTTGACTTTAAAAAAGTCACTTAAATAAAATTATACATCAAAGTCACTTAATTTTTTTTTTTTTTTTTACTTAAATCAAAAGTCATTTGAATAAAAAGTCTGAAATTTATTTTAAGAAATGTCACAAGTGAAAAATAAATAAAATTGTGAAATAAAAATGGCAGTTTATGTTACATCACCTTAAAGAAGCTGCTGTGTACGTCATACCCTCCGGGACTTAAACCTTAATCTCTGCTGGTGTTAGCGCCCTGCTCAACAACGTGAGCGCTGAAACGTCGCTGCTTTCCTGCTCTCTGATCAGTTTTCCGCCGAGGCGTCCGTAATGTTCCCTGCTAACAGGTTTTCTTTGCCGCCTCGTGTTTCTCAGGATGAGCTCAGGTATGATCTGAAGGCAGCTGCTGGCGGCGATCCAGAGCAGTGACAGCGGAGGGAAGCTTGAGTCGACGGTTAGTCAGCTCCGAGGCGCTCCCTCCCCCTTTTCTCAGGCGTGATTGACAGTGTTTGTCATCGGGTCGCCTCGGCGATACGAGTCCTGACGCCAGCGAGACGATGTGAATCATCCCCGATTTATTTATGAGCTCATTTCCCTGCAGAGGACAGGAAGAGAGGAGGAGAGCAATCCATCAATCAGCAGAGAATCACAGCCGTCAGCAGTTATTAATCACACGTAAATTAGAGCTTTTGCAATCATTGCACTTTTTATAGACAATAATAATCGAGCAATCTGCGTTCCTGTTTAAGATATTTCAGGGCATTGATCCAGGAGGAGGAGAAAAAACAGATTTGAAAAGACTGAGCAGACGACGATCCTCAAACATTTGTTCAGGTCATTTGATTTAATCCACCACAGACAGAAATCAGTTTTCTTATATACAGTATAATCACTCAAATACAATCACTTGAGTATTTCCATTTTATGCTGCTTTATAGATCTACTTCACTACAGAGTTACAGTACAGCTCTGTAATAACAATGGGGGTAATATTACACTGACATTTATGTAACAGGGTAATAATGGGGAAACACATTTAAGATGCAGACGAGGCAAAACTAACGTAATATTACAGTAATATTTTGGTACAAACATTATAAACTACCAATAAAATGGTTACATCAGTAATGTGGCGACATTAATAGGTAATAACCTGATAATAACAATGTTTTCACAATATTATAGGCTACGATCAGTGTAATTTGTAAATTAGTAATTAACATATTTTAGTGCTGAACATAATTCTCTCTTTTGTAAAACATTTCCATTAGTTTCAAGGTAATACTGTGCACATTATATGTTTCATTTTTGGTAGTTTCTGTGCAAGAACCCTGAATCATGGCTGCAAAATGCTAAACTTACCTGACGTGCAGTTTGTAAAACATATATACGCCACACTGCGTTGTGCAAGTCCAGAATATTACCATGACAGTGAATAGAAACAGGTAAGTGCAGCATTCTGCAGCCCTGATTCAGGGTTATAAGGCGAAAACTACCACAGGTGTGCTGATCCTGCTGGGAACCTAAGGGAGGATGTTTTTAAAGTATTACATGGTAGCCTTAAATATAACGAAAATATCAACCTTTATTATCTAATTATTATCAGCTTATTACACATGATCCATTCATTACCGTTTTTTAAAAACCAAATATTGCACCGATATAATCCTTTTTATTAGCTGCTTTTGAGATGCGGTTGCAGGGCCGGGGAATAAAAACACCGGCGTCAAGTCAGACACGTTCTACCTGCGTGAGTTTAATGTCATGTGACATGGAGACGTTTTGCAAGCGCCAGTGAAAGTTGGACACAATTTCAAGGTCCAGCATGCATTATGTTAAGTCAGCGCTGTGCAGCGCCGCATAAAGTCAAACGCACAGATTGTTAGGTTTCCATATTGCTACCAAAATATTACTATTACTAAATACTTTTGCCTTGTTTCTGTCTTTAAATGTGTGTTACCCTTTGTCTTTAACCCTGTTCCATATGTTATTACCAAGCTATTACTGCTTATTACTAATTAATTCTTATATGGCGTTACTTAATCATTATCATCAAACTATTTCCCAGCTGTGATGTAAAGTGCTACCAAATGTTTATTAACTAAACACACGAGTCCTTCGGTTTATTTGAAAAATTCAAAATCACTCAAGTAGGAGTTTAAATGTTTTAGTCACGTAAAATATTCTATTTTATAACAACTTATACTTCTACTGCGACACAAAACGACATTTAGCTGATTTTACTTTAAGATTTTCTACATGATCAGTTTATAAAATATAAGTTTAGACAGTATTTAAAGTTGTTGAGGAGTCAGTAATACTTAAATAATATTTACATACAACACTCTGCATGGAGCCTCTTTGCTTATGACACTATAGGTTTGTTAATATTTCCTTACTGCAGTAAAAAATCTTGGTAGCACTTCTACTTCGTAGTGTACAGTCACTTTCTGTAAATTTGGATCACAAAGTTTGACAGTAAAGTCACAAGAACTCTGAGTTTTATTTGTATTTTGCCGGCGAGCAGCTACAAGTTTAACCCGACAGGAATTCACCTCCTCGCACATTTCTCTTTAACCGTCCACCTCGCCAGCCACAGATTTGTCAGAGTGACACCGGTATCATAATTAACGTCCCGCCACACAGAAGATCTGATATTTAAGTGTCACCTTAAGCTTTTTGGCAGCGCTGAGGAGGCACTTCGGTGTCGATCTGCATCCCCTCAAACATTTAATGTCTGTTCGCGCTGACAGATTGTGCAACATGAGCTCTTAGTCAGCCCGTTCACGACTGCAGAGCGGACTCAGCTGGACGAGTTTGAACAGTTCTGCATGTCGGATTCATGTTTTACCAGCGTATAGATATTAAATCACTGTGAAGTGTGTTTATGATCATCACTGTCAGTGGCAGAAGGAGCTGATTACTAAACTACTGCTGAATGATGCTTGGGAGTAACTTTAGTAGAAATACGCTGGGATTTAAATAAAAGTGCCAATGCACATGAAAACCTATGCACATGTGTATTTGTACTTGAGTATCAAAAGAAAAGTACTCGTTATGCAGAGTGGCTCCTCTCAGAGTGTTAAAGTGAACTTTTTTTTATATTATTTAACTGTTATGTAGTTAAATCTGCAGCAATGCATCATATTTTATACAATGATCGATCATCTGTTTAAAGGAGACCTTTTATGTTTTTCCACATTTTATGACTTATCTACAAAGTTATAATGTTGGATGTTCATGTTAAACATGGTCAAATAAAGAGTTTCAGTTGGAATTTACCTCTCCTCTTCTCTCTGTAGGGCGAGAGCCTGCAGGACTTAAAAATAAGCCAAAAACATAAAATAAAGTGTGCAACGTGTTTCAGCATCGTCAAGGTAACGTGATAAAGTGGCAAAGGGCTGTCCCGTTCCTGTTTACAGCGTTTTGAGCCCTCGCAGCCTCTCAAACTCAATCACTTCCAAAGTGTCAGTAAAGTCTGTGAGGGTTCAGGGCTCAGGGGGGACATTGGGATTGGTTCATGGTCAGTGCAACGCTCAGTGCGTCTGTACCGACCAGCGACAACAACAGCCTGGGGCGAGTTCAGCGCCGACAAAACTCAGCAGAACGTTTTTGTTTTTTTAAACAGAAACGGTGGTTCCCCGAACATCCTGTTGTGTACGCCAGCGCACTGCATTTTTCCTGTCTTTTCAAACCATTTTGTTTACAGTCTTGTCGCAGCTGATTGGGTAACACCTCAGACCCCCCCCAACAGAGAAAAACATACCTCGAAGCCGTTAAAGAAAGTTGCATGGAAACATGTCGTTCAATCCAAAAATGTTTTGAGATTATACTCACCCCTGGTGACATGCGTCAGGTCTTGGCCAATCAGAAGACAGTGGGCTTTAAAAGGGGCGGTCTTAAAGAGACAGGAGCATCTACAGCTTGTTTCAGACAGAGGCTGAAATGAAGGCCTACATGGAGAACCAGGATCAGACAGAAAATTACATTTTAAATTTTCAATCATGCAATACTGCCATACATAAATTACAGAACTACAACATAGGACTGGAAACGAAGTATAATAGGTCTCCTTTAAGTGTTCATGTCACCTTTCCATAAAGTAACCAGTAACTTTAGCCGTTAAGAGTAAAGTAGAAATTCTCCAGAATGAAAACACCCAATTAAAGTGTACAAAATGTGGACTTTGGTAATTGGTACAATACAAAATATCTAGTAATAACTGCAGTAAATACAGTAGAAGTGTTAAAAGTAATTGCTTCTCGCTCTACAAGCTGTTTAGATGTAATAGTAACTAATTGTAATAGAAGTGCTGTAATAGCACGAGGAGGGCGATAAGGAACTTTAATAATTGCACTAGTATTACCATTGTTTGTAATAGCATTAATAGATTTGAATTATTTGAGCATCTGAGATTTAAAGAGGTATTGGAGCTAAGAGAAAAATAACATCTATTTGTTTAAGTGTGCAGAGGAGGAGGAGGTGTGACGAAAGTGTTTCTGTTGTATTTGACTTGCCTTACCTGTATTAAGACACACCTGTCTCTCTCTGTCGGTGTGCAGGTGAAAGTTTGGTTTCAGAACCGCAGGACGAAGCACAAGCGTCAGAAGTTGGAGGAAGAGTCTCCAGAAGCTCAGCAGAAGAGGAAGGGCAGTCAGCACATCAACCGCTGGAGAGCAGCCACGCAGCAGCCCGGGGGGGAGGACGTGGACGTCATCAGCGACGACTAGACTGCAACGCACGCACACACACACACACATCAGACATCTAAACAACTTTAAAGCTGCGTTCAGACGCCACCTCACATTTTATGTCAACAATCAGACTCATGTGGGCGGGTTTGGCCAAAGGTTCAGGTTCAGTTTTTTCCTGCCAATTAAAATGTCGCAACAAACATTTTAATATTTTCTCTCCGTGGTTTGTCTTCCAAGTGAAAACAACTGGCCAACAATTTAATCTCAATCGCAAAAACAAAGCAAATCTGGTGCTTTTTGTTTCATATTACAGACAAACTACAACGAGAGTCCCGCGGGAAACATTTGCTGTAAATAATTAGCTCTAAATTTTAAAGTTGTTCTAAATTCTAGATGTCAATAGAAAGTCCTAAACAGCAAAAGAAAACACTGCGACGATTGTGTGTAACAGGCAGACACTGAACGCACCACAAGGCCAACTTTGTACCACTAATACGAGGTAAATACTCAGCAACAGGAGACGATATGAGCTGTAATTAACGTGGAAGATTCAGGAGGTCATTAGAAAGGGACATAATGAAATGTGTAAATGAGGTTATGAGAGTCCGTCTGTAGATTTGAGCGAGCAGAAAGCCTCTGCACAGAACAAACTGCTGATGGTCTTTAAAAGTCTTTGTATTTGGTTTTACCAGAGATACAGATCAGAGGCCATAGTCTTTTTCCGGTTTGGTTAAAAAATTACTAATATCATTACTACCGTTATATATTTAATCCAATATGGCACCTGGGATCATTTTCTGCCCCACAGCCAAGGCCTAAATTTCAAAATAAAAGTTGACAGCAAATGTTGCAGAAAATGTATCTGCAGTTTTTGAGTATCTGCATGTGTGAACCGTGACACCGACACTATTTGCAAGTAAACAGTCAGAGATCGTTTTTACAAAACAGAGCCATTAAAACATTTAAAGTTACCAACAGAGGGTTTGACCTCAGTGGTTTAACAGCAGCTGCAGGCCTGAGTGTCAGATACACAGTCAGGTGGAGGAGGTGTTTCCTCTTTAAATGATTTGGCGGGTTCGTCTCACTGAAGACGTCAAAATCTGCCAAAAAAAGCGGCAGCAGGAAGTGATGACCCTGAGTTTACAAAGCTGCCTCAAATCTTCATTAACAGTTTGATTACAGCTCAAATATCTTTTTGGCTCCCGTCCCAAACGGACTGATTACTAAAAGACGCAATAACGTGTCGAAATGTCCCCACAGATTGGAGAAAAAAAAGAATTTTAATGTAAAACACGCCAAAACTTTATATTTTGTTCCTACACAGATTCATAGATAACACACACACACACACACACACACACACACAGTACATCTGAAACACACTCATTCACACAGATGTGGACAGCTTACCTTCCCGAGGACTGATGGATGTCCCTGAAGGCATCACCGCTCATGCAAACATCAGGAGGTCAAAACTCTCCTGTTACGGACGACGATAAAGTAAAAAACTGACAAAAAAACTCTGATCAGCCACGGGGGAGGAGCTTCAAAAAAAAAAAAAAAGGACTTCCTGTTGGAGTTGGACGGTGAGCTTCGACGTGGTCACAGCTGCTGACTCGACGGTCGATTTTGGCGCCAAACCGAGCCAGCGTCCTGGGGGAGGGAAAAAAAGAAAAAAAAGAAGAGACGTTTAAAGTGAGACGCTGCCCTGCTGAAGGTTCCTGAGCGTCTGTCTGCAACAGACGGCAGCCGGCTCGCAGGAAATCTGCTCAACTGAACAACATGTCTGAAAGAGGAAAACAAGGTTCCTACAGCAGGAAAGAAGAAACATTTCATTAACTCGGAGGAAAGTTTTACTTTACTGAAGTCTGCTAAAAAGCATCTGGTCTGTTTGTTCTTCACATTCCATGGGTGGTCCGCAGTCTTTTAACCGAGCTACACTTTTTATACTTTTAAATGACAAACAGCTTCTTTCTGGAGTCACGAGACAGGGTGAAATCTGTTTTACGCAACCTGAGAAACAGCTTTTAAGTTTCGTGTCGACAGAAATGTACGTCACCAAACATCCAGCTTTAATTCTGTTGGTCTTTGTCAACTTGTTTGGTTGGAAAATGATCAACGTCATCACATCAGATCTGTTCTGATCTTCACTCTGGGTTCACAGCAAAAATCATGATGTGTTCGTTGTTCCAGCTTTCGGTCTGTCCACTGCTCTAAGAAACAAGGCCAGAGCTCGCCAGTGCTAGTTAGCACATGGACCGAAGTCCCGTTCGATTTCCTCGTTAACTGTTTAGTTTCTGTGACTCACGATGTTAGTCAAGATTAAACTCATTTTGTTGGCATTCAACAACAATATCTCCATTAGTTTGGCCACTGCTGTGCTGCCAAAGCCTCATGGGAATTGTAGTTGCTGCTAGGAAACAAAATGATTGCATTATTTAATAGTATTCATTAAAAAAAGGGATAGAAAACTTTTCAGAGAAAAAGGCTTAACTTTTAACCATCTACACAGACAGTAAAGTTCGTTACTGGTGTTTATCCATTTTTATGGTTGTAAACTTATGGTTTTGGCCTTACAAGTTGACAAAGACGTTTATTCTCTCTCATCTCTTCTACTTCACTGATTATTTTCCTAAGTTTCCCAGAAAAGAAGCATTTAAATTTTTTTTCAACACCCAAATAACTTGTGTAAAAAGTGCAGAACATCACAGACTGATGCAATTTAACAGGCGGAGTTTAATTTGTAGATTAAGAGTGAAAAATCTTCACTTCCTGTTGGAGGAACTTGTAATTTTCTCTTTTCGCAAAGTTCTGTTTGTTTGCAAGGAAACCCCACTGAAAAACAACTCTGGTTACTCCTGTCACAACATTTACAGCACGGCTTCTTACCCTGACATTATTCGATATTTTACTTCTTCTCAACAAATCTAATGTTCAGACTCAAACGTTACGTCATTTGGCGTCTGGGACCAAATTAACGCCACAGTTCAACGCAAAAAGTAATAATAATAACAGAAAAGTCAGAGTGAGGAGGGGGTTGGGGTGGATAGGTGGGGCAAAAACTGGACTTTCACCCTGTAGACCGGCGTTTGTTTCCTGTGTGTTGTGTTACTTAACTTACTAACCTTGAGGGCGTACTCACACTAGGCGATTCCCACCGCGCTCAAGCACGTTTAGTTCAATTCGGGCCCAGAACTCGGACGTGAACTCCGCCTGTGGAGCAACTATGGGTTACGTGTCTTGCTCAGGGACACATTGGTGTATGTGTCACAGTGGGAATCGAACTTGGGTGTCTCACACCAAAGGCACGTGACCTATCCACTGCGCCATCACTACACGTAGGCGTAGTGTGGATACGCCTCAAGTCACGAAAGTAATGTGGTCATTTAAGCCCAAACCGTGATCTTTTCCAAAATCTAACCAAACTGCGACATTTCATAACGTTAACCACAAGTTTTATTTTGAAAGTCTAAACGGACGTATTTATTCTTGCTTGCTAGCCCTACACGTGCAAAAATGGCGGTAAAGGGGTACCCTGCGACACAAGGCGATCCATATGTGGCGCCCTGGGACGAGAACGTGTGTTCACGGTCGAAAACGTCGCCCAGGACGCGCACACACCTTACTTAGTTTTTTAATGAGAGAAAATCCCCAGAGTGCATCTGTTGTAATATCAGGCCGATGAAATGCTCGATAATCTCGACTCCTGCAGGAACGTTAGTTGTTTTTCACTGAGGGGCTGAAGGGTCAGACACCAGCTGATCCTGGAGCAGTTTCACTTTTCATTCTGCTGGTTGTTTTTTGTCTTTTTGGAAACAAAAAAAAAGTAGTTATTTATGTAAAAATGGATTTGAAAAAAGTATTCTATGCACCTGATGTGTACATAATAATAATAATATTAATAATAATGTGTGGACTGTCCTGTTTGTTTGTTTCTCTCACTGCATCCGTTCACCTGTTTGTTTCTTCTTCCTGGACAGATTTACCTCATCATCTCCTTATGTAGCACTTCTTCTTCTTCTCTTCTTCTTCTTAGTCAAATCTATTTTTTCATCGTTTTAGGATTGAATGCACTAACTGTACAACTTGTTTCCTTTAAAGAAAAACTGACAGAAGCTTTGTACTTCATGTGTTCAGATTTGGGAAAAAAATATAAATAAAGTGAAATGAAAAAAATAAAAAGTTTTTGTTTAAAATCTTTTAAAATCTGCAGCTGTGAAATTAAGAAGAGACTGAAAGTGGGGTCTGCAGCTCCTCCTCAGGCTTTTTACTGTTAAAAACTGGAACTCAAAGACAGAAGGTGCCACGTTATGTTTTGAACTGTGATTTTGGGCTGAAAACAGATTATTGATGTGGAGGTTTGCAAAACTTGATGTCTGTTCTTCCAAAAACAAAAACGCTGAAAAAATATTTGTTACTTAAAAGAAAATTACAAATTTCAATTTAGGAGATTTTGTTACATTTTTTTCAATTAAAGAATTAAATACTTTTTAGTAAAACAAATAAAAACCAGGAAAAATTAAAATAAAATAATTATTATTATTTTCTGGTTAATAATAATAATAATAATAATAATAATAATAATAATAATAATAATAACAATAATAATAACAATAACAACATATTATTATTATTATTATTATTATTATTGTTATTATTGTTATTATTATTATGCGTTTTTGATGTTATTTTTATTATTATCATTTATCATAATCGGCTTGTAGTAATATTACAGCAGTTTAATTATAATGAAAGAGACTTCACTGGTGAAAAGTTTAAGAACAGCCCCATTTTTCTAGTTTCTATGTAAATATAAGTTAAAGTCAAGAACAAAACCCTAAGCAGCAATCTGCCAAAGTTAAAAACCTTTACGTCACCAAAACTGACATTTCTAGATATAAAATGAACAATTAAATGAGTCATTATTTCACTGTAGGATCAACCGATGACCAGCTGCTCTGCCTGCCTTCATTAATAATATATATATAATAAATGTAATATAGTACAAATAAAGCTTCAGAGGGTGTGTTAACAGGCTGTTCCGAGGTGTTTACTGTAGAAATGTGTTTCATTTCCTTCCACTGCTGCAGAAGAACCAAAGAAGTTAAAGACAAAGTTTAGGTTAGAAAAACAGAGAAAAGTTCTTCTGCAGCAGAAACGCATTTCTACAGTAAACACAGCCTGTTAACACCCTCAGAAGCTTTATTTTACTGTTTTATGCTTCTGCTTGACTCTTAACCCTTTTTTGAACTATCGGTTTTATTTTTGAGTTATGTATGTTTTATTTTTAATACTTTCCTGTTTTTAATCTGCAGCACTTTGAGATTTATTTAAATATAATAAAATTGTTATTATTATTATTATTATTATTATTATTATTATTATTATTATTGTTGTTATTAATGGAGGAATTTTAATTCATTTAATTGTTTAAACTTTGGCACTTTCTGCTTCTTACTTTCTAACCTTTTTTTCACTTTACTTTTACTACAAACTACAAACACGGGCCTTTTGCCAACATTTAAAGAATGAAATTTAACTACAGTAATTAAAATTAAATTCCGTGTCACACGACCTGGGACTGTTTTAAAGAAACGTCGCAGCGCGGCTTCACGCGGCGGCGGGAGCAGAAATAAGATGCGCACGTGAGCGTGTCGGAGTCACTGACAGTCAAAATTAAATACAAAAGTACAAACAGGAGGCTCTCAGACCTGGACGTCGTCCGCAGGATGAAGCTGACCTTCGGCTGCTGCAGCCGCCGGCCCCGGTCTCTCTGCAGGATCTAAAGGCGCAGACAGCGTGTGGATCAATAATAAGATCCGTACTGTACGGTACATAAACTACATAAACACGCGTGTATCCTTGCCTGAAATACTGCAGCTTATTTACTTAGCGCACCAACAGTTTTCACTAATTTCAGATCGGAGGTTTAATTTCACGTTAAAAACCCAAAATGTCGTTAATAGAACTTCTAAAGAACAGTTCCGTTTTAGTTCGTTAATACAATTAATAAAGTTTTCAAAGAAGCTAAAAGAGAAAAAAAAACAAACCTCCAGTCTACATTCTGTGGATTTCTATTCATTAAATCTGATGTTTGCAGCTGGCAGCATTTTATTGTGTAGGCCCAAAAGGTTTCTCCTGGAGTTACACAGGCCAAAGCAGACACTTTAATAACCTATTTTGTTTAAGCAGCTGTAGAAGCATCATGCAGCTCCACTGTAAGGACAAACAGAAGACCAGCATTGCACTATAGTCCGCTGACAGGAACCCAGCGGCACACTTTAAAGTCCAAACAGGCCTGTTTTAGATGAAATTCTTACATCAGGATCAGTGAAAGTAAAGGTGATTAACGTGTAGCTGCCTTTGGGAGGAAATGACATGAGACTTGGTGCAAACGCTCCTTCTTGGACATGAATGTGTCGAAAACAAAGGAATATAATAATAATAATTGACCTGAGGAAGAAGCCTCCACCTGTTCCTCCTGCTGTTCTTTATAACAATGTCAGTGTCATTATTGATGGCAAGTTCACCTCTGAACCGAATCCTGATGCTCTTTGTGCATTTTAATGTCGACCCCACTTTTGTGAAACCCTCGCTTTTACCTCACAGAACCATGTTGGGAGGAATCTTTAGAGTGTGAAGTAACATCGCAGGCTTCAATCTGAATTCAGAACCAAGAAGAAGGTCCAGAAGGTCCAGTCTGCCCCTCGCTGACTAATATAGTCAGCGAGGGGCTGACCCCCCCCATGACCCCCCCCTGATAATAAAGACTAACTATCAATGTTTTATCTCGAGGTCAGATCAAGATCAACAAAACAAAGACACTGACCTCAAATTTAGGGTCAGTAAATAAATAAATAACATTTTCCCATTGGATTAATTACTATTACCCTCAAATGAGGTGGACAAAATATTAGAAACACCGAGCAGTTTGACACAGCAGAAATGACTTTAGAGTAAACACCTCTTTAAAACAGCTGATGTGAGGTAACACAGAGAAACACTTACTGATTGTATTTTTAAGTCTTTAACAGTTTTCTCACCCACTGACGCACAACATGTCTGCAGAGCGCATCGACCTGCAGGCAGACGAACGAACGAGCTAAAGAGGACTTTGTGTGGATGTATAAGTTCAAAGTTACTGTATGTGAAGCAGGCGGAGAAGACACTTGGCAGCTGGTAGAATACTACAGAAATATTACAGGGGGTCAAAATAATACACAGTAACATTAAAAGAATACTAGGCGGGTGAAAGTGGCTGAAAATTAACTCAAATAAATACACGGAAAATAATATTGCAGGGGTTTTATACTGGCATCACAGGGAAAACCACAGAAAGACAGCCTGACTGCAGAATAAAGCGAGACCGAGTGAGATATCCTAACGCGGCGTGCTCCCCCTCCCGCCGCCGCTACCTGCCTGTATGTTGGTGGCGTTGCCATGGAAATGTTTCAATATTCACAATGAGAGGCTGAAATGAAATAACAGATGGTGGGAGGCATGTAGGTGCACGACTGACAGAAGCAAATTATCACTTCTTTTTATCTGCTCAGAGCGCGCCGACTGTTTAAAACACACGGAGTCCAGGTGAACACGGCGCTTATTAAATTCAATTATCAAAACCAGCGAAGGCAGACAGAAAAAAAAGAGATTTAAAAACTGAAGATCTGACCTCTTTCATGATTCATGAAACAATAACAGACTAAACAACATCTATAATGTAATCTGCACCCTCCACAATATCTGTCTCTTACAAAATGTGTAAGGATGCACAGTTAGAGGACTCTATGAAGGTTACAACCAACATCATAACTATGGTGTGGAGAGCGGTTCAAAGTTCGATCTGTTACCAAATTTCCAAGAATGATTCATTAAGACCTGTTCGTTTGGATTCTGCTCCTCGGTTAGGGTTAGGGTCCTGGACCTGGACCGTGGCGGACCGCAGCAAACGCTCCAAAGTTTGGCTCAGCTTCACTAAAAAACTGCACCGGCTGCAGTGAGGAGGTTTGGAGCGAGGGGGGAAGCGGCTCCGACACGAAACGAAACGTTTCCTTCAACACGGCGTGAATCTGAAGGAACGTGTTCGACGTGTGGCGCTCTCCCAGATCCAGCTAACGCTAACAGCAGCAACGCCTCAGGTACAAAACACAGGTGAGCTGACGTTCAGCTTTTAGACTGAAGGGAAACCAACGATGGCTACAGACGAGTCCTTAGAGATGCCCCTCTAGGACAGAGACTCCTTTCACTTTAGAGACATGAAGGTGAAGATGAGCGAGGAGGAAGATCACAGAGCTCTGACTGGATCTGAGCTGAAGGAACCAGAACCCAGATTCTATAAGTAGAAGTGAACTCAGTGCAGAAGAGCTCACCCCAGCAGGGAGCCTGGTTTTCCAGCGCTCTGTGGGCTCCCTGCCCTTCAGAAAGATCCATCCTTATTCCAGTTCTAAAGAAACCTTATCTAACTGGAAACGCTGACTTTGACTGGGATGAAATATTGCGAACACATCTCAGCAAACACAGATGGATCTGTGAAGTGTTCTTCATATAGAACAAGCTATAAAAAAAGAAAGAAAGCCTTCTGCAAACACAGTAGAGAAAAGGTTGGTGGCAGTTTGTAACACACAGGGGGAAACCCTGTAGTGTCACTTATGAACCGGACTGTCACCCAGGAGACCGGTGTTCGTTTCCCGTGTAAAACAAAAAGTCAACATGGATTGTTTTTAGTTAAGTGCTTAGATAAGTGGCCCTGCGATGGACTGGCGACCTGTCCAGGGTGCGCCCCGCCTTTCGCCCAATCCCGAAGCTGGCATAGGCTCCAGTCCCCGACCCTGTACGCAGGATAAGCGGTTGATGATGGATGGATGGATGTTACATAAGTTATGCAAACCACTGATTTATGTTACGTGAGTTAAGTCACGTAAATCAGTGGATCTCAAAGTGGGGTCCGTGGACCCCAAGGGATCCTTGAGGGTATTCCGGGGGGGTCCAAGCAAAAAGTTAAAATTGTAATCGTACATTTAAAACTGAATATATTAGCCACCATTCTTTAATTATATAATTCCACCCATAATGTGACAGAATGTCTGACTGTTTTGGTCATGGGATTCATTTAAGATCAGGGACCATGGGACAAAATCTTATCAAACGGTTTAGGGGTCCTTAATGTGAAAAGGTTTGAGAACCACTCACATAAATGAAGTAGTTATTTTAACATAAACCATGATATTTTGTTAAACCTAACTAAGTAAGTTTTGGTGCCTAAACCTAACCAAACTGCGCCGTTACAGAATGTTAACTAGTTTTATTTTGAAAGTCTAACAGGATGTCGCATATTTATGCTTGCTAACTTGACCTTGGAGCCCTGAACGTGCAAAAACGACCAGACACGTTTTATAGCAGAGACACGCCACTCCATCACATCCTCCATATAACTCTATGGGGAAAGCCCCTAACGGCAAAGATGGCGGTTATCCCGCCCTTCCCGATAGAAAGCCAACCGTCTGCTTTTAACAAGCAAAGCGCCAAACTTATTTTAAACAATCGTTTGGTTCCACTGATGCAAGAGTTTGTTTTACTAACTGGTCGGGAAAAAACACTTTTTAAAACTTATTTTGGGGCAAACTCGTCAAACTTTTTCAGTTATTTCTTTTCATGTACCAGTGAGAGTGCAGATCCATGGAATAAATATAGTCCCAAATGTATTGTAGCTGCGTGAAAAAGTTTTCTACTCGTGAAAATGTTACCTGTGTGAAAAATGTTTGAATGTGTATATGAATATCAGAAAAATCCTCCAGTTACAAAACAAACCTACATTTAAAACTACTTTTGTCCCACATTTGACACGTTCTGCTGAATAGCCAATGGGAATGCTCGGGTTAACATGTCATTTGACTATCCAATCACGAATGTCAGTCAACCATCCAATCAGGGATCCAGGAGCGTGGGCCTTTCTTGTCGACAGTAAGTGCCCGTGAAGAAACGTTTACTAGCGGCCAAACCAGCCGTGGCGACCCGAGCGACATGACTCGTTCAGATCAGAATGTGATCCATTCAGTCGATAACATTACATAGTCGATAGCGCCGACTAGTGTTTGGGGATGTAATTGCAGAATGACGCCGACGCACAAGTATAAATGAATGCATGGCTACGTGCTTAGCCTACAGCTTAAGCAATTTCTCTTATTGATAGCTAATACAAAACTTTTCCACACAGCTACAATACATTTGGGACTATATTTATCCCACACAGTTCTGGCTCTCTGCACATTCATTCAGACGGGAGCCTGGTCCTGTTAGTCCAAAATAGCTGCCCGTATGCGTTGCCAAAATGGCGGCAGAGTGGCAGGACTTGCCTACAAGGACTAAAAAGGTCCGAGGGTGTTAAAAACCGACACCAACGGATGCTGACAAAGAGTCCATATGTGACGAGTTGGGAGGGAGAATGTGTCGCCGTGAAAGGGTCGCAGTTTTGTGACAACCTGCAACTACAAGGTTGCATCTGCCTGCAAACACCCACTCTTAATCGGACTCACTGATTCGCCCTGCTCTTGAGTTTTGTCCCTCTTCAGGTTGGGTTAACTTTATTGTCCCCAAGGGGAAACTCTGCTTGGTCACAGTGCAGATTCGCTTCATTAAAAAACATCACAAAAGACATCAACAAGAATCTGTGAAGCATCGGCATGCTGTGCTTCACAAGAGGACACAGAAGAAAAAGGACGTTGTTGACAACACAGGTCCATTTATTAAAGTGTACATTGTTCAGCAGCTTAAGGAGGCACAGACGGAAACTTTAGGCGATTGGACTTTTGGTTCTTCCTGATGGCAGGGTTTAGTATTCAGGGATGAGGGGACGTTGAGGGTCTGATTTAATTTTCCTAGCATGTTTCCTAACTGCCTGGTAGGGCTGGGCGACGTCTACATTTAAACATCGGGATGGATGATCTCATGAACGGGTACGCGCTCGCCTTAAATGTGCATGTGTTACCTCACACAGACTTCACTCGGTTCAAAACTTGGCAGGCGATGGCGTTACAAGTCGTGTGGATATTTTACAAGCACGGACCAGGTAAAGCGTCGAATACAGGGTGCGGATGTTAGTTTCAGTTGTGCCGTGATAAAATCACAATGCCTGCACAACCATCGCCCATCTGTCAGCCAGCGCCGATGGATCGTCTATCAGCCCAACCCTGCTGCTGCCTGGCCACACAGGCTCTGTGTAGGCTCACAGTCTCTCCTCCATATAACTTTCATGGCTGTTTTGAGCATGTTGGCAAACTTGTTTTTCAACTCAACTGTTAAGTTGCCGAACCATGCGGTAATTCCATATCCGATGACACTCTCTAAGACTGCGTGGTAGAAAATCATCACGATCTGACTGCTCACACCGCGCATCAGGTTGTCTACATGTGTATTCCAGCAAAGAAGATTCACAATGTGGACAGCTAAATATTCGTACGAGGACACCTGAGTTACTTCCTGTTTTTTAATGAGCACTGGCTCATGGTCAAGTCAGTGGTTAGACCACTAGAAGTCACGGCCTAACAAATAATATGGGTCAGAATAAGCTGCTGGGTAATCGACCCATGTGGCCGTTTCTTTGGCGAGGACGGGCTGCAGAAAAGGTTTTATCACACTATATTTTATAGTTATACTTGGACTCTTAGGAGCATTAGAGGAGGGTTTTCTCCACACTTAGTGTCACTAAGTGCAAAAGGGCTGTGTGATGTGGATCAGTCGTCTGGTTCTGGACCTGTGGATCGCTTCCAACACGTCTGATTCTTTTAACAAGCCAGTGGGACAACGAGCTTCTGTAGCTCCGTCCACCTCTTTGCTCTAGATGACCCCGCCCAGGAGGATTTAAATGCCCCATCTCACCCTGTAGAAGCCGGTAACTCCTTTTTCTGACCCTTTCTGTCTTCTGTCGGCTGAAGTTTGGTTCACGCTCGTTGAGTTTGTGGCCCTTTCAATCAGTCGAGTGCTACAATTAGCGTCAGAGGGGCCGAGCAGCTTTTCCAGCTCTAATCAAAGTATTTATCCAAACGAGACTAATTAACCAGCCTCTCGTTATCAAACCCCTAATCAACCCAATCGCTGCAAATAAAAGCAATTAACATCAGAGCCTGTCATTACCCACGCTGCAAAGCTGCAGCTCGGCGCCGGGCTTCACACCGCACAACCGGTATTGATGAAACATCTGCTGATCACATCTCTGATGCTCCCTCCATTGATCGTCTGAACCACCCGTCTGTTCATTCAAACAGACCTAGAACGCCGTGACGTCTATCGGCTCGTGCGTGGTTCAGGATTTGCATGCTCGTGTGTGTGTGTGTGTGTGTGTGTGTGACAGCTCATCAAAGTAGCTCTGATGGAGGGAAAGTTTGGTGTGTGTGTGTTAAAGCAGAAAAGCTGACGGTGTCGGGGCTTGACGGAGGGGATTTCCACTCATCCAGCGTTCCTCCGCACACACCTGCTCACAGCAGCTATAAACTAAAGTTTATGGACTTTTATTCAGTTTCCACCAAAAAGTACCTGTTGCTGAAATTACAGTTAGAGTTTTAAAAGTTTCCAATTAGCATATGACTCCAAAAGGTCCTCCAACCTCAACAACAACAACAACAACAACAACAGAGGTCGTTTCTCTGTGCCTCCCAAAACGACACAAACATTACGAGAGTCACGTGACATTAAAACAGCCGTTTAACGTTGTGAAACGGTTGGTTAAGGCAACACAAATATGTTCAACTATTAAAGCTTGGGTTTATGTACTCACAGATTTCACAGATCCATTATCTGAATGCTAATTAAAGTAATGTTCAGAGACGTGGTTCCTCTAGATCCCGCGCATCGCCGCTGCCCAATTATGCTGCTAAAATTACACTCAGTTATTTAACAGTTATGCAAAACAAATGATTTTCACCCGCACACTGTTTGAGCACACTAAATCACATTTTACTAGCTTGTTGTGTTTGTGTTTATTTCGAATTTATGTAAAGAGAAACATCCTGTGTCACGCAATTTAAGTTAAAACTCAACATTTAGGTGGTTTCACAGGGACGCCGTCCGACCTCCTTACGCAGACTTTCTGTCTATTTATAATACGTCGCCCAGCTTCCTCCTTTGCCACAGTTGTCGCAGCCACAATAAAAACAGAAATACAGGTCGTAATAAAGTCCTGCAAAACAACCTATGTTAGCATTTTTCTGGTGAGGACAGTCTCGACTTCTCTGCTGCCGCCTCGATCGTTAAAGTTTGGCTAAACTATTTGGTCATTTTTTGAAAAATTCTTTTGAGGGTTAAAAAAGTTGAGGTGGGTCAGACATCTTGGAAGACCCAGGAGCAGGTGGAGAGATTATATCGCCACACTGGTCTGGAAAACGCCTCGGGATCCCCCAGTCAGAGCTGGTTAATGTGGCTCGGGAAAAGGAGGTTTGGGGTCCCCTGCTGGAGCTGCTGCCCCCGGACAAGAGGCTGAAGAAGGATGGATGGGTTACAAAAAAAACATTCTTGGCTGTTGTTGGGAAACAGCAGGTGAAACATGGTGTCAAAGTACATCCAACCATCGACCCCCGACCCTGACAGGTTTTCATCGCCACAACAACGCTACGTCCTCACTCTGTCAAAAACCCTAATGTTTCTCTCTGCAGTTACATTTCATGGACACAAGGAAGAGACTTCAACTTTTACAATTTCATGCGTTTAAGATTTTTAATAAATACAGTTATTTCATCCTGCAATGGACTGGTGACCTGTCCAGGCTGTGCCCCGCCTGCCGCCTCGCAACCCTGCACAGCAGCTGAAGCGGCTGCAATGTATTTCTTCGACAAAATGACAAAAAACAAGTGCTTCATTCCGCCAGCGTCAGCCAGATGAAGCATCTACAACACGGGTTCAAAACCTTCTGTACCTGATGGTCATTCTGCAGTACCGAAATTAAACTTTAGGGACTACACAGTACTTTCATATTCATCCTGAGGAGGCCGACAAAAGTGGTAACACTAACGTTATGTTCTCAAAGGCAGCGTTATTAGACTGAATGAACAATCACGTTCATTGAAAATACTTTTATCTATCAGAAGAAAAGGTACGCCCCATATGTCAGCGACACCAGACGAAATGTTGTTTATGTCAGCTGCTAGCCAAAAGGCTACAGGAAGAACGAGGGAGAGGGGCGTTCACAGCTGTAAGTCCTGCCGTTAGGCCTAACTTAGCTGTGTCACACTCAGAGGGGCAACGAACATGGTCTTCTGCAAACACTTTTGCAGTGAAGCTTCTGCTAACAAACGTGAAACTTAGCCTTTAGAAAGAAACTCCAGCAGCTGCTGCCAGTGAAGCATCCAGGCAGGACAGAGTGGGGTTAATCAACATTTTGTGTTTTGTAAAAGCGCTGAACACTTCTCTTATAAATGTACGTGCAAAACACTAACATTAGTTCTAAAGTCGAGATGCTTGATTTTTTTTAAAGCTCAGACAGTACCTTATTTTACATAGTTTGTAAAAATCATACTCGCTAGATGCTGTTGTGAATCCGCGAGCAGTTAAAATGTCGGGAGGGTCCTGCTTTGTTTTTTATTAGTTTTAAATAGCCTATATATCCACAGCCTAAATGATTCAGCGTCCTCCGGTCTGAGAGGCTGCAGTGTTTTCAGTCCGGCTGCTTGTTGACTCCTCAGGTTCATTATTGTTCCAGTAAAGTGGATTCATTCCCAAAACGCGCTGCTCAACAGGTTTCCCGTCACTTTTAAGGACGGGTGTGCTGGTTCAAAGTTATTGTAACGGAACGAATAACTTTACTTTTAATACCCAGTAATAAGTAAAGTAATATCGTTACTTTGCAAATGCGTAAGTCGTTACAATTAAAAATGGGTTGCGCACGCATCTGCTTTTCAATGATTGTACCCTTCATATCATTGTCCTCAAATATCTCCTGCAGGGTGTTGCCGCAGCAGCACGTATAGCAGCACCTGCCAGAAAGTGAAAAAAAATAAGGAACGATTATTCATTGATTACCATGCGGCGTTCATGTGACACGTGTTGCCTGCTCCCCTTCTCTAACTGCCAGGTAAACTCTTCCGTTTATTAACAGGCAGGTGATGAACGTGCTAATGTTCCTCCCTAATGTGCTGTACACTTCAGGTGGGCAGCGTGCCAAATTATATAGACTCATCCTGCAGAATGTAAACGACCTGCACCCCTAACCCCCCCCGGTTTGTCCTGAGCGGTGCTGCATTTGCATAAAACCAATTCATTTGACCTAAATTACCGTTCGACTTTCTCTAAAAATTCCCCCGGTGTGCCAAAGGCCTGTCAGGGGCCCGTTGGCTCCAAACGCCCCATCTTGATTTGTAGCTCCAGTGAAACAACCGAGCCCCTGCAGAACCGGTGGGTTTGATTTACGACCGATCGTGACGGGTTAATGATGAGTTTCTGCGTTTATAGACTGGAAGAGCTGGTTCGGGACGGGAGCAGCTCCCAGATCAGCTTTAAACCTCCACAGACGACGGAGAAGCAGTGGGAGGAAGAGCTGATCCTGAATCAGCACCCGGAGGCGACCTCACCCCCGAAGCGCTTCCTACGCCGCCATCTGAACGGGCCGCTGCGATTGGCTGAGAGGAGCTCGGGCAGTAAAAGACGTTTTTTTTTTTTAATGAATCACTGAAAGAGCTCTAATTAAGTGTAATGACGGCTGAGGAGTTAGACATGAGAGCTGCTGTGAGTCTGCAGAACAGTGATTGAGATAATTACAGTTAATCATGGAGAAAACAAAACGCTTTTGTTTGTCCAGACTGAACTCACACTTATTTATATTACCGGTTATTTCCGGGTCGGTTAGTCAACTGTTCTTCTTCCTGCAGACTTTTAACACGTTACATACATTATATACATTATAGGTCAGGTAAGATTAAAATTAAAAATACTCATGACTACTCTTTCATAGTCACAAACTTTGAAACTTTGTAGGTTCTAAGAAAAATTGTGTATCTCATAATTTAGTGTGACTAGTGCAGTGACTGTTCACAGGGGCCGAGGTGACGCCTCCCTGCGTTTTGCTTAAAATATGCGTTGGTTTAACCTGCAGCACTGGTCGATAAGAGGCGGTCCCATACTTCGATAGCAGCTGGTGCTGAAATAGATCTGCAACGGTTGCTCACCTAATCACTTCCTCTTAAGTGATTGTTCCTACAAAATAAATGTGAGAGTTTTTGCACCAATGCTTTAAAGAGGTGGTATTCTGCTTTTTGTCTTCCCACCTCTCCTTTATTGAGTTACAAATATTTTCTGCATGTAACAGGTTTGCAAAATGAAAAAGCCCAAAGTTAGTTCCCATCTCCCACAGAAACTCTGCTCTGAACTGAAAACAGCTCGTTTGTAGTCCGGCCGCTTCCCTTTCATCCCTGTGACGTCACAGGGATGAAAGCTAAACGCGCCTCATATAACGCTCGCCGAGCAGCTGCTCCGACACGCCCTCAGAAACAGCGAGCTGCAGCACACAGCTCTCCTCTCCCTTCCAAACACTAGCTACCCTCCAGGCAGTCAGTGGACATAAAGTTGTTACTGTGATGTAGAGACAGAGCTCGGTTAAAACTTTATGGATGAAAGATCCTTTTGTTACAGATTAATAACTCACCGCTCTGAAACTCTTGCTCCAGTCCATGTTGCCAAGCTGGTCGGCAACACGCACAGCTGAACCCGAAGCTGTTTACCAGCTTCTCGCTGACCCGCCCTACTCTGCTTCTGATTGGCTAGTAGTCCTTAACTAGGAACTGAGCGTGTGCAACTCCATACAAAGATCATTTAGAGACGAGATGTATCACTCCGTAGCTAAAATGAAGCCTTCAACACAGGGTGAAAAGAGGAGCTGCAGCAATGTGCAGTCTGACAAAAACTATGATACTGTAAACGTGTTCTGGTACAAACCCTAAATAGGATTTTGAACCTGGAAATGAGCAGCATACCACCTCTTTAATTCGAGCTGAATTGACAGCTTTCACTTTGAAAAGTTCTGAAAGACTCAAAAGAGTTTGTGGCGTGCTTAACACACCCCTGAAAAAAAGCCTCAGGAAACTGAGAAGACGTTCCTCTGACTGGAGACGCTGGGACATGAAAATAAGGGTCGCACAGACTCCACGCAGCCTCTTCATGGTTACGTATATACACATTACATTTTTTTATTTAATTGACGCTTTTATCCAAAGCGACTTACAAACAACACCACAATGGCTGAGATACTGCTAGATATTTAGCGCTCACAACTCCGTATCAACACATTAGTTTCTAACATTTATCAAATCTGTGTCATGACGTAATATAATTACAACAATTAATTGCACCAATTGCTCCTTTGGGTCCACAGCAACACACCCGCTATGTTTGAAGTCGATTGGATGAACAGTAGACGTACTCAAAATACATGTCCCGAGTCCGACAAATCCAAATCCGCCTTTATTAGATGTTATGTTTGTCTTTAGTGAGTTTTGACTCTGAGTGCTTTAAATAAAAATACTTTTTCACAAAGATGCTACTTATATTAGAAAATGTCATCAATCACATTTTATAAGATAAATTGCAATAAAGAGGGAAAAAAAGTGGAATGCATAAAAAAAACAACAAACAAACAAACAAGAAGACTTCTCCTTTTTGACAGATGCTGCTATAACTTTTCTACAAGATGGACCTTACCTTAATGCTGATGCCTGTACTTGAGGCCACATTGCTGGATGCTTCCATGCTACTTGGCCGGACTTCAGACTCTAAGTTCAGTGCTATAGCCTTCGCACTTATAGATTTTATAAAATGATTTTTATTACAGTATTTATTAATTTTTATTTCATTTTTTATTTTTTGGATTTATTTTGATATTATTATTATTATTATTATTAATTATTATTATTATTATTATTATTATTATTATTTTCACTTTTAATGTAACACTTAACACTACCACCTTTTTTTACTATCATGTCATGGTTTATTGTGTGTGTGTGGTGAGGGGGTTTAGAGGGATGCCCTTTACACTCTCTCTGTATGAAAAGATAATTAAAATTCAATAAACATATTGTAAATAAAACAAGAACAAACCAAACGTGACAATTCAGACTTCCAGCTATACAATTATATCGTAATTATAATCTGCGTTTTTCAGCAGGTTTCCTGTCCTGCAGAGGACATTCAGAAAGTCACAGTCACTGAAGACCTCAATAAATAATCAATAAGATGTTAATAACAAGAGACTTTTATAAATGTAATGTTACTTTCTATAATGTGCTTCCACAGTGGTTAATTTAATAATCAGTATTTCAGAAGTACAAACTGCTGGATGAGGTGTAAATATTTATATATTTTGATTATTGTGATCGCAGAAAAATGATTTAATGATCCACACATAACAAGATCGCAGGATAATTATGTTTGTGATCTCGAGAGAGGCATCATTTTCTGGTGATTATGATATAACAGAGCTTTGATTTCTGATGAAAAAAGTGATGAGTGCCTTCATTTTCTTCTAATAAGCAGAAGGAGACAGTTTGGGGTTAATTCCAGCTCAGGAACTAATTATGAGGAAGCAAAAATGTGTTATGTCGAGATCTCAAAACAATTGTTCTGTGATGGCAAAGAAGCAAAATAAATTACACCTGTGACGTTCTCGGGCTTCTGCAAAAAAGGAAACTGTCACACTCACTTACAATGTGACCCAACCTGTCGTACAGGTGAGCAGCAGTCTGCAGGAGAAAACACAAAAACAGCAATTAAACGCATGTTTGGAATAAAAACAGCCGCCCCTTCGCGCTCCTCAGACAGGATGTCAGTTTCCAGTCGATAACGGCGTCTATCAAATGCCCCGGCCGCGTCTGACCCCCACCTGCTCACAAACCTGTTGCCAGATGCCGTTTCTGCCACTGAGCGGAATAAAGTTTGGAAATAAGAGCAGACTGAGGCATCGTGTCTGAACCCGCCAACACGACTCCTGATGAAGCGCAGACTATTGACATGCACTCATGATGACATTTAATAATGATAATTACCCTTAATAACACCTGATACACTACAGACACTCTAATAGTGAGTCTGTGCTGAGTTACTGGGAAGAGCAGCAGGTAAACACCGACAGCAGCCCGCAGGAGTTTCAGTGATGCTGCTGCTGAAACGCAAAGCGCCGCCGTCACAGTTCATCTGGTTTAGTCCAGTGATGGACGAAGAACGCAAATCCTGTACTTGAGTAAAAGTACAGATACCCTTGCTAAATATGACTCTACTTTGCTTGAGTCAAAGTACAAAAATACCTACTTTTTAAAAAAAAAGTAAGTAGAAAGTAGAAAGTACTAATATGGTTTTGCTTGTCAGGGGTTGCTGACATGACAAACAGAATAATTGCAAATTAAATTTCTGTCAATCAACCAATGTACTAGCTGTACTTGTAGAAACTGTTAGAGTTTAATTTATAACAAACATCATCTTTTATAAACTCTTAATGTGCTTTGTGAAATCTGACTTTGTGAAGTAACTGAAGCTGTCAGATAGGCTAAATGTAGTGAGGTAAAAAGTACAACATCTCCCTCTGAGATGGAGCAGAAGGAGGAAGAGGGATGGAAAAAAAATATTCAAGTACAAATACCTCCAAATTGTACTCGAGTAAAAGTACATAGTTACTGTCCACCACCGGTGATTTAGTGGGTTATTTTATTTTATTTTAAAAGCATTTCAGGTCCAGCTTTTTTCCTGGTCCATCAGCCCTTCTCATTCCCAGGGCGCCACATACTGTATCTACGCTCTGTCACGTCCTTCGGCGCCTGGTACCAACGCGCATGGCAGCTTTAGCGTCATAGTTTAGCGATTAAAGTGAGCCTAGCGCGGTTGGGATGGAAGGAGGTGGAAGGGGGGTCTTCGTTTCCCGTGTGCAACAAAAAATTTAACATTGATTGTTTTCAGTTAACTCAGTTATTTTAACCCAAGATCTTTTCCTAAACCTAACTGCAATGTTTTATAACATTGTACAATGTTAACCGCCAGTTTTATTTTGAAAATCTAATAAGACATTCCATATTTATCCTTGCACATGCAAAAACAATGCTAAAGAGCACCCAGGGCGTTAAAAAGCAACGCTTAACCAAGCGTCCACATGTGACTCCCTGGGATGAGAACGGGTCAGTCTACGAGTCCATTTTTTATTTTCTTAAACCGACACGTTCCAAGACTGTCGCCACAAAAAGAACGTCAGCAGGCGTCCTAAAACATCTGTTCTCCTAAACGCCAATCGTTCCCTAAATCTAACCACGTGGTTTTTCTCCAACAGTGACGTGCACAGACAAACTGCGGGTCCCGGGACCCCACGCTGAGAACCGTTGGTTTAAGCTGCTGGTTGGGTATTTGAGTGTTTTACAGTGCGTTTCATCAGTGTGGTTTAAAGACCTTAAACCCTTTTTGTCCTGCTGCACTTGAGTTTAAAACATTGTGATAAAGAAGTCGAGCAGGTAAACGTGTTGTTGTTGGTTTTTCATCTTCAAAAGACAACAATGTGTGAGAACAAGTGGAGGTTTAAGTTAATTAATCAGTGAACTGTCAGTCACTACAAACCATCTGCCTTTCAGGTGCTTAGATATTTATTAAATACTGCGACGGAGACGACATGGTCAGTCTGGGGTAAGACATCTCGGGGTCTCGCTGCAGGCCAGAAGTTCCTGTCTCAAAAAAAGTTCTGAAAAGAGGATTCCTGGAATCAAGTTTCTACCCTCATCTCTTTATTTCCCATCAGCTTGCGTGCGTCTGTTTGGCGCGGTAACAGCCGGCTCGACCCGAGGCTGCGACTGACTGACAGCTGACGGGCTGCTGCTTTGTCGTCTTTGTTTACAGCATCGACAGTTTTGCGTGTTTGATGGAGGATTAGAGCTCATTAAGAGAGCAAGGCTGGAAGCCAGCAGCCGTTCAGAATACCACACATACATTGCACTGCTCTCTCTCCCTCAGCAGCTCTCTGCCTCGCTCTATCCAGGAAACCCCCCAGGATTTTCAAAGTTAAATTTAAGACTTTTTAAGACCTTCTTAATACCTCCTAGGATGAAATTTAATACCAACTTCACTGCCATTTAATGGAAAATCTGTGTGAATTTTAAGCGCGAGAAAATTATTTATGAAGTTACATGAATTTAATAAAACATTTTATTATAATACATTCACATTTAAAATCTATAGCTTGGGGTGTGTTTGTACTTTGATAAGATAAAATGAATCAAGGACGTCACTTTGTGTTGAAAAGAGGTGGGACAGGGTTCAGAATAGGGGTGTGACGATACACTTAGCTCACATGCACAATTCACAATATTGGTTTCACGAGAACAAGACAAGAAGATATTTTAACACTATTTGATGAAATATTCAGTGTTGAAATATATTTAAATGGGGTTCTGGGGTCCCCTTGAAAGATTTTGAGCACTAAACACTTAATTTCCTGCATTGTGGAGACATTTTCTGCACCGATATATGGTAGAATTGTCTTTATTTAAATTATTAAACGATCTCCGCACACCTCTGCATAATCTCAGGGCCGACCATCTGCCTGCCATCAACACGCCTTAAAGTACAGAAACGGAAACTTTGAGCAAGCAGGTTACTGATATTGATGATATTCCCTGATTAAATAAAGGTTAGATAAACCTTTACTTGACAGCTGACAATACAGAGGTGACGGGAATTCAGGAGAGGGATACGGGGGATCCTTTTTTACTTTCTCCCTATCATCACTCTGCATCATGAAGATGCTGCTCGGCACTGACACTGACCTCCTCAGTATTTAATAATAATGTTTGGACTCAAGGTTTGGGGTCGATCCCCAAGCCAATTTCAGGTGTGATTGTAGTGAAAGCAGCATTATGTGGTATTATCTTAAATAAACTGACTTGTTATAGGGTCTTTTTTTTTTCATGACCTCTCCTGCCTTGCTGTGCTAGCTGGAATCCCGGGCAGGAAATTTATCACGACAGCTGCGCAACGCTTCACGGCACCAACAAGACTCTTCTACAAGCTAAGCAAAAAGTGCACAATGTAAGTTCTTTGGAAGAAGCAAGCTCGGTATCCACAGTGCGGACATCAAGGCAGAGGCTGCGAAGAGACCGAAGAAGACGTCGGAGTGGCCGAGCAAGAGACCGAACAAGGGTCAATATGGGACTGGCTTTTACTCATTGAGTGAAAGATGCTGGCAGGATCCAGGACAGACGGCGAGGCGAGCTGGTCCTCTTTCTGTTGGGACTAGTCAGCATTATTACTGTGTCTTGTGGTTTCCCACTAGCTTGATGTTTGGCTGTAAGCAAAGTTGTCGACTTACTTGGTGTTGATCATAAACATGATACAAAGTTTTAAAGTGCGCTAATAGAGAGAATCAGAAAAGGAGACTTGAACTTATCTCTGTACAGTCCGAGAGACTGATTTACTCCATCACACACCTCATGGTAGAAACACTGAAGCTCATCAACTCATCACTAACAAGTCTAGAATAAAAGAGTGAAAGCTGATTGCAGCTCCTGAGGGCGACGAGGAAACCGGTGAACATGATTGGACAGCTTCCTAACTGCTATTCAGCTTCCTGGCGAGCCCTGCGGCGAGCAAAGGGTGACGTCGTAGTAAAAGCTGCCGATCGGACAGTCCTCTGTCATTAATTTACCTCTGATACAAGTCAGCACAGGTGATCCCACACAGGTACGCGAGCTGCAGGCGGAGGGTCTCCTGCTGAGACGAACCAAAGCCTCTCTTTGTGGTTCTTTATTAGAGGGGAAGGGGGCGGCGATGATTTGGATTCCCAGAAATGGAAAGTATTTTAGATTTAGATAAATAAATGGTCTCCTGTCAGCCAGTGGAGGAAAGCCAAGTTTAAACAACAGGGTGGAGCCCCAAAACGTTCAAACAGCAATTTTTAACTGCTGACTTCAGCTGACAAAAAAAAACCTAAACAACATCTGTGCAAATAAGCGAGTAACTGGTTCTTCTAACAGCAGTAACTTAAATTTGCCACAGGCCGCATGAAGGAAAAATGTAATTCTTGCTCTCAAATTAACAAATGTGGAAATCTTGTGCGACAGTTTCTATCACTACCGGTGTCAGAAGAACAGCAACACAGGCAGCAAACACTGCTGCCAATCCAAAAATGATAAATAAATGATTACAGCTGTATTCGATAAGATTTGTGGTCATTATTTGTTTTATTGTTTATCCATTAAAGAGGTGGTATTTTGCTCATTTCCAGGTTCATAATCTTATTTAGGGGTTGTACCAGATCAGGTTTACATGGTTTAATTTTCAAAAAGCACCATTTTTTTCACACCGCACATTGCTGCAGCTCCTCTTTTCACCCTGTGTTGAAGGCTTCATTTTAGCTACGAAGTGATACATCTTGTCTCTAAATGATCTTTGTTGGGAGTCGCACACGCTCAGTTAAGGACTACTAGCCAATCATAAGCAGAGTAGGGCGGGTCAGCGAGAAGCCGGTAAACAGCTCGGGTTCAGCTGCACATGTTGCCGACCAGCTTGGCAACATGGACTGGAGCAAGAGTTTCAGAGCGGTGAGTAATTAATCTGTAACAAAAGGATCTTTCATCCATAAAGTTTTAACCGAGCTCTGTCTCTACATCACGGTAACAACTTTCATACCTGTGACGTCACAGTGATGAAAGGGAAGCGGCTGGACTGCAAACGAGCTGTTTTAAGTTCAGAGCAGAGTTTTCTGTGGGAGATGGGAACTAACTTTGGGCTGGACTTTGGGCTTTTTCACTTTGCAAACCTGTTACATGCACAAAAAAGGTATGTAACTCAATAAAGGAGAGGGGAAAAGACAAAAATGCACACCCGTTCTGCAGTTACTACATTACATTTATTCATTTAGCTGACGCTTTTATCCAAAGCAACTTACAATTGCTGTATGTCAGAGGTCGCACGCCTCTGGAGCAACTAGGGGTTAAGTGTCTTGCTCAGGGACACAATGGTGCATGGGTCACAGTGGGGGATTGAACCTGGGTCTCTCACACCAAAGGCACAGTCTTATCCATGGCGTCACTGCACCCACTATAGTCCTACTGTGAAGCCCTGGTCACACCCGATCTTCAGCTGGACAAACACAGAATCTGGCGCAACTGACCAATGAACGGTCCGGCTGGTGGGTGACGTAACTGTGAGTCGGTGCTTAGCTGTGGACTGTCCATTTTCAACCTGGCGGCCGGGTCAGAAACTGTCACATTAGAGCTAAACAGTACACTAAAATATGTTTCTGAAAACATCTGAGTTGAGAAATTATCCCTATTTGATCAGCAGTGCCTAGTTTTACTGTTTGCTGTGAGTTTCTGGAGGCCGGTGCTCAACTGCATAAAGGTGAGTGCGAGTCGCTTTTATGCAGATTCAGACATAGCGAACGGTCGGTCAATCTCCTGCTCTCCATAGAAAAAATGAAGAGGATCTCTCCACAGTGTGTCCGCAGCTTCACTTCCAAGCTGTCAAATAATGGCGCTCGGTCAGCGGCCCTCCGCTTCTAAATATGATGCTGTAGGTTCTTCTCTTGCATCATCTCTGGGCACGGCCGCCATCAAAGTCAGATGACGTGGTATAAAGAGCGAGAAAATCACAGGACTTTTACCCAGAAGATTTCTGTTTCAGTCCCGCGATTTCTTTTAAGTAACGTAACATCAGGTACGAAAGAGGGGAACCTACAGCATTTTATCTTTAGGCGATAGGCTTGTTGGGAGTGAGAACGTGTGGCCTGGTCACACCGGAAGGTGGCTCAGATTGTTAATATTCAGGTCCTTGTGAAATAGCTGCGTAACACTTTTGTTGGGCAGGTTGGTGCACAAACTGGTGCGGTAATTGCTAACATGCTAGCTGTCGCGGAAATTGCATATTGCTGTTGACGGATAAAGCAAATTATTGAGTAACAACCAACCTTTGTCTTTGAAGAATTTATTAATAACAGAGTAAACAGAGAAGCACTAAAACACAGCTGGTCCAGAGACCTGCCACCCAGGGCGTCTGACCCAGAGCAAAGGGACTCATCATCATTTACACAGTCTAGATTTCTATGTTTTGGGAAACAGGGATAATCTCCAGGGGCCCTATAACAGAAATCTGCTTGGTAACCATGGTAATAAGGGTTAGGAACTGATTTAGGAAGATGGCCATTACAGATAAACAGTTCCTAAGTCAGTGTTCCTTTCCAAACTTAAGACAGGAAAAGTGTTTTACAGAAGCATCCTAACTTCGTAAAATCTTAAATAAACTCTAACTTCTACCGATGTGTTTGATCACAAAACCCTCGGTAGTAGAAAGGCTGTCGGCGATGTTACGCTGGATAACGTCTCATTATGTAACATCATGTAAAGGTTTGATGTAACAAAAGGATCCTAATGAAAGTCTTTGATAGGGGATCGTTAAATTCAAGAAATACATGAAAAACATGATGACGTGAGCCTGCAGACTTTATTATTAGCCTTTTCTTTAACTACCACTACTAGCCTTTCCCGAGAAGAGAAGCCTTCTGCCGGGGTCGGTGAGGCAGCACAGGAGGAGCCACCAGCAGTTTCATCTGCTCTTTGGACACAACAGTTGCCTTTCTCTTCATATAAACTGTAAATTGACTTATTTTCTTTTTGACAGCATCAACGCTCCGCTGGATGCTGGATATGCAGCGGAGACTGTGTCCTCTGTGTTAGCCCTCTCTCTCTCTTTAATCTCCCGAGTTAAGCGTAATGTGGATTTGGATTTCTCGACAGTGGTTACCAATAAAGTAATCTGACTTGAAGGTAAATGACAGTTGTTGTTTCTGCTCCATTTTCAGTTTTTTCAGGTAAGCAGGTAGACAGGCAGGTAAGCAGGTACGTTAGCAGGTAGATAGGCAGGTAAGCAGGCAGGTAACCACGTAGACAGGCAGGTAAGCAGGTAGACAGGCAGGTAAGCAGGTAGACAGGCAGGTAAGCAGGTAGACAGGCAGGTAAGAATGTAGGTAAGCAGGTAGACAGGCAGGTAAGCAGGTAGACAGGCAGGTAAGCAGGTAGACAGACAGGTAAGCAGGTAGACAGGCAGGTAAGCAGGTACGTTAGCAGGTAGATAGGCAGGTAAGCAGGTAGACAGGCAGGTAAGCATGTAGGTAAGCAGGTAGACAGGCAGGTAAGCAAGTAGACAGACAGGTAAGCAGGTAGACAGGCAGGTAAGCAGGTAGACAGACAGGTAAGCAGGTAGACAGGCAGGTAAGCAGGTAGACAGGCAGGTAAGCAGGTACGTTAGAAGGTAGATAGGCAGGTAAGCAGGTAGACAGGCAGGTAAGCATGTAGACAGGCAGGTAAGCAGGTAGACAGACAGGTAAGCAGGTAGACAGACAGGTAAGCAGGTAGACAGGCAGGTAAGCAGGTACGTTAGAAGGTAGATAGGCAGGTAAGCAGGTAGACAGGCAGGTAAGCATGTAGACAGGCAGGTAAGCAGGTAGACAGACAGGTAAGCAGGTAGACAGGCAGGTAAGCATGTAGACAGGCAGGTAAGCAGGCAGGTAACCACGTAGACAGGCAGGTAAGCAGGTAGACAGGCAGGTAAGCAGGTAGACAGGCAGGTAAGCAGGCAGGTAACCACGTAGACAGGCAGGTAAGCAGGCAGGTAACCACGTAGACAGGCAGGTAAGCATGTAGGTAAGCAGGTAGACAGACAGGTAAGCAGGTAGACAGGCAGGTAAGCATGTAGGTAAGCAGGTAGACAGACAGGTAAGCAGGTAGACAGGCAGGTAAGCAGGTACATTAGCAGGTAGACAGACAGGTAACCACGTAGACAGGCAGGTAAGCAGGTAGACAGGCAGGTAAGCATGTAGGTAAGCAGGTAGACAGGCAGGTAAGCAGGTAGACAGGCAGGTAAGCATGTAGACAGACAGGTAAGCAGGTAGACAGACAGGTAAGCAGGTAGACAGACAGGTAAGCAGGTACGTTAGCAGGTAGATAGGCAGGTAAGCAGGCAGGTAACCACGTAGACAGGCAGGTAAGCAGGTAGACAGGCAGGTAAGCAGGTAGACAGGCAGGTAAGCAGGTAGACAGGCAGGTAAGCATGTAGACAGGCAGGTAAGAATGTAGGTAAGCAGGTAGACAGGCAGGTAAGCAGGTAGACAGGCAGGTAAGCAGGTAGACAGACAGGTAAGCAGGTAGACAGGCAGGTAAGCATGTAGGTAAGCAGGTAGACAGGCAGGTAAGCAAGTAGACAGACAGGTAAGCAGGTAGACAGGCAGGTAAGCAGGTAGACAGGCAGGTAGGCCAGCAAATCACTTAATCCAGAAATGATGGGTCGAACAGTTCTGAATGCAGCATCAGTCCAAACTACCTTCTGTCTGACGATTCACAGCTCTGACTTCCTGCTGCAGTCTGAGGCTGAAGGTGTTGAACAGAAGGTGGAGGTTTGAGCAGGAGGGTGTCATGTGTTTTTTTTTTGGAGGTGGTGGTGGTGGGGGGGGGTTGTGTCTCTGGCACTTGTTTCACAACACACACTAATTGCAGCTTTATGCAAATGTGGGAGGCATTTTAACGTGCAGCCGCCTGAGGCTCTTTTTCCCCTCGCTGCAGGAGGTCCACGCAAACAAACAACGTCTCATTACGACACGCACACACACACACGGGCAAAAAGGAAGCCTTAAACACATTTCTGAAGGTGAGCTGGCGTGCTGAAAGGTGAGCCGATTTCGGTGTTAATTATTGCCGCTGGGTCTCATTACGGTTTGAGTTGGTCGACATCGAGGAAGGAAGGAAGGAAGGAAGGAAGGAAGGAAAGTCAGCCAGCAGATATGAAGCTGTTTAGGTGAAGTGGGTTTTGTGGCGATGTTACATGAAACGAAGTGAAGGAGATGAAAGTGACGGACGGCAGACTGAGCAGAAGAAGGTGAATTTGACTTTAATAGACTCCTGTGATGGTTTTGAATTTTATGTGCAAAAGTGTTTAGAAGAAATGTCTAAAACAGCACTCTTCTGTTTCAAGGGGCGCTGAGAATGGCTGCTCACATCGCGGCAACATCAAGAAAAAGAACATGAGCAGAGAGTCAAAGCGCCTGAGCTTCATAAAGCAGAGCCAAGACTTCACAAAGACCCAGTAGGACACGAGGATGGTCGTTGACACGTTAAACCAAACCAGGAGACATAAACGTCACCAAAAATAAAATAAAAGTGTTTAAGCTCTGAGCATCACCGGTTTCTCTTCTCTCTCCTGTGAAACGGCACGTTATACTTCACTGTGTTGCTTTCTGAATGTATCTCGTTAACCTGAATCATAATTTCGACGCTGCACCCAAGAGGCGTCACCTTGTGTTTAAAAGTGGCGGGGAGATAAGATGAAAAAACTTTTTAAATGGTGTTCACCATATGTGATTTCAGTAAACATAGCAGGGGATCAGTTCGAAGTTCATTACAAATTATGGCGGGTGAGGAAAAATTTTGCATCCTGGCGCATCAAAGGCTGCGTTCAGACTGCAGGCCATAATGCTCAATTCTGATTTTTTTTGACAGTTCACATTATAGTTTAAATGCGTCTCGTATCAGACTGCAGTGTGAACTGTCCGCGGCCTTAAAGTGATCCGCACGCGCAGAAGAATAACACGACGTCACACGCAGGACGCTGTCATGCAGAAGTAAACAGAGCAACAGAGGTTAGCGCCGGTTAGCTCGCGGGAGACTCCTGTTTTTTATTGTCCTTTCACGGGTCACATTTCTCACGAATTATGACAAGTGTTTGAAACTTTCCTTTCTTTTCATTACGGTTTCTGGCGCTGGACAACACAACTGCCCCACAACACCCCCCCCCTCTCTCCACTGGGACAAATAGCGCGCACCTAACAGAGAGCTCGCGGTCTGGTGGATTTCAGGCGTAAGAAAGGGAATCTGTGAGCAGATGATAGCGAGGTAGAGAAGGAAGAGAGCCACATGTTTAATTATGGCTTTTGTGGCGCTTTTTTGTTCACGGCAGTTCCGTCTACAGCAGAACTATGATACAGCTGCTCTACAGTCACGTCAAAGTCGCATCAATTCCGACCTGAGCGTCCAGATTCAGGTCGCATTTAAAAAGATCTGATCTGTATTTGGACCACATATGGAAGTGGCCCAATTCCCAACTGGAAAAGATCAGATTCCACGTGACTTGGCCTGTTCACACTGTCATAAAAAGATCAGATCTGAGTCACATATGGGCAGACAAATGGGATTTGAGTGACTTTGGCCTGCAGTCTGACCATAGCCAGAAGGGCAGAGCGTAGGCTGTTACACAGTCCACAATATGGAAATAACTCGCACAACAGTGTCGACCACAAAAGTAACATCCATCACATCCACACCTGCAACACAGTGTTTATCGCACAACGCTAAAACACATCGCAAAAAGCACCATGTGCACGCGTGTCGGCCCAGCCATGACAGCAGGCCTTTAAATACCTTCAGGAATAACGTTCACACCGTCAGCTAAAGATAATAAATTAACCTTAGTTTTTAATTTTCAAGGTCCAGTGTGTAATATTCAGGAGGATCTACTGACAGAAATGCTATATAATATCCATAACTATGTTTTTAGTGATGTATAAAGACCATACATCATTTTTATTACCTTAGAATGAGACATTTCTGTCTACATAATAGGGCAGGGCGATTTCAACTAAAATCAAGATTAATTGGACGTTTCAACTCGATTTTTTTGCCCTCATATTTCACTGACAAGGTTTGAACTGTGAATATGTTCAACTATTAAAGCTGCGTTTATTTATTTAGATTAGACAGATCCATTAAGCTCTCTAAATGTTAATTAATAATGTTGACGTGCATATTACAGAGACGTGGTTCCCCTAGATTACTCTTCAATTAATTGTCCAGCCCTACTACAAACACCGCAGGTCCTCTTACATGGAAGACGCCATGTTTGTACAGTAGCCCAAACGGACAAACTGCCTTATAGAGCGCGTTTCGACTTTCGACGGAGGGTTCCGTTTAACACTAGAGAAATAAGATTCAAAGCCGACTCAACAGCGGTTTTTCACGTTCACAGAGAGAGAGAGCAGAAAACTTAGACAAGGAGAAAGTGTCAAGAATTTTTTGAAGCTGTCCGTCCGGAGTGGCAGCATCAGGACGGAGCCTGTGCAGGTGAGCCGTGTCTTCGCCTCGCGGTAAGACAGCGGGCAGCAGCTCTCTTCTACGAGCTTCACAAACTGGAATATGAGGTTAAATCAGAAAACAAACTGCTGCAGAGGAAGCCGAGAAACCTGTCACCGTTTACCTCGCGTCGCTAATTAAGCCCCCCCCCCCCCCATAAACGGGATAGTTTTTATTCAAATAAGCTCTTTTTGCTCGTTAGCACACCTGTGCTCTCCTGCACCCAATTAAAAGACAAATCCTGCAAATTTCTGCATCCGCCGACGGTGGCTGTTACCAAATACTGAGCAAGGTAGCACTGTGCTAATTAATGTTAGATGGAGCGGGTGGGTGAGGGGAGGATAGGTGTGTTGGGGGGGGGGGCCCAGGCTCATTTACATAAACTTGAGCAGGAAAAGAGAGAAAAACAACAGGACCCCCAGTTGTCATGTTTCAGCAGGCGGGTGGTCGCTGTTGTGTTGCTGCAGGCCCTCGAGCTGTTTTTTACACTCTTCTTCTTCGTTGGTAGGCACAGTGTTCAGGAGGAGGGAATCAATAACTCATTAGATTGTAAATTCTATTCTGAGTCGACCGCAGAAATAAAGTGTTAGACTGGAGAAAAAAAAAGGATCCTGCAGGTTTCAAGGTGAATATTCTGTTTTTTGCACTTAAAATTAACGTGTAAATAATGTTTGATTTCATTGATGCCAGCTGAGCGCTAATCACATTCGAGACAAAGGAAAATTGAATATTGCAACAATTAGCAGGTTTGGTGGAGACGCTCACACAACCTCACTGCAGTGCTTATATTTAACTCTAATAAATGACTAAAACAGTGTCTGAGGAATTACAATTAGGCAGCAATCGAGGTGTCGGAGAAGCCAAACACAGCCGGAAGCTAAAATGGCGGCTACAGAGTCAAAGAGAACAAGAGAAACGGGTTTCAGAAATCTGGTCAGCGGCACAAAGCAAATCTGTGTCTCAGCTTCCTTTTCTACTAGGATTAAGTAGGCTACGTAGTTAAATTATTTATTTTTTTGTCTGTTTTAACTGTGTTTATGGTTTCGCGATCGTGTGTTTTATTTTGAAAATTGACCGGATTAGCCCCGGCAGCTGCTGTGCGGGCGGACTCAGCCTGAGCTTGTACCTGATGGTACCCTTGACAAGTAGGTAAGTTACTAACATACAGCTGAGCTAATAAATATTACTTGCTAACGTTACATAACAGCGGAGATGCTAGCTAGAGAGCTATCTGCCTTCACTTTCCCAGCAGTCGGTCAAACTACAGATTTTTATTAACGGGCACACAGTGACCTGCGCTGCACGTTTACTGCCAGGCTGAAACTTACTGCTAATATTTTCCTCCGCTAACTTTCACCGTCACGTTCTGCAGCTCGCTCTCTCTCTCTCTCTCGCTCGGCCTCACACTCAGGATACACAGAGAGCTGCCGAGCGTCGAGTCTCACCGAACTCACTCAGTGTGCGAGTTAAAATCGTCGCTTGCGCATTGATGTTAACAATCGCGTGACATTTTAGTGGGTTGGTCATTCATTCCGCAGTGGTGGCGTGCTGAATACAGGGCGAACACTGGTCTCTCTGTTGGGTTCACGGTCGCTGCACTTCCGCATGTTCCACCTTTTGCGTTTCCGTCAACATTACGTTATCAATTAACATTTAAATAATTGAGTTTTTGACATTTGTTAATCGACTCAGAATCTTTCAAGTCTGCATCGCGATGCATCTAAGAATCGATTATTTCTCCCACCCCTAAAGGTGGGTGAAATAAACAAAACTGTTCAAACCTTAACAGGTTATTGTGCGTTCATTTAGGCCTATTGCTGCTATTACTACTACAGTTACTGAACATCAGTTCATCACGAGGAAAACACAGTAAGAAGCTGATTGAGAAAATGCGTTTATTGGGAAGTTTTGTGGGTTTTAATGACTTTGTCCCCCAGCAGCTCAGTGCAGCCCGTTTTCATTCCCAGGTCGTCAAACACCTACGCTTTGTAACGTCCATCGGCGTCTGTTACCATCGCACATGGCGGCGTCATTGTTCAACGCTCAAAGTAGGCTTGGAATAAATAAGAAGTCAGGGTAAGGAGGCAGTTGGGATGGATGTGTAGGTCAGAAACCAGACTTTTACCCAGGAGGCTGCTGTGTAAAACAAAAATTATTATTAACATCTTGGCAGTTTTTTAATTTGCTAAATAATCTTTATCATTAATATTTTTTTATTATTCATAAAACATATGCGCCCAAGTCGTGTTCAACAACATAAATCTTTCTCCATTAAATATCTGCTGAGGCTGACAGAAATCACAATATAGAGCACAGAACAGGTGTCGTCAGGTGATCAGCCCTTTCACAGCAGTTTACGACCATCAATCAACTCATTTTTATAATCTCACTGTCAGGATTAATCTTGATTTTGTATTCTACTGGTTGTCAAACGTCCATATAAAAATAATTGGCTTAAAGATTTGCCAAACACAACACCTGTAATTAAACTGTGAAACAAGTGATGAAGATTTATGACCTGAAGAAGCTTGTTGGCTAAAATGTGAAGGTGTCACAATTTATGTGTTTGCTTCACGGAGGAGATTTTTTAAATCACTGTATTTAATTTTACATCAAACGAAAGAGAAAAGAAAGCTACTGGACCAGAAGCGGGCTGCTAAAATAAGATGATGTATGATGCTCTTTTAACAAACGTAATGGGGCATTTAATGATACAGATAATTGCCCTGCCTGCACTGCACAGGGCAAGAAAATATGATCTGCGAATCAAAGACACATGGAACCGGCTCAAGGTTGTATTGCACAGTCCTGACTTTAATTTGCGGTATGGGAGGTGGAAGCTCTAACCAGGAGGCCAAAACCCATGGGTACTTGAGTCTGTCGCCAGCATGTCTGTTAAGGGCTCGTGCAGACTACAAGACTTTCAGTGTTGGCCGATGGCCAGTCAGGATCTGGTGTGACCACCATTTGCCTCACAGTGCAACACAGTCCTTCACATATATCAACATATCAAGATGCTGATCAGACAGCATGGGTATTGCACAGGTGTGCCTTAGGCTGGCCACAATAAAAGGCCACTCCAAAAAATGCAGTTTCACTGTACTGGGGGGTCCTGAAACCAGTAAGTATCTGGTGTGACCACCATTTCCCTCATGCAATGCAGCACATCTCCTTCACATAGAGTTGATCAGGTTGGTGATTGTGACCTGAGGCATGTTGGTCCACTCCTCTTCAATGGTTGTACAAAGTTGCAGTCAGGTCGAGACCCTGACGAGGACGGCGAACATGCAGATGAGCTTCCCTGAGACGGTTCTTGAGAGCTTGTGCAGAAATTCTTTGGTTATGCAAACAGATTGTTGCAGCAGCTGTCCGGGTGGCTGGTCTCAGACGGTCTCGGGGGTGAAGATGCTGGATGTGGAGGTCCTGGGCTGCTGTGGCTACACCTGGTCTGCGCTTGTGAGGCCGGTTGGATGCACGGCCAAATTCTCTGAAACGCCTTTGGAGACGGCTTATGGTAGAGAAATGAACATTCAATTCACAGGCAACAGCTCTGGTGGACATTCCTGCAGTCAGCATGCAAATCTGCACTCTCCCTTGTGGTGTGTGATGGAACTGCACATTATGGAGTGGCCTTTTATTGTGGCCAGCCTAAAGCCTTTTATTGTGGCCAGCCTAAAGCCTTTTATTGTGGCCAGCATTAAGGCATGTGGGAAAGAGATGTACTCACTGCACAGTCTAGCTGGGTAGCGTTACATATAGTCTACTCCTCTGGGAGCCCACTGCAAGACTATTTTCAGTTGTTGGCTGATACGTGGTAGGTGCGTTATAGTTCATTATGTTTCCCACAAACAGCGAAATACAAATAGCATAATATGGTTGGGAGGGACACCAAAGCCAAGTCACATTCAGGGAAGGGCAAAGATCCATCAGAATATGCATTTTAAATTAAGATCCCAAAATACCCTAATTTTAAGTGTATTAAAATAAACTGTATTTAAAAAAATACTAAAACTACTTTCCCAAGGTGCCAGGTAATCGGTAAACAGTTTACTAAACTAAACGAATTAGTGACAATTTATGCATCAATGAAAAGTTGGCGACGTACACATTTCTCACCTCAACCTTCTTCTTCTGTTGTGGATCAATTTGCTGTGTGATCTCAAAAAGTCTGGGCAAATTACCGAGCAGGCACCAATCAGAGGCAGTATTTTACAGTAATTTTAAACTACAAAATACACCATAGCATTTTGATACAAAATATAAGGCCATTTTCATCAAATATAAATGACAAAATCTTATTTTGTATTTCCAATACCTATCTTAAATTTATACTGCCTATACAAACTGTAAAGCCCTCACTCATTGCTTAACTCCAGAGCTGGTTGGCCATTTCTCACCCCTCAGAGACTCAAATATTGGTAATTTACCATCTTATATTTCCACCTGATTGCGCAGAAATCTGACTGCAGCTGTCAATTAAGATCACAAGATCTGGTCAGGACGGAACTGGGAAAGAAAGGTTTTAGCTGGAACGGCCTTCAAAAACACTTCTAACTAAGAGATCAGGGCCGGTTTTTATCAAACTTCTCAAAGTGCCATTTTAGTCATGTATGTGTCATTTTAAGTGCTGAGAATTCATGAAATTTACTCCCACGTTCAAGCTTAGGTATAAAAGCAAGTTATCAAATATCTTAAAGCAGAGAATCCCTCTCACTCTCACGTTATTTAAGAAGCTGCAGAGGCCTCTCAGGTCGCTAGGAGCTGCCAGCAGGGGCTTGTGATTCAGGAGAGGAAGAATGTTTCTGAATTATTTGTTGACGCGCAGTTAATTAGACGGTGTGGGACGGCGCAGGCATCATCTCTGTCAGCGAGTTGGTGAGCGACGTCATCTCACCGCTGACTTTATAACAAAGGTGGTGAAGACGCTTTGTTTATTTGCCACAGGCGAAACGCAGCAGTGCTGATGATTTTGGCTCGTCACAACCATCAATAAGCCGGATTGTCATGGAAACACTTACAGCTCCACACGCTGTCATGCGTTTCATCGACTTCTAACTAATCGACTAATCCAAACACAATTCATGCAAACAGCCGGCTTCCCGGGAGCAGCAGGTGCAGCTGACGGCGCTCACTACACTTCACTCAAATTAGGACTAAGACGCTTGACAACTAACTTTTAAGCGCAGCCTGTTTTTAAAACTGACAGACTGATTAGTGTTTGATTTTCTTTCTATTTCTTCTATTATTTATATAAGATTTGAAATGCTTTAATAGACATGCTATTTTTGGTGAGTAAAGACAGAGATCTTCAATGAAAACATGCACAACACACCATTTGACAGTGACGCCTCGCGTTTGGTTTTTATTATTTATTTCTGCTTTCATGTTAGCTGAAGGCAAAACGAACTATATTTCAGTCAACAGTAGTTTCAACATGTACAACCTGTGTGTGACATGTAATTTAAACGGTGCTTTGACATGAAATGCGATTGTTTTGCAAGTGACTCAGTGTTTTATTTCGCGTTGTGTCCTCCAGCCTCAGGTTTCCCAGCTGCAGTAAAGACATTAGTTAGTGAGCTCAGCTAATTTGTTTAAAAAAGGTACCAGCAGGTTAAGAGGAGGCCTCGTTATCCAGATCTGTCTTTTCAAATCCTGAAAGCGAGCCTCTTTCTGTGACCCCGCTCCTCCTCTCTGCTTGTTTAGCTGCAGCCATGCATACTTAAAACGGGGAGGGGGACGGCACATCCTGCAAATTAGCAGGCTGATTTCCCTCGCGGGGTTTGGACAGAGGGTTCCCGCGGCTCATCGCCAGGCTCTAAACACTGGGGCCGGTGTCACAGTGGCTGAGCAAAGATGGCGCCTCCGATTCAAAACGCTCCAGCCGGTGTTATTACAAACATGGATTACCCAAATGTCCACTGCACGGTCTGTTTGGATCAGGCAGCTCAGGGAAGACTCACCAACTAAGAGTGTATGACCTGAAGTCTTTTTGTTCAATCAGGTCAGCACCAGAGGAGAGAGCACGTTCATCTGAAGCTAAACTGTTCATACAGAGGGAGAAAATATTTATTGTTGGATCGTTTCCTGTGAATCCCTCGTGCTTAAACGGCTATTTTTAATCCAGCAAAGGCGTGGCGGACTCTGCCACTCCCAAAACCCCTACTACTGATTATGGTTTGAAACACGATCCTGTAGGTTTATTTCTAAAAACCTGAAAGATGATTACACTGACAGCTCTGCACCTGGTCAGATTCAAGTTAATCTGTGAGGAAGTAGTCAAATCACTGTCCATTGACCAGTCTCAAGTGTTTCTTTAGCTCGTGACTCAGAAGATAAAGTAAAGCTGTCTGTCAGCAGTAAAAGCCTCCAGGCAGCTTCACCTTCACACAGCACATTCAGTGATTTCTCCCCGAGGAGAAGCGGCGACTTGTTTAGATGTGACAACACTGTCAAGGTTTTTATTTTTATCAGAAGTGCCATTTACTTTGTCAGTAAATGCTCTTTCTTTTCCTGAAATTATATTTTAATAAGTTGGGTCATATTACATGTGAGGACTTGACAATTAAGCAACACTTCCTTGTAACTAAAAGACAAAACAGTTCGACTGTCAGGTGTCCCAAAACGACATATAGCATTTTTGACCATTCCCCAAAACGACACATATAAACGGTTCACGTACCAGTCACATGACGTTCAACACGTGGTAAACGGTGGTAAATTAGTTAGGTTTAATTAACAAAACCACTTAGGTAGGTTTAGGAAAAGATGGTGGTTTGGTTAAAATAACTCATACGTATCAACCCTCAAGTTTTCCCCGGGAACATCCCGTATTTTACCGTTGGCAGTATGTAGAACATTAACTGTTACAGTGACGATATGAAGAAAAAGAAGAACAGCAGCGCACGCGGTTCAGGTTGGATGATGCGTTGCTCTACAGAGTATTTCCTTCATATCTTGTCCTAAAAATAGAGACCAAAAGATTATTTTTTACGATATGTAAGTAAAAACTGCAACCTACAGTAATTCTTCTGCATTAATGGCTGTAATTATTTACAATTTATTACTAATCATTAATACATTACCGACCAATGTAGACTGTTCTTGGACAAGGATTTAAAGAGGTGGTATTCTGCTCATTTTCAGGTTCATAATCTTATTTAGACAGGTTTAACAGGTTTACATGGTTTAATTTTCAAAAAACACCACATTTTTGTCAGACTGCACGTTGCTGCAGCTCCTCTTTTCACCCTGTGTTGAAGGCTTCGTTTTAGCTATGGAGTGATACATCTTGTCTCTAAATGATCTTTGTTGGGAGTTGCACACGCTCAGTTCCTAGTTAAGGACTACTAGCCAATCAGAAGCAGAGTAGGGCGGGTCAGCGAGAAGCCGGTAAACAGCTCGGGTTCAGCTGTACGTGTTGCCGACCAGCTTGGCAACATGGACTGGAGCGAGAGTTTCAGAGCGGTGAGTTATTAATCTGTAACAAAAGGATCTTTCATCCATAAAGTTTTAACTGAGCTCTGTCTCTACATCACAGTAACAACTTTATGTCCACTGACTGCCTGGAGGGTAGCTAGTGTTTGGAAGGGAGAGGAGAGCTGTGTGCTGCAGCTCGCTGTTTCTGAGGGCGTGTCGGCGTAGCCGCTCGGCGAGCGTTTAGCTTTCATCCCTGTGACGTCACAGGGATGAAAGGGAAGCGGCTGGACTACAAACGAGCTGATTTCAGTTCAGAGCAGAGTTTTCTGTGGGAGATGGGAACTAACTTTGGGCTGGACTTTGGGCTTTTTCACCCAGCAAACCTATTTCATGCACAAAAAAGGTATGTAACTCTATAATGGATTAAGCATAATATGACCTCTTTAAAGGCTAAAAACAACCCACAAAAATTAATCTATTTTAACTGGAGTTAATATAGGGGCATAGTGTTAAACTACGTGTGACATTATACTGAATTTAGTAACTATAAGTAATATGAAAACTATGAAATGAACACAGTACTTTTATGTAGAATGTAGAAATAGATTTTGATCATCTATAAAACGTTATTTAACTTAAAAAATGTCACCTTTGACTCCCCCCCACCAAGTTACTGTCAAATGACAGTAACTAGTAATTCATAATGTATTACAGATTTTGGAAGGAACTTGCCCAACACTGTCAATAAATACTACAGGACACAATCACATTTTAGACATCTGTGTTCTTCCGGCTTCGTGTCAACAGTTTGTCTCTTTCCTGTTTCAACTCAAAACAGCTCCATAAAGAAATGATTTCCCCAGTTTGGTGCAGAAAACCTTGACTGGACTGCACAGAGCCCCGACCTCAGCCCCATCCAACACCTTTGGGAGGATTTTATGTTGTAGGATCTGATCAAACTCACCACTAATAGGGGAATTAACTCTGTTTAACAGCCGAGGTTTTTGTGGCTGAGAAAGGAGCGCCTCACCCCCTCCCTCTCCCTCCTCCTTCCTCATGTAAATGTGAGGAGCTGAGTGGAACAAGGAGGGTAATAATGGCACACATGTTTTACATAAGTGCAATGAGCCAGTAAACTGCTTTGGGTTTGCCATTTCTGTTTCTCTTTGTGCAGAGACAAACACAGAGGGAATGAACTCATAATAACTCTGTGTTTGCTTCCTTCTCTGCCAGAACAAACCGCTTCACACAGATGATCAGATACTTAAATACTGAAGCTGAAACATGCGCTAAAAGCTCATTTTCTGTCATTTTGTCAGAGATAAAATAAGCAAATCCAACGTCTGACTTTCAAGCTGCTCTCCTACTGTTCTCTTGAAAGAATAATTCCAGCCTTTTCCAACTTGGGTAAGATTTTATCCACAATTCAATCAGTAGAAAATAACACAGTCAAGTTAAAGATGAGATCTGGAAACATCTCAACTTTGATCTTCTGTAAGGTTAGAGTTCAGTTTGTCCTCTAAATAAAGTGAAATAGATATTCTGGATGAACTGAAATGACAAAACTATAAAAACGAGACCCAAGTTCCAAAAAATCAGTTATCCTTAACAAACACTAACAAAAAAAATGTACACAGCCATTTTAATGCATTTTGTTTAATGTTTGCCATCTTGAATATACTCATTTTACATTGGCTGATGGAAACATCAATCAATTAACAAGTCCTGATTTGCTCCAAAACAGATCTTAAGCAATCCTTTTATACTACACAGGGTGTCTGTATGTGCAGTCGGTTTGGTCAACATGAATGCGGGATGTCCACAAAGGTCTTCGAGGACACGGGCAGAGGATAAAATTTCCGTCACATGGACTTTTACAAATCTTTGCAGATATGCAGAAAGTATAATATTAGTTTGAAGCGGCTCTAACAGACAACTGGGCAACAGAACCAGCCACAACATGGACCTACATCCAAACGGGAACCTCCAGGTCTAAAAAATGAGGTAACTTAAACCTGCCTTCTCTCTAACAGCCAGCAGGGGGCGACTCCACTGGCTGCAGAAAGAAGTGTGATTGTACAGAGGTCAATGAGAAAGTGAGGCTACTAATATTACATTATCAATAAACTCAAGATAATCGAGTACTGATATTTGTGAATCGATTCAGAATCGTCCAAGTCCGCATCGCGATGCACCTAAAATCAATTACTGTACACATGCCTTCTGCTGAATCACATAGTCGGCTATAATCTCTAATGAGTCTCTGTAAGCGAGAGTCAGTGTTAACTTACACTGAACAAAATTATAAACCCAACACTTTTTTTTGCCCCCATTCATCCTGAGCTGAACTCAGAGATCTAAGACTTTCTCTATGTACACAAAAGGCCTGTTTCTCTCAAATATTGTTCACAAATCTGTCAAAATCTGTGTCAGTGAGCCCTTCTACTTTGCAGAGATAATCCATCCATGGGGATTGCACAGGTGTGCCTTAGGCTAGCCACAATAAAAGGCCTTAGCCTGGCCATAATAAAAGGCTTCAGGCTGGCCATAATAAAAGGCCACTACAAAATGTGCAGTTCCATCACACAGCACGATGCCACAGATGTCGCAAATTTTGAGGGAGCGTGCAATTGGCCTGGTGACTGCAGGAATGTCCACCAGAGCAAGCCGTCTCCAAAGGCGTCTCAGAGAATTTGGCAGTACATCCAACCGGCCTCACAACCGCAGACCACGTGTAACCACACCCGCCCAGGACCTCCACATCCAGCATCTTTACCTCCAAGATAGTCTTAGACCAGCCACCCGGACAGCTGCTGCAACAATTGGTTTGCATAACCAAAGAATTTTTGCACAAATTGTCAGGAGCCGTCTCAGGGAAGCTCATCCGCATACTCGCTTCCTCAGGTCACAATCACCAACCTGATCAACTCTATGTGAAGGAGATGTGTTGCACTGCGTGAGGCAAATGGTGGTCACACCAGATACTGACTAGTTTCAGGACGACCCAGTACAGTGAAACAGCATATTTTGGAGTGGCCTTTTATTGTGGCCAGCAATAGGTGGATGGATTATCTCGGCAAAGGAGAAGTGCTCACTAACACAGATTTTGTCCGATTTGTGAACAATATTTGAGAGAAACAGGCCTTTTGTGTACATAGAGAAAGTCTTAGATCTCTGAGTTCAGCTCATGATGAATGGGGGCGAAAAAACAGTGTTATAATTTTGTTAGTGTATGTGGGCACGGTTGTCGGTTGCACTGGTAGTTTGAGGCCTATAATAAGTTTAGCTCTGTGTTTCATGTATCAGAGAGACCTCAAGCTGACATTGGTGTTGGGCTCAGGCTGAAACATTGCAGGCATTGCACTGAGTTTTTGTATGAGATGCCGAGGCACGTTGACAAAACAGCGTCGGTATTTGACGACCTGTGAATGAGAACTGGGTTGAAAATATAAGTGAGTGCGGTTTTAAAAAGAGCGGAACCTAAATTTTCCAAACGCAATCTCGTTTTGCAGCGTTGGTTCAGCTCGCAGGCAGTAAAAGCTGAGAGATCTCTTCACACAGGATAATAATAGTTCACATTTGGTGAGAATTGCACAGAGAGCCTCTGAAGGAAACACAAAACTGACTGGGCTGTTAGTACAGAAACCTCTTGCCAGCACAAGACAGTCGGTGTGAGTTTAAAGCGTTGGTTTAAAAGTTGTAATCGTAAGCATATGCACCACAATCTGTTCTGTTATTTATTGGTGCGCTAATCATCGAGCAACATTTCTCTCCCTCCCCTCTCTGCCTGTATGAGAAGCTCGTACGAATCTGGAAGGATTTCACAAGTAATACTTCATAGGCTAATCTCACTCCATGACTCTAATTAACGCATCATTAAAAGCATAATTCAGATAATTATAATTTCTCACTTTTTAAATGAGAGATGGGGAAGAAGGGGAAGGGTGTCTGAGGAGCCAATTTAGCGAGTGAAACAGATTCTGAGGCAGCGCCGAGCCGAGCGGGTGGGTGGAGAGAGAGAGAGACACATACAAGAAGAGAGAGAAGGGAAACAAACGGCAGCCTGTTACACAAAACACCACGACCACTAAAGATGGCGAGAAGCGTGACTGTAGAAAAAATTCACCTCAGAATCTCAAACGTGTTTCATCCTTGACTGCAGCTCAGAGGTCGTATCCTGTGTATTTATTGTGGGAATTTAGGGGGTTTGGCCTGTTTACTTTTATTTATACATGTTGAAAGCTACTCCCAGTGTTTTTAGACTGAACGTATTTACACTGCAATGTGAAGAAGACCAGGGAAGCTGGAAGGCAAGAGTTGGGGGTGCTGAGAGAAACACTCTATATATAACTGATGAACAATGTCACGGCTTCGGCATTCGTTTGACAGTAACCTATAATTTCTGTCTGATAACTTTCACAGAGAAATAACCAGTGTTGGGGGTAACGTGTTACAAAGTAATGCATTACTGTAATCAGATTACTTTTGTCTAACGCAGTAATGTAATGCGTTACAGTTGCTAATAACAAAATCATCACGTTAAGTGAAATCGACGGTGTAGCCTCTGCGTAGCCCGCTACCCTACGCCGTCACCTACGGTGCAGCCTGACGCGCACCTCCTCATAAATGTAACTAAACGTAGAGGTGACGCGGACCGTAAGCTCTGTGATTAGTCGGCTGGGTAGCCTTGCAATGCCTTCGAGCCGACAGGAAGTGCCCTGTGCTTTGAAGTAACTGTTGCTAGCGGCCGAAACGGCGGCTGTGACACGGTGGATCAACATATAATAAATATATAATAATTATTAATTAAAAATATAGTAATTATAATAAGTCTACATATAATAATTAAGATCTAAAATAAACAAAGTGTGGCTTTCCAAAAAAAGTAGACTCTTGGCTTAACTTGTCCCATATGAGGGGTAACTTAAGCCACATGTGGGTCGGTGACATCAATGACATTTCATCGTGCAAACTCAAACATTGCAGCGACGTCTTCTGGTTGTTTCATATCAGTGTATCGCTTTAAAGCCATCCTGTTGATCATCACGTCTCGTGCCACCTGATGTAGGGACTTCCCATTTTTGTAGCTCTGCTCTGTCCAAACTAAGCGGGAAGCTTCCCGTCTACAGTATGAAGCAAATGCCGAAGTCCCTGAAAGCTGCATTCTATTGAAAATCCAGCAGGGGGCGACTCCTCTGGTTGCCAAAAAAGTTTCATAATCTGTCAAACATAACTCTTCTGACTTTTTCTGGAATATAAAAAAATACTGTATTTTATGTGTTGTTTTGACCATTTAAAGGTATTTTAACAGGTAAAAAGTACTAAGTGAGTTATAATCTACCAAATTTAAACCTCATGAATATAATGAAGTAATTTCAGGGCAGAATACATCTTTCAGCCAATAATTAGAGGCTGCAGTCACCTTCTGGCAAGTAGAAAACTGCATTTTATGTGTTGTTTTGGCCATTTAAAAAAGGTATTTTAACAGGTATAAAGGACCGGATTGGTTAGTACACAGCAAGTTAAAAAATGTAGAGTCATAAGGATAATTGCAAAAGAGATCATGTCTTTAATTTACGTATAACTCAGCAGTAAGTTGTGTTAATTATAGGCTACATTTCGTTTTATAAATCTAAACAAGGATATTAGACAAAGGCCTCCCAAACACACAATCCATCGGCATCTATTATTGCCTATAATCACGTAAAGGTTACGCATAAAATGCAAACACTTGTTTGGCCACAGTTGTGATTATTCTGTTAAAAGAACCGTTATCACAAAGACATATCTTTGCGACATAAAGTGATGTTTATCTGCACGTTATGTCTGTTTGATCCACATAAAAACAGCTGATTGCCTCCCGCGGACGACAATCAGCCGCGTGAAATCTGATTTTAATGTCTGTTAACACCATTTACAGCTCCGGGCGGGGACAGGCCACCAAAACCAAAATTCTAGGTTTCAATAGAAATTTCTTATAGTCCATTGTAAAATATATTTTTGTATAAAACTCATAAAACAATATAATCAGACCCACAGTCCAGCCACAGACATTTAGCCAACAGGAAACAGATTCGCTTGCTAGTACAGTAGCAGTGCTAGCTCCGCACGCCCTGTTGGTCCACAGGGTGTCCGCTCGGTCTTAAAGTCCCCCTCCAGCCAGTTTTAACGGCCGTTTTTGGCGACCGTTCTTTCTCAAACAGAGAATGGGGGTGTGGTTAATAGTCGGACGTAACATTACCATGACAACCAAACACTGACCGGTGAGTGTTCACTAACGACATGCTGCGTTAACATCACTACACTGTAAAGTTTAGTCCACTTTACTGTCTGTCAGGAGCAGCTGTTATTTAGTCATGATAGAAGCTAATGTGCGCGTATCAGCTGTTATCAATCACACAGTCGATGGTCCTGTCACGCGCTGCACACGATAACTCCCGCTACATTTTATGGTGCACTTACTTTACCGCGGAGGTGGGGGGTGTCTCCGCCGATGCATTGGTAAAACGGCCGTCGGTAAAATGCATGTTACAGACTGTATATCAGACGGTGGCAGGTGAAAGTGCGACGCGTTTTTGTGAAGGACATGATAAATTGGTTAGTTCACAACGATGTTTATCGATTTGATGCTCTGAACGAGGCCTGACAGTTTTCACGGAGGCATGAGAGTGCGCCATGCTAAGCTTGGAGAATGATGTATGACTTATGGAATTTACTAAAGTCATACGTCACCACCCCGTTTTAACAACTAAGCAACTTTTGCAACTTTAGCACAAAATTAAGCTATTTGTCAAAAAATATTTGGCCGAACTATGTGGGTAATCAACATTGTAAGGAAGTGACTCAGAAAAATATGAAATATCATAGAAATGTCAAAATACACTGGAGGGGGCCTTTAAAGTCTTAAAAAGTATTGAATTTTACTTCCTGTATATACCCTGGCCCATCCAGTCTCCATTGTCAGCTAGTTTATGCTAGCATGTTCTCGACAAGTTGGCGTGTTTCCTGACCAGGTACAGGTTCAGTAACTAGCTCTGCAAGTAGCCACAACGTCAACAAGCTTCTAGAACCACCTGTTTCTGCTCTCATGATGTACTTTAACTTTTCCCCACAGCAGGTGTACACAGAAAGACACGCTAACTGGAGACACAATCCATAATAAATGTTTAATCACAAAGTAAATGATCATCAAACTTCATTCTTTACATATCAGTGATGATTAGTAAGAAAAGTAATTCCCACAGGACGAGTGAATGAATTTCACTGAGCTGTTATTTGGTGTTTAACACGTGTTGTTAAAAAAAGTATGTCATTTTAGACACCTGAAATGAATCATTATCACATTTAAGAAAACAGAAATGTTTCTGTTTCCTCAGAAATGATGACACATAACTGTTAAACCTATTCTGTGAACTGCTAGCAGTAACAAATAAATATATAAAACAAATCTCACTCTTCAGTTTCTGTTTTTAGGAGCGTCTGGTTTTATCACACACACAGCAAACAGCAATATTGTACTTTCAAGTCCACTGCATTTGCAGCATTTGACAGCTATTGTTACTACATTACAACATTTTAATCAGGGCTGTCAATGTTAATGCTCGCAATTAATCCGGAAACCTTAATGAGGTGCGTTCTCGTTTGAACCGAACTTCCTCCCGCAGCTGAGGAGAGAGCAAATTTTATTTTAAAAAACTTCAAGATGGAAATTAAGATAAAACCGAAGTCGTGTGCACATAATGCAGTGATGTTTCCACCGAAGCACAACAAGCCTGAAATACCACCTTCGGGCAAAGATGCTAGCACTGAGACAGGATCGAGCCCTGTACGTCAGACAAAGGAGCAGGTCCAGGAGCTTCAAGGCGTCAGGCGACCCGACATACGTGTAAAGCCGCCTTCAGGGGGGAACTTCCATCACGAGGATTCATGAAATGTATTTCAGTGAAAAGGCAAAGACAGCGGGGCGTGACTGGTGACCACGGGACAGCAACCAAAACTACGTTGGTGTAACGGCACACAGCTCGATGACAAATGGCGACTGCCCTCGTTCACTTTAGGCGAGGTGAAAACAGCGAAGGCACTTTGCTGAAGCGGGAAAAGTGGTTTGTCAAACACTTCTTTATTCCAGCACCACACATGCATTTGTTGAAAACCACCAAAATACAATTAAATACTAGCATTTTAAACTTAATTGTGATAAACCTTTTTTTTAATCAGTTCACAGTTCACTAATATTAATAGATTAAAATATTTTAACTTAATGATGTTAACTAATGATGTATTATTATTGATTAAGCTACCTGGCAGTATGTAATGTACTTAAAATGAGCTCCGCCTTTACCAGCTGCGACATTAGTGGATTATAATCCAGGGTAGTGTTACTTTTGTCAGACGAAACTAAACAAAATATATTCGTCAGCAACGTTTTTTTCCCCCGACTAAAACGAGACGATGACGAGACAGCGACAATGTCCTTAACCACTGACTTTGACTATTTTAGCATGAGACTAAAATGTAATTCATAATATAAAAATGTTAATAAAATCTCTCTCTTTTTGTCATTATAACGAGGACACAAAATATTCCATATTTACTCCCTCTAAATTTTCTCTTGAACATCTTTTTTAAAATTTTTCTTCCTGTGCTTTGAATGCTGGTCGCCCGGGGCGACGCCTGGTGATGAACACAACATGCTCGAGAGAAAGAGGCTTTTAGATATTTGGTCCCGTTTCAAATACAGTGAGGCGGACACAAAAACAGAGCGAATAATTACATCAGACGGCAATGTGGTTATGAGATTTCTGGAAAAGACACTACGAACTTGTAGCAGCATTTCAAGGCTGACCACCTGGAACTGAGGCAAGTTTAGGTCTCCTTTGCAATAAAAATGAGAACAAAGCTAATGTTCAAATTTTAAAAAAACATTTTATTCATAGGTGAGATGAGTGAAATAAAGACTGAAATGATAAATATGTATTAAGATTGAACAGAATGCTAATTAAAAAAATAATAATTAAAAATTAAAAAATGACACTAATGATTTAGAAAAAGACTAAAATGATGGTTAATGACTAAAACTAGAATAAAATACTTGTGATTTTCTTTTGACTAACATCAGACTAAAACCTCCAGACTTTTAGTCAACTTAAACTTGCTTAAAAAATAGTGAACAGTGAACTAAATATGATAAAAACAAACACTTTTGACACCGACCCAGGGCCCCGGCTGGTAGGGGGCCCACTATGTTTACTATGAAGTTTAACTCAGTTGATTATAGTGGACACGAACAAACAATATTGGTACAATGATACAATGTTCCTGGAGATTCAGCAGCTCTTATCCAATGAAACAGTCTCTTCACTCCTGGTTTCAACAGGAAACCACCAAGAAGGACAACAAACACACTAGATTCCAAGGAGACGCGTTTAACATAAATAACATAAATCATAAAGTAACATCTGTATTTCAAACAAATGGCAAACTTGTTAGCACATTTTAACAAAACTCCCTTCATCCTCAGGCATCATGGGAATTCTAAGGGAGAGGCGTAGGCTGCGTGTGAGCAGCGGTTTATTTACGGCGTCAACATCCACTGGAAGCCTCTCGTTTCAGCAGCGCAGTGTGCAGCCTGCAGCCTGCAGCCTTCCCCACGTTAAGGACTTTGTTTTTAATTGTCCTTTTTGTGCTTCTACTTCATTCTTCAAAGATCTCTGTGGATCGCTTTCAATCTGCGCTGTGCTGCTTGACGCTGGGACGCTTCCTGGACGCTCTGCAGCGCTTCTGGCATGAGCACAAACATTTGTCTTTGTAGCAGGTGGGCCCACAATGAAGCTCCGGACCAAATAGACGAAATTTGGTCCGATGAAAAGAGGCGGTCTCGGTCCGGATCAAACTGAACCACGGTTTGGTTTGTTTCTGGTGTGAAAGCATTTTTTGGATGGTTCAGACTTTCAGATTATTTACAGGAAGTTCAGCGTTTGACGTATAAACCGGAAACAAACAAAAGCAAGGAGAAATTCATTGAAATAAGGACAGAATTATAAATCTCCCGTGGCAGCTCATCTTTTTAAACAGACGGCACTCAGCCACATACATCTTTGGTCTCTCCTCAAACGGAGGTGCAGAAGGATTGCTTGCTGCCTTCTCCTCCCGTCCTGTCGGCGACATTATAATGTATAACGCCATATTATAAATAGTTAGTAGTAATCCCATAATAGTAATATAGTGATGGCAAATATGCATATGTTCATTTTTTATTCATCCATTCTAGTCAATGCTTCCCGCTGAGCTGTTAAATAAACCAAAACAGGGTCCAGGGAGACGCAGCCCAAGTAGATGATGACGACAGGATGTCATGTAAAGTCCTCGGTGCGGTGTGTAGGTACCTGCACTGTGAAACCACAACCAACCGAATGTATCAAAACATGAACTTTGGTTCGGACCTCGGTGCAGACTGCAGAAAGCCCTCTGAGACTAAATTTTAAAAAGGCTTACAAAATTGACACTAATGCAGTGAAGTAATATACAGTATACTAACGTCAAATGGGCCATCTGCATAAGGGGGTGCTTTTACTTTTGGTACTTAAAGTATATTTTGATGCCAATACTTAATTGACATAATTGTACTGAGTTTAGGAGCAGGGCTTTTACTGCTACTACCACCACTGCAGATTTCAGGTGTGTGGTGTGAGCAGATGTCCCACCCTCAAACTCACATCTACACACACACACACACAGAGGTGTGAGTGAGGTAAGCGTCTCTCTTTGACATTTCCGAGTCGATTTCACGCGTTGTTGTGTTTGTAAATCTGTCGCCTGAGCTGCACTGTAAGTCTCAAACCCTCACCTGCTGTAGGTGTGACCGGTGGCTCTGAAGGTCGGTGTCTGCTGCAGCCAGGACGGAGAGTCGAAGTGAAACCAGAGCGTCTGGGTTCTGGTCCAGGGGCCTGTTTTAGGAAACAGATTTTTACAGATGTGCTCCTCGGTTATTTAACTCATCTTTCGTTTTAACAAGACACGATATGATCTGTAACGGACTTGGACATCCAGCAGGACAAGACAGGCGCCTTCCCAGGGGGGCGCCGGAGAGCTGAACACACTGTGTGAGGTGAATTTGAGTCAAATATCGCACTCCTTCTTTCAGACTGATAACTCAGTCAAATCCCAACACAAAGACATGAAACACGTGCTGAATCATTCAGCGTGACGTCCACTTCCTGGGGATGTCATGTTCTCTAATGTCCGTCCAGAATAAACATCCAGAAATCCACTTAGGAACCAGACAAAATGTGGAAGTATATTAAACAGAATTCACGTCAACATTTTCAGCACTCATTAGTTTTATTACTATTTATCATTGTACTGCTGTCACATACTGTAAAACACTAAACATTTTCCACACTCTTCTATTTATATATTTATTTTTCATCTTTATATTCTATTTACCAACGTTTCATTTGTGTTTCTGTTTTTAATACGAGCAACTGTGACACAAGAGTTTTCCCTCGAGAATCAATAAAGTTTTTCTGATACTTTGTTTTTAAAAAATTCTTTCTGGAAAAGTGCTCACCCATCTTTCCACTCAAATGTCCTACTCGCTTAGTCCTTTCATCGGGCCAATTATTTGCTAAGCATCTTTTTCATACCTTGTCTTTTCTGTGTGTAATGTGAAAAAAAAATACTACAAAAAAATACTACGAAAAGACATTTGAAAGAAATTAGAGAAAGAAGACGCTCCAGAATTATGTGTTTACGTATATCTACATCTAATAATCTGAGGTAACAGACTGTCAGACAAAGTTAAAAGCTTATACATAAAGGTTTTTACATGCAAACACAGAGGGAACAAGCCGAAAAGTAAAAGTAAAACTTTGTCCTGTTTGTCTTTGACTGTAAAACGAGCTGAAGGCAAAAATGATCCACCTCCGACAGTTAATAAAACAGGTGATAAAATATGCACATACCCTCCAAAAATCAAACCGTTTGCACAAAAACAAAACAACATGATTCTGCGGCCGTTTGAGACCAGCAGCCGTCCTCATTATGAGCTTTGGATTGTTTGTGCCTTCTCACCTGTCTGAGAGATGGAGGTGTCAGCTCCGCCGCCTCAGGTGTAGAGATGATGTCACCTCCTCCTAAACAAACCGAGGAACTGCAGCACAACCGCCGCCGCACGCTGTGAATCACACACATACCTGAAGACTGAGAAGAAAAAAAAAAGAAAAAGATGGAGGAATTTCACACTCAGGCTGAGAAAAGGTGTTTAGTTTTATATCACTGTCGAGTTTAATGATCACATGTGGTCTGTTCCTGTGTAGGATGGGAGGGAAGGAGCTTCATGACGGACGCTCAGCACGCTCAGCAGTAATTACAAACTGTAAAGATGTTAGCTGGAAGGAGACGGATCGTGGAAAAAGATCTCAGACCTGTCTGACACTTTGCTCCTTGTAAAGATACAGTTTTTTAAACAATGACAATAGTACTGAAGAGACCACTGCGGAAGAGGATTAGGGCCACATGTGAAATTTTTTTTTGAGTTCTGAGATTGAAGTCAGAATTCTGAGATTGAATTCTGAGAAAAAAGTCAAAATTCTGAGATTAAAGTCAGGATTCTGAGATTAAAGTCAGAATTCTGAGATTAAAAGTAAGGATTCTGAGAAAAAGTCAGAACTCTGAAATTGAATTCTGAGAAAAAAAGTCAAAATTCTGAGATTAAAGTCAGGATTCTAAGAAAAAGTCAGAATTCTGAGATAGAATTCTGACAAAAACGTCAAAATTCTGAGATTAAAGTCAGAATTCTGAGAAAAAAGTCAGAATTCTGAGATTAAAGTCAGAATTCTAAGAAAAAAAAATCAGAATTCTGAGATTAAAAGTAAGTATTCTGAGAAAAAGTCAGAATTCTGAGATTGAATTCTGAGAAAAAAAGTCAAAATTCTGAGATTAAAGTCAGAATTCTAAGGGAAAAAAAAATCAGAATTCTGAGATTAAAGTCAGAATTCTGAGAAAAAAGTCAGAATTCTGAGATTGACTTCTGAGAAAAACATCAAAATTCTGAGATTACAGTCAGAATTCTGAGATTAAAGTCAGAATTCTAAGGGGAAAAAAAATCAGAATTCTGAGATTAAAGTCAAAATTCTGAGAAAAAAGTCAGAATTCTGAGATTAAAGTCAAAATTCTGAGAAAAAGGTCAAAATTCTGAGATTAAAGTCAGGATTCTAAGAAAAAAGTCAAAATTCTGAGATTAAAGTCAGAATTCTGAGATGGAATTCTGAGAAAAAAGTCAAAATTCTGAGATTAAAGTCAGAATTCTGAGATTAAAAGTAAGGATTCTGAGAAAAAGTCAGAATTCTGAGATTGAATTCTGAGAAAAAAAGTCAAAATTCTGAGATTAAAGTCAGGATTCTAAGAAAAAGTCAGAATTCTGAGATAGAATTCTGACAAACGTCAAAATTCTGAGATTAAAGTCAGAATTCTGAGAAAAAAGTCAGAATTCTGAGATTAAAGTCAGAATTCTAAGGAAAAAAATCAGAATTCTGAGATCAAAGTCAGAATTCTGAGAAAAAAGTCAGAATTCTGAGATTGATTTCTGAGAAAAACATCAAAATTCTGAGATTACAGTCAGAATTCTAAGGAAAAAAAAAATCAGAATTCTGAGATCAAAGTCAGAATTCTGAGAAAAAAAGTCAGAATTCTGAGATTGACTTCTGAGAAAAACATCAAAATTCTGAGAAAAAGGTCAGAATTCTGAGATTACAGTCAGAATTCTGAGATTGAAGTCAAAATTCTGAGATTAAAGTCAGAATTCTGAGAAAAAAGTCAGAATTCAAAAAAATATTTCACACGTGGCCCTAATCCTCTTCTGCAGACCACGATGGTGCAAGCTATTAATTTATTTAGCTGACACTTCTATCCAAAGCCACTTTCTGTTTTGTTCTGGGTAGGATTTGGACCCCGAGTCTGTAATAAAGTTTTTAATACAATTTACAAATCTGGTTTAAAGTTGATAATATATTCCAGATTAATATTGCACAAGAGCAGATTACGTGACGTTGACGACTACAGGACGGTTCAGGGTGGGAGAAGATATTGGTTTCACTATTTAAAAAAGGGACATGAAGTCCATCCCATTGGTGAACAGTAACTATAAGGAAATAATTGGTGGTATTTGTACTTTTCATGCCTCTTTCTCCTTCTGCTCCATCTCAGGGGGAGATGTTGTACTTTTTACTTCACTACATTTATCTGACAGCTTCATTTACTTTACAGAGTCAGATTTTTACACATGAAGAGTTTATAAATTATGATGTTTAGTTATAAATTTATTTTGGCAACTATTTTGATGATTGTTTTTAAGTTTGTCAAGTCAGAACAAGTATTTTTAAAAGCTGGTATTTTTTTAAATTTTAACCTTTTTTTGAACCAGGGGAGGTTCCTTTGAGATAAAATCTCTTTTTCAAGGGTGCCCTGGTCACGAAAGGCAGCAGGACAGCAAGTCTGACAGAAAACGACAAACTTCTACCATCTTACCTTTACACATTTGCAACAGCGAAAGCGCACCATAAAAACCGGCACATTAAGACGCCTTCATGCAGCTAAAACACACTAGTGCCTGCTAATTTAAAATATTTACATTTATCTTTAAACACTTTGACTCAAGCAGAAATGTAAATGGAAGACTTTTAATTACAGAAAACTAATATTTAACAAGGGTTTGTGTACTTTTTACTCAAGTCCAGGACTTGTGTTCTTCATGCTTCCTGCCTCTCTACATAAACACACACCCCCGTCCTGCAGATCCATCCAGTATAAAACGGAGAAGTTCTGGGCTGAAGCTCCGAGGCCTCTGAATCTCTAATCAGATCTTCTTCTCACTGTTTTTATTAGCGAGACGAGAAATGTACAACGTATCAGGCAGAAGCGTTGATTATGTGAGTTGAACCTCGTTATCAGGAAATATATCAGCTGTGGCTGATTAACATTATTTCTGTAGGGAACCAGATTGTTAGAAGAAGAGGCGTCAGGTTGGGTCTTCTCTAATCATGTCATATCAATTAATTAATAGTTCTGAATCGGCACTTACAGATCTCAGATGATCTTTACGTTTTTACAAATGCGACCGAAAAGGAGACAGACTTAATTAAATGTTTCTGGGACACAAAGCGAATTCATGATTTATGAGTGGAGGAAAAACACATTTCACATTTGCGACATAAGAAGTGCCTGTTAAGCTGTTCACCAAGGGCAACGCTCCACCAACAGCCCAGAGGATTCTGGGTAAACATCTTTTCAGGCGTTGAGAGGTGGTTGGTCTCCCACTTCAAACTGTGCAGGTGTGCCAGGCAGGCTTCATGTTCACAGACTGCTCATGTTGTTGCTTCCTCAATGTGATGCATTTCCTGTTGACACAGGAAGTTGGGGTGGGACAGTGATCAGACTTCTTCTTCATGAATTTTTTTTGCTATTGGAAAACAACAAATTGGTGCATTCCTGCTTCCAACTTATACAGAGTGTGGATCAGAATGACTTGTCCTTATGTTAATTAATAAATAAATAAAATAATCATAATAAATAAACAAAAACTCACATCCTCTCAGTCATACTGATTGGTCCTGTCCTGAAATACAGTTCAATAGCACAAATCTGTTGAGTTCTTTCGCCCTGGTCGGGCCTTAGACGACCAGGCTCAGAGGAGTCATGTTGGCCCAGCTTGGGCTCAAGGCTGCTCCTAAAGGTCCGGTCTGGACAAAATAGGACTCGTGCGGGCCAAGAAACTGAAATCAGAGACTGCTGAGCCCACGTCTTTGCAGAGACCTGCCCCATCATCATCATCCCGGATCAAGCACTCGCTCAAACGCAGTCACGATGGACTCTGTTTCCCAAATGTCAGACTTTTTATTGTGAAGACGAAACTTTCATATAATCATCTGGTTGCTGCTGTTTACGTTCAGCCCAGATGTAAATTTAAAAATGCACTGCAGAATTCTCTGGGAGTACACGTGTCTGTGTATATTACAGGGTTTCTCGCGGTCTAATTCACTCTGCCACAGTTTCAAAATGAACTGAAAATATTTCTTCACATCTCATAATAACATTCAGACCTCTAATGTTGTGTTTTGTTCTCGCACATTCACACACTTTGGCATCCGACTCGAGACGACCACTTTTCTGTTGAGGTAGCTACGGTAACGTCTCTTTCTGACGTTTGGAGTGCGCACGTATTGGAGCCTTTACGGTAAGTGAAAGGGCCCAGAGCGAGCGGACAGGCAGGTTAGAGACTTTATCCTGTCAGTGTGAGAGTCCTACCTGAAGAGAGGCTGTGAAGGCTTCATGTTACAACATTATTTATCAAACTGGGTCGGACCGGACGGATTTAACACGTGACAACGTCCACTTTTCAAAATAAGGCGTCTGAACAGGATGGAAATAAAATGAATTGAATTATATTCACAGAAAAAGTATAAAACATATCACATGTGTCCATTAAAAGTAAAAAAACAACATTTCTATTCACTTAGGGTTGCTGGAAAAACATTAAATAGATTTGTTGACTTTTGTTGCTGTTTCATCACCATTTAAAGCTCTACAATGGGTTTATGATTAAATAGTTTACTAGAGCACAACGTTGTTACAAGTGTGCAAAGTTCTTCGTAGAAAGCATCTTAATTTTGCACCAAATTAATGCATTTAACTTTATAACGTACAAGGCCCACCCACCATAGTCTCTTAAAATCCTGTGGGAAACACTGAAATATGTATATAAAGAACTGTATATATTGTTTTATTTTAGTTTACTTGATATGTTACCATATTTTAATACGTTCTCTGTTTAGTTCTGTGTGTAGAATCAAGGAACTATTCTAACTAGTTATGTTCTGCCCATTTTGAGTAGGTGCTGTTTAGTCCAGTGAGTCCAAGTCTACGTCTACGTCTCTCGTTCCTTCCTGCACGCCTCGTTTCTGCCTCTTTCCTCTGAACTCTGTAAAACAACAACCCTTTCCTCTCTTCCTCCTGTTGCTTTGGCCACCTTCCATTCATTCCGTCTAATAATGCTCTTGATTTCTGTTTTACTTCCACTAACTGGCCCGTCCACGAGACGTCTTATTGGCCTCCTGTGCATCCTTTCATTTTCTTTGATGCCAATATGTGCAGGTACCCATAAAATTACGACTGTAAGACTGATCACTTGAACTCTGTATGATGTTTGTTGTACTTCTATCAAAATGTCTCTGCTCTTTGAACTGGATGGTGATGGACTTGAGTCTGGACAAACGATCGCTCTCAGTGGCTCCTGTCCCTCCATTCTGATATGAATCTCAGGAATGCTTAACAAATGCTTATTTTGTTAACTAGCAACTGTTAATATACACATGCAGACAGACAGCGATCAGTCTACAAATGGGATATGAGTTATGGGCAACAGGCAGATTAGTTTGGTTGGAGGAGGGTTAGTTTTTTGCATTTGAGTACAGGAAGATAAAACCTGGATCTACAAAGAGGAGTTTCACTTCCTTAACGGTCAAACGGTCAAAGACGACTGACTTGGACTGAAGGATTCAGTAACAAAAACATACACGCTGTAGGAAAATAGAGGAATCACCTTCATGAGTCCAAACACACACAATTTCAACCTACCTGAAGTTATCAACATGTTTACCTGATGGAAGGACAAATGAGTGTTTGTAATGACGTGTCGCTGTCAGACCAGCCTCAACTAAGAGAGAGAAGATTTAACTACAGTAAGAACATTAATTATTATTATTTTGTTTCCAAGGTCACAAATAAACTCTGAACCTTTTAAAACAACACGACATCCTGATGAAGATCATGTGATTTGATCAAAAAAAGCTCAACAACAGCTACTAAAAGCTTTTTTGTAAAGTGTCCTATTTTAAATGCAGGCATACAGAGAGCCCTCGGTTGGAAAGACTCCAGTCAGTTAAGGTACCAGAACCTGCAGCAGTAAGTGTAATCATGACTAGTCAAAGCTCTTCCTTCCAACATGTAACAGAGACATTTCTGCTGTCGGTTTCCCCCCCTCCTCCTCCTGCGAAGCCTCCAGTAGCCGAAGTGTTTCTGCATTTGGCTGCTGGCTGCTGAAGGCCTGGAGCTGCAGATGGCCGGCTCGTGCCCAGTCCGGAATTTTTCCACACAAGATGGCTGGACCGGCTCCCGCTCGCCAACGGCCGGCTGCAAACACAATGACGAACGTCCAGTCACTTCTCCTCGAAGACACGCAGCACAAAGCCCGAAGTGAGCGAACGATCGAGTCGACATTTCACCCTCCACCTGCCGCACATGTCTGAGACGCGCTGACGGAGATTCATCTGCCACCGAATCTCTCCTAAAAATAGATGGATGGAAAGCACAGGAAGGCTGGTACATAACTGTTTGTCAGGGTATTTAAGTAGACTGAAATAATGAATGAACACTGGCTGGTTTTACTGTCGTCATTTCTGCATTTAGATGGCAATGAAATTTAGCACAAAGAGGCCACAGGAAGGGAAAACATTTGCTTCCTTTAACACCAGTTTCCATTATCTTTTCTCCTCTAGTTTGTTTCGCATTCTCTCTTCAAAATATCGTTTTTAAAAGCACAAGTATCTGTCATCATGTCATATGTGTAGGTGTCTTCTTTGTTTTTCCAGGGATTTTGCAGTTTTTGGATCGACGCGCTGTCATTGTTCTTCGGCGTTTGGAGGGATAATTTGTGCGTCCCCTCCTCTCGTGGTGGGTGTCTGAGGCCTGACCCAAACAGACGACGGCGGTAAGAGCCCAGCTTCCTCCCAGATGATGTGGTCGGACGTGGGAAGCGGCCGAGGCCCGAGGATGCCGACGGCGGTGGGTGTTTGGCCCGGTTCGGCCTGACGTTGCTGCGTGGGCGTCGGTCTGGATCTGGCCTTCCGTTTGGATGTAACGGACGGCGGAGGTTTGGGGACAGATCGCGGATGGATCGAGGTCGCTGTGGGCTGACTGCTGATTTTGGGATGAGGCGTCTGTGTGGGCGTTTGGCCCGGTCAGTGATGGAGGTTCAGTTTGGCTGAACTGGTTTCAGGGTCGCGGTCTGACAGCTCAGTCAGCTCAGCTCAGCTCAGTGAACTTCAACTCTGCTGTGTTGGACTTAAAAATGCCGTCACTGTCCTATAAAATCATCTTCCTTTGTTTCTAATTAAATGGTGTATTTAATTTAGTAAGTTGGACAGTTTTCCCGACTCATAAAATAACGTTTAATCCTTCAGTTTATCTGAAAAAGTCAAAATCACTTAATCTGAAGATACACACATTTTCACTTCTCCGTGTTCCTTAATCTTTTTAATCTTTTAGCTTCATGTAGTCACAGTATGGACCACAGGTTAAACCTTAAGTAATTCTACAAAACAAATACTCTATCGCAATACAAGTAGTTGTGAAGTTCACTCATTGTGAAGAAGAGTTTTGCTTCTACAGAGCCCCACGATTCCAGAAGGATGATTTATGTGTTTTTTTATCTTGCACACCAAAGATAATAACTTGTCCACACAAGTTATTATCTTGTATGCAAAAGATCCACATTGTGTTTGCACAAGTAATCTGATCCATCTTTTGTGCAAACAACTTAATAACTTGTCCAGACAAAGTGATATACAAATCATTAGATCAACCCTGTGCACACAAATTAATAATCTGTGTAAACAACTACGACAAAGCCATCGAACACCAAGTCTCTCTGACGTTAGATGAAATTACCTGCACGCTGTCAGTCAGAAAAAAAACTTCCTCGAATGACGTCTGAGGAAACTAAAAGTCACAATAAAGTGAGTAACGGTGGGTTTACACCTAAAGGTAAAAACCATAGAGGGCCATCTGAACCTTTAGGCAAATGAATGCCCTGTAAAACAGCATATTAGGTAACCAAGCATTTAATGAAGCAGGTATTTGGAGGAAGAAACTGTGCATCAGACGGTCTTATCACAGATCAGACCACCACTTGTTTGCATTCGTCATATAACGTCCACCAGTGAAGTACAGGGGCCCCATATACAAACATGCAAACAAAAGTCAGCTCATGCAAATAGGCGGGTAGGGGATAGAAGCAGGCTCTGTGTACAGAATCCATACATGTCTGCTGGAATGAATGAAAGCTTCTGCACACACCTACATGCTACATACATGAAAGTTTAATATGTCAAGAGGTGCCGGCCTGTGTTACCGTTTGACAGGTGATGGGTGACGGGTGTGTGACTGTTGCAGTACTTCATCTTTCTTCTAATTTCCTTCTAATGTGTTTATTTGTACGAACCGAGGCAAACTGCCAAACAGTGAAAACATATTTGGTAATAAAATGTATTCTGATGAATCTGAAATATTATAAATTATTATGGGCGGCACGGTGGTCAAGTGGATAGCACTGTGGCCTCACAGCAAGAAGGGTTCAAACCCGGTTGCCACGTCCTTTCTGTGTGGAGTTTGCATGTTCTCCCCGTGTCCACGTGGACAAGTCTCTCCGGGTGCTTTGTCTTCCTCCCACCGTCCAAAGACATGCGGCGTGTGTGTGTGTGTGTGTGTGTGGTGTGTGTGTGCACATGGCTACAAATCATCAACAACAAGGATCAAACGGATCAGATACAGAAAGTACTGCCTGCCTACAAATAATTTAAAATAGTAATTTTAAAGTCATTTAAATAATTTAATTAACTAATAATAATAATTTTAAAAATATATAATTTTTAATAAAATAAAATAAAATCAATAATACAATTAATTAATTAATAATTAATTAATTAATTAAATAATAACAAAAAAATAAAAATTAAAAAATAATAATTTAAAAGTACTTTAAAAGAAACCAGTGAAACCGGCTCCTGAAGATTCAGGACATTTTGCATCTGATTCCAAACACAGGCAGCAGCGTACTTGAACGCCCCTTTTCAGTCAGGACTTGATGGAACATGTAGTGGTAATAAGTCCTGGGAACAAATCTTCCCGTACTTTTATCTTGGATGTAGATCTGTAAGTCAGATGGAAGCAGACTAAGAATAGCCTTAAAAATATGAGTGTGCCAACAGAGAGTAAGGGTTTTAAAGTTTGTGATCAGCCTCAGTGCTCCGTCGTAGACAGTATCTAACGCTTTTAGAACGGATGTATGTAACATCGCCGTAATGCAGCACTGACATGAAGGTGGCAGCAACAAGGAAGGAAAAGCACGACTTGTTTCTGAATGTCAGGGTTAAAAGAGCGAGAATAGGATATTCGTGTTGAGACTCAGACTCAGTCTCAGAGCTGGGTCGTGTACACCTTGTCTGCTAGAATACTACCTGGCCTCAGATTTGCTACTGGTAATTTAATTAAATCCGCTGATTTAAAAATGTGCATCATATAGAGACCGACCGTAAGGCTCTCATCATGTCAGCTGACAGGTTTTAAATGAAATTAGCACAGACCGGTGGACTCACAGCACGTCTGCGTCTTTTTTCGGGCTCAGCTCCAGGTTCGTGTTTTCCCATCGGAGACAAAACATCTCTCGTTCACTGACATTAGAAAGCAAGCGTGCTGGGGTTATTTTAGTTTTCTGAAGTGAGATCAGACATAAATACACATGCAGTATAGAAAGTTCTGGCACTGAAGGAAGTTGGTCCGCAGCCTAGTTGGCCATCGTCTTCGTACCAACTCCATTAGCTCTTCAGGAGGAATAACGAACATATGGATGATGTGAGATAAACGACACCGGGGGGAATACTTCATAAACACAAGGAGAGTATTTTGTGAAATGTTGAGAGCTGGTACAGAGGTGTGGGAGGGGTTATAACAGTCCTTTTGGCTGAATTATGTTTACGTTGTGCAAAAAAGGAAGATATTCCCTGATTCAGGAGTGATAATGTGGAGGATATTTAATCCTATAGGCACTCAGTGTCTCTGGCTGATGCTTTACAATGATCACATGCTGAAACACTGAGGTTAAAGCTAACAGGTGAAAAGTCAGCATCCTTTCCAGTTGATGATCCGTGTAGCAGAGTTATTTTGTTCTAAAATAACCCTGATCTGATAAAACAGTGTCACCCAGGACCGACATCCATGCAGATGATGTTGCAGTGCTGAAGTCGTCGGGTTAATGTCACCTGTAACACCACAAAATAATGCAATTAACTAATAAATCTTAACTTTTTAAGTTGTACTAGGACCAACCAGTTCTCACGCCTCGACTCGTCACATATGGACACATGGTCGAGACCCATCGGCGTCAGTTTGTCAACGCACTGGGGATCCCCAAAGTGGGGGAAGCCCTGTAGGGTCAGCTTTTGGCGGTAAAGGCAGGTATACAATGTTTAAGAGACTGTGTGAGGAGGTGGCTGGTGTGGCTGGAGGGCCAGAACCTGGACTTTGAACCAGGAGAGCGGGGTTCGTGTCCCGTGTGAAACAGAAAGTCAGCATTTAAAACTATTATTTGTTGCGTAAGTTACAGAAGTGACGTAAGTTATGTGTTAACTCACCTACGTAGTTATTTTAGCAATATAATTTTCCTCAATAACAATATAATAAATGTTCAATATATTGTCAATAAGATTCATATGAATCACAAATTAGCTCTACAAATGTGCTATACAAATAAACTTGCCTTGCCTTCATTTTTCTATAAAAAAATATTTTGTTGAGGGAAAAGGGACTGAAAAAAGATTTAATAATCTTATTTCTTGAAAACGATTTTATCATAATTGCGTTCTACATGAGATTTGTGAAGTGATCCACTGTTTGGCGTCAAGTGTTTGTCACGTTCTGACCATAAAGAAAAGTTCAACCACACAATTAACCATCTAGTTTCTTCAATTTTTGCTCAAGAGCAAAAATTAGAAAGAAAGAAATAATTATTTTTATCCTGATAATTATCGATATTAGATGTGAAATGTTTTTATTGTGATAACATTTTTAGCTATATCGCCCAGCCCTAACCATAACCAAGTACTTTTGTTGCCTAAACCAAACCAAATCGCAACGTTTCACAACTTTAATAACAAAGCCGTTTCAAAAAAACCGCTAGCGTTTACCCACTAGCGTTTTATTTTGAAAGTCCAACTGGACGTTGCATATTTGTTGCTGCTGAGCGTTGCTAACTTGACCTTGGAGCCTTAAACGTCTAAAACTGACGCTAAAGGGATACGCAGGGTGTCAGAAAGCGACGGCAAAAGGCCTCGACCAAACGTCAATATGTGACGAGTCGGTAGTGAGAATGTGTTAGCCAGACGCTAACGTTTGTAGCTTCCAGCTGATTGGCCAGTTGCTGCAGGGGTTTCGGCTTTTCACAGCTGGTTGTTGTTGTCGTGCTGCAGCGGATATCAGGACGTGCTCGGCTCCGTGTCACGTTTGCTTGTGTCTGTTGTGTAACGGGGATGTTTGCTGAGCTGGAAATGGAGAATACTGAGGGTTTTATGTGAAAACATGTCGCCCCTTTCAAAACTCAACAAACACCAGGAATTACCTGTTTAACTATCTTAAATGCTGCAGTACTTTATGTCACCTTAAATAAATTAGTGCGTTGCATTAAGAGCGTCACTCAACGCTGCGACTCATTCCGATCACGTGACCAACACCTCTCCTGCTGAGCTCGTCTCTGCAGCTCAGATCATAAACCTGCTCTTTTGTTGTGTTTCTGGTTAACCAGTCGCCACAGCGCTTGTCGTGAACATCCTCTATAAACAAAGACATCAGAATGGCGTGCTGAACCGTTCACAGGTACCGACGCCAGACGCCTGTCACTGATGAACTGCAATTATCGATTTCCACAGATTTACCGCTGTCAGAGTGACGAAACCACAAAACAGACGCGAGATAAAGAGTTTGGATCTTTATCTCGCAGATTGTCAGATGATTCACGACCAAGAGCTGCGGGGACTTAGAGATAATGTCGACAGACAGCAGGAAACACTCTCTCCTGATGAAACCGGGTTTTTAGAAAGGAAAAAGATCCACATAATGCCTGACTTGCTGTCTGAGAGCCCCGTGGGGTGACAGCATTTGGCAGGTGTTCATTTTTCACACTCTAGGGTTGGAAACCTGCAGGTATGACATCAAACTAGATGAAGACTAATTTTCTAATTCCTAATTATGGATCATAATTAAAGTGTTTTAAACTGATGGCAGGGAGGTTTTTCGATCCCGTAAGTGCTGCATTGCAACGTTGTCAGAATGATTGTGGCCAGAAACAGGCACACGCACCCCCAGGAGTTTAAATAATGAAGCCTCAGATGTGCACCGTGCGGAGCGTTACCAATGTACAGGCTGGATTCAGGTGTGAAGTCGCCATGAGAACATTGCCAGGTAGGATGCATGTCTGCAGCTGCTGCGTGTTGAGCCATGAACCAGCCTTTAGGCTCAGTGCACCTTTAAAGGGGAGTTTTGAAGCTGGGCTGTGAGGCACCTTTACACGGCGGATCGTGGAGCTCCAGTTTGGTAAAGCAGAGAATCGAACCAGCAAATCAGCTGTGAACAGGGTCAGTGGATAAAAATAAAATACAATAAAGATAAAAATAAACTTGTCACATTTGGACGCTTGGTGTCGCTCATTTAGCTGATGCTTTTATCCAAAGGAACTTACAATTGGTATAGATGTCAGAGGTCACACGCCTCTGGAGCAACGAGGGGTTAAGTGTCTTGCTCAGGGACACAATGGTGGATGGGTCACAGTGGGGGATTGAACCCGGGTCTCACACCAAAGGCAGTCATATTATCCACTGCACCATCACCACCCACTTACACTTTTTCACCATTGCAGCAACAGAAAGGAGGCCAACGCGTCGACATGCATAAAGTCACTTAGGTTTAGCCGCTAACATTTCTGATGGTTACGGTAAGGGTAGGGGGGCTTCGGGGGGTGTCAACACCTTTAGGGCCCGTGTCCACCAAAGCGTTTTTTGCCAGATGAAAACGCCACCTTCTTTTCTGAAAACGCCTATCTGTGAGCGCTTGGGTACAGGACTTTATACCTGTTAGCTGTAACCTCAGTTTGTAGCCCTCAAGAGCATATTAAAAATTTTGTCTATTGCTTTTTTCATAAATCAACTTGGTGTTACAAAGCCACTAAAAATGCTCAGTAATCTAATTTAATAGGATCAGTGGCAATTAATCAGCCGGTGCAACGATCATGTTGATATTTATCCAATTAAAACCTTTAACTTTCATACTGAACATAATTTCTTCAACAGGAACTTCAACTGGCCCGGTCGTCTTATTTGAACCTGTTTATTTGCACCTGCACTTTCAGCACAAGCAGGCTTATAACAAATAATACATGTGACGGCCACGGCGGCGAAAGGAGGACATTGATTACAGCAAACTGGAATTATCTGTTAATGAATCAAAGTGTAATGAATTGTTGGCATCGGGCTTCAGAAACCGAAGTCGGGTGAATTCATGCGTGCCTCTCTTGGAGCAGGACTCCTTCTTGACTCCTTTGTTTTGGTGCTTGGACTCGGGCCTCAGAAATCCCTTTCCAAAGCCAGGCGAGAGGAGCGAGAGAGCACGGCAGAGAGAGAGGAAGAATTAAAGAGAGAGGGGGAGAGAGAGAGAGAGAGAAGCAAAATGAGCGTTTAGCCGCTGGTGTGAATTGCCTGTCGCACCAGACAGATTTCCTGATCCCATAATGGCTCGAGCTCGCGTTTCCTGGTGCAAATTCTCGGCGGCGCTTGTGTCGGCTGCACATGCTCCGGCGGCCTAATGAGGCAGCATTAGCCAGGGGAGACGCAGTAATTAGAGCCAACGTCAGCGCCGAGGACAGATGGCACGCTAAGACAAGCCTCTCGACTTCACCTCCGCTGTGTGTCTGTGTGTGTGTGTCCTGACAGAAGAGAGAGGGAGGCAAAATGTGTCAGAAGAGAGAGACAAGAAAGACAGTGGAGACTTCGAATGTGTGGGTAGAAGAAGAAGATGAGGCAGAACAAAAACGGAAAGTGCACTGAAGAGGATGAAGATGTGTGGGGTTTTTTGTTTTTTTGAGAATGAAAATAGAAGAGAGCAAGGAGAGAGGAGAGGTGGCCAAAAGTTTGTGGACGCCTGAACGCTGCAGCCGTGTTTGACAGCTTCAGTAAAAGTACACAAGTATTGGAAATAAAATGTGGAAGTACACGTTAAGCAGAATGGCTCCTGTTAGTGTTAATATGATTGGATCATTATTATTGACTTAAATGCTGTAGTTGGTTGAGATTAAGCTAATTTGAACTTCTTGATGTTTTAATCTATAAAACGCTTCACATTTAATCATGTGTTTGTATGCATAATGTTAAATATTTACCACAGAATTGCATGGAACAGAAGTGTAAAGTAGCATAATATGGAGTACTTCATAATTAAGTACAGCGCCTGAGCAACTTCACACCACTGATACATGTGATTGTGGGGTTGAGGTCTGGGCTCTGTGCAGGCCAGTCAGGTTCTTCCACACCCTGTGGGGAATGCTTTTCCTTGTGGAGTAAACACAGTAGGAAGTGGTGGAATCCAAAACCTTCATTTTAAGCGGTCACAAGCCAAACAGGTCGGGAAACACTGATCTAAAATATCACTGTATGTTGTCACATTAAGATTTCCCGTCATTTGAACCAAGAGGCCTCAACCCAAAACACCTGAGATGGGAAAATGTGCATAAAGGTGAGAGTATTTGCTGCCTCTGTCTCACAGTAAAGTTAGCTTAGCTTAATGCTCAGTGAGTCAAAAGAGGCACCACAAATTACAACATGGGTCGCGATCACAGACGGTACAAAATAAGTGGGCGCAGCCGGCGTAACTAAGCCTCCGGTTTGGCCGTCACCATCTTGTTTTGTTTTGTAACCAGACGTGACCATATTTGGATGAGAGGGTGGAGCTAGCTAGCTTGGTTAGCAAGGTGCATCTGTAATTTATTGTGATTCTAGCTGGGATGCTAATTTTAGCTAGCGGCAAACAGGCTTAAAACAAAACGTACTTCCTGAAAAATTAGCAGCCGACTCCTGATGAGCTTTTTCAGCGGCGCTGGTAAAATGTACACAGAGCAGCGGATACGAGTCACCTCTGTCCTGATTGTCCATGGTAGCAACTTGTCAAGCCCCGCCCTAAAGCCCCCCTGCTTCCTGGTCTATGTTCCTCTAAATGGGACCATAATTTACTAAATGAACATCATGCTGTGTTGAAGAAGACTTGAAACTAGCGACTGAGACCATAAACTCATCAGGAAAGTGTTTACTGAGGGAATAAATCAGCTGAGAAGTAGAAACATTTTCTCATAATTCTATACAATCAGTTTTGTGTCTTTGCAGCCGGTGGTGTCGCCCCCTGCTGGCTGCTGGAGAGAACGCAGCATTGGCTTCGCTTTTCAGACCTGAAGGTTCCTGCTTGGTCGTATTATTGGTAGAAAATGAAAAACCACAGTGACGATGAAGATGAGAGCGAAAGAGTGGAAGATAAAGAACATGCAAAGAGAAAAAAGACGATCAAATACGTCACAGGAAGAAAAAGCAGAAACAAGAATGAAAAATAACTGGAACAGTAAAAGAGAAAAATGAGGCACGAGCAAAATAAGAGAGGGAGCAAGGAAGGCAAAAAGAGAGAAGGCTGATAAAATTGAGGGATGAGAAAGACAAAAAAGGGAAATGTTGGAGGATCAACTGTTGGAATTAATCTGGGAAAAAGAATAAGGGATGGTGAGAAAGAATAAAAGCTGCACTGACAAATAAAGATGGAGGACGAGAGGTGTGGGCGAGCACGAAAGACTTAAAAGAGGAAGAAAAGTGGAAAGAAGAGACAATGAAAAGAAAAGAGGGGAAGAGAGACGACAGAGAAAAAAAGGCCTATTGGATGAGAAAGAAAATAAAAAAGCTTAAGAAAGAAATAAAGCTGAGAGAAGGCAACGTGTTGAGAATGAAAAGAAAAGAGGGAGTGTTGGAGAGAGACGACGGGTGAGAGTGTGGAGGAAGGACGATATAAATAGAACGAGAGGTGAGGAAGAAGAGGAGAGAGCACGCTGAAAGAGGAGGAAGACCGAAGGAAACAAAAATAGAGGGACGGGAGAGAGAATTGTGACATGAAAAGAGGACTATGCTGAAAAAGCGAAGAACAGAGAGAGAAAGAAAGATAAGGAGAAAATGAAAGAGAACGACTTGTCACCGGTCGCGTCCACAACATGTCGCAATCAGTGACACCTGAAGAGGATTTATCGCCGTTCAGCAGCTCCACACCTGTCTGTCAGCGACACGGAGTGAACAGCAGAAGAAGAAAAGAAGCTTCCCATGAAAAAATGAAGGTGAAGATGAAAAAGTTAAAAGAGAAAAGATGAGATTAGATAAAAAGTTTCTTCTGTTCTCTTCGGTCCAAAACACAGCCGGATCACTAACAAACCACCTGTTCGCTGTTTCAGTTTACAAATTAAATCCGATCTCCGTCCACAGCAGTGTTTTAGCTGCGTATCAGAGTTGATCGCCGTCCACATCAAAACGACTGAAAACGCACATCTGGTGGCGTGTGCCGGTGTCAACATGAAGTAGATGGTCTGTTCTGTGGTTACAGAAGATTTGGCGAAAGAAAAAAGAAATGCAGACAAATCAGACCGTTTTTTTTTTGTTTGTTTTTTGGCGTGCACCAATAATGAGCTGGGACTGTTACTGAATGTAACATGGGACTGTGGCGGCGAAGTAAACGGCGACATGCACAGTACAAGCGGAGGCAGATAAGTGTTATTTGCACAGTACAGAATATTTTAATATTCAGCATCGCTCTCGTTCATACACTGACACCAGAGGCTACAGCGCCAACTGCTCACCAGAAACACAAACAGAATCAGTCAAACACTGAGCCGGGGATCGAAACCGCAGACCTTCTGATTAACGCTAGCGCACCCAAGATGGTTTTCAGATCTTAGTTTAAAAACGTGGGATTCGACAGAATAAACCAATGTTTAATATTTTAATCTTGAGAACTCACACCAGACAGTTCAGTCGAGACACAGGACCACACTCGCTCTGCGTTCACACTGAAAGGATTCAGAGCGGCGGTTCCGGGGACTCGGGATCTCACAGAATCTCACGTCATCAAACGTGACTTCAGACAGAAACAAACATGGAGGCAGACTGCCGTCGTTGACCTTGTGTGTTGCTGTGTTTTGCACAAAAAGCAAAGAAAGAGAATCAAACTGTGGATGAACTCGAGGCTGAGAAGAGGGAATCAGCGGGTTTATTCATTTTAGATCCACAACACGCTGGGGACGCTTCCCGCTCAGCTCGCTCTTATTCTGCTGCTGCAGGTTTCTGATCAGCGAGCCTCCGATCCAGTTGGCGACTTTCAGATTATGCCTATAAACCCCTCACACTACAGCATCGTTTGGGCTAATAATCTATCGACCGGCCTCAGATTGGGAACGCCCCACGTGACTGCACTTGCATTCGAGCACCTCCTAAAGTTCAGTATCCTCTTGGAGCGACACAACGAGGAGTTTGATGTTGATAGCGTACTCATTATAATTTCAGATAATAGTAGGCATTAGGCTACTGTACAGCTTACACACAACATTAATTCCAGTTGGACAAAACAGCAGCTTAATTAAGTACTAACTGGTCACTAATCATAAGCATTCACGCAGAAGGAGTTCAACATTTCTAAAGTTTGCTGTTGCGCGTCAACCTTTGTCTAACCCCATCCAGGTTGCGATTGGTCGGTTCACGACAAAACCCGCACGAAAGGCACCGGGCTTCTACACACGTCGGGAACGACGAGACGAACCACAAAACCACCGCAAATTTGTGAACTTTGGACGCGTACGCTCGCTGCTTCCCCTCTGCTTCCAGCCTTTATGCTAAGCTAGGCTAATCATCCCGACTCCAGCCCTGTTCTCGACACACAGACATGAGATTGAGATCCGTGTTAAGAGAACTGTTCCACAAAATGTTGAATTTCTCCTTCTAGGTAAGTAGGCAGGTCTGACTGTGATGAACTGAGTTGAAAAGATGCGACAACAAAAGATTTTAGTTGTTGTTTTTACATGATCTCAGCACAGTGACCTCTGACCCCTGACGTTTGCTAGTAATATTGATACCTGGGACCTAAAAGCTTTAGTTTAACTCAGTAGTTTCTTCCCTATTGTCAATATTCTACTGCAAGTAAACGGCAATTAAACTTCATTTAACCAGTGTTAAATTAATTTAAGCTGACTTCCAATAATGGTATTTCCACTGAATATCCTTTACAGATGACGAGCTTCCATATCTGAGTACGCAGGTTAATACAGCATAAAAAAGTGTCCTCTGGCTCGTTGTCTAGCCTGCATCGCCTCCTCAGGTGTTGCTGGTGTGCGTGCATAATTGGCCGGTGAGGCGACCTGGCAGAGCCGTACCAGTTCCTCGTTAACGGTGATTATGTTAACAGCGTGCACGGCGTTACAGCTCTACCTGTCCTCGCCGCCCCCTCTGACACTGTGGTTTTTAACTGTACATAATTATCATTGTCACTATTTTTCAATGTGTTTCATGCGCGTGTTGTTGATGGTAATTTATTGTTCATGTAATCAAATATTGCCATGCGTTCTGCGTTTGCCCGGTGGCACATTTAGTGTTAATTAGGCTGCAGGAGAAGGAGTGTGGATGGATGGAGAAAAGAAAAAAAAAGGAAAAAAAGAGGAGAAATGTGGAAACTTGTTGACAGCCAATCAACTTCTCACTTTCAGAGAGAGACAGAGAGTGGTGCAAATAGTAGGTCGAGAAACACTGGTGGCAAACGGCTGCAGATCTGCAGCCAAGCAGGGCCTGTTTGGTGTCATTAGCAAGTTTTTTTTTTGGAAAGAGGGATATTAATATGATTTGTCATCTCAACTTATGAACATATGAATCAGTGTTTACTAATGAACACGCAGCACTGTCTGCAGGGACGGCTCAACTGCAGTCTTGGATCAGAGCATTTGTAGTTGGGAGGACACGGGTGATGTAATCTCACTGTTATCCATCTGTGATAACACAGCGCCGTAAAATACCTGTGAGGGAACAGAGGGAGAGAGAGAAAACAGATGCAGAGCAAAGAGCAAGAAACATTTTCAGTAAAATGTAATAAAAATAATATGTATGTAATTCTCATAATGGAAAAGAAGAAGTAAAACAAATGCCTGCTGCAGTGTTCACATCAGGAAACAGGTGACAGCGTTCTGAGCTTCACCAGGATCATGTGGACAGACCATTAGTTATATTTGTTCCAATTCTGCTAATTTGTAAATAATCAGTAGAAGTGAGAAGCCCTTTGTTTGTTGTTGAGCATTTTTCTCCTTTTAGTTTAGCTTAGAGGCATGTCGTTTGTCCCGTTCTCATTCCCAGAGTGTTGAATAGCTACGCTCTGTCACGTCCTTTGGCGTCTGGTAGCAACGTGAATGGCAGCTTTTAGCACTGTAGTGAAACGCTCAAGGCAGGCCTGGAGCAAATAACAGGAAAGTCAGAGTAAAGAGGCGGGTGTGGCGCCCGGGTGGGTCAGAAACTGGACTTTCACCCGGGAGACTGGTGTTTGTTTCCCGTGTGAAACAAAAAGTCAGCATTGATTGTTTTTTTAGTAATTTGAACCCAAACAAGGATCTTTTCCTAAACCTAACCAAACTGCGACATCGCGCAACGTTAACCACTAGTTTTATTTTGAAAGTCTAACCAGACGTTGCAGATCTGAGGTTTGTAATGAACTGCTGGTTTGAACATTCTTGTGGGTGGGAACGTCACACAGCATGTAATGTGCAGGTTTCTATGGGATTAATATCCTGCCATGAATCAAAACTGAAAATAAACTGAAAGGTTGAAACTAAGTGTTTGAAAACTCAAAATCCTACAAAAACTAGATTTGCAAGCTTGCAAATTGTAAAAAAAAAAAATCTCTGTAAACATTATGTTGTTTTTGAGTTTTCCTTCTTTAGAACTACAACATTTTTTTAATGGTGTTGCACAAACAATTTTTCAGAGTTTCAGATTTGTCTGTTCTTCCTGTGTATTACTTTGTTTTCCAGGTTTGAACCTTATAAATGATGATCTGAAAACTGGTGTGCGAATGTGTGAAAAAAAAGTTTTGAAACTGATTTTTCAGGTTCGAAAAGGTGAAACTTTATTACATTACATTAGCACTCCAATTGCAGACTATTTTTTCAGAGCTGAGTTTACAACAACCACTTTGCTTGCGACTCACGTGATTTGGCAGCGTTGTCACGCAGCTCTGAAACTCAGAAAACCAGACTGAGCGAAAATGAAGCTTCGCAACCTCGCAACTTAAAAAAAATGCCTGGAGGCGGGGCCTTCTGCTCTTGGCCAATGCTTGGCTGTCTGCTGAGGTACAGTCCAATCATAAGTCATATCTCCTAGACCGGCGTTAGGGCAGCTCTCCGCCGGCCAGCGGCGTCACTCCCCCGCTCTGCCCGGTCCTCTCCAACAACGCTCTGAAGCCGTCTGTGACGTCCGGACAATCTCACCGCTGACAGGCTTTCGCAACATCGCGTCAAGATTGAAAAATTTGAACTCAGTGCAACAAACGCATGTTCCACATCGCCTACGTGACAAAGCGTAGCGATCTGACGCTCTGGGAAAAAGGACAGGCTGGGTATTTTTATGTTAATACATTTAAATGCAGGACTTTTACTTCCGAGTGCTTCCTCCACCACTGATACACACTCACAAACTATTTCCACCATCACCCTGATCAGCTCTGGCTCAGTGGAGATGATATTTATCCTGATGACTGATCAGCTTAACTCAACCAGAGACGATGTAATGCGCTGGTTCCAATGTAAATGCATTTTAAGTCCATCAGTATGAATTATTTCAACTAATTATTCTGTTTCTAAGTTCTGTACAAATCCCATGCCGTTACAGGTGTGAAAATAGTTACTGAATAAAAACTGATCCAGAATCAGAGGCTGATTCTGTGTGCTGAATGTTTCATCGGGTCTGTGATGCCACTAACGTTTGTGCTGATGATTCAAAGGGGAGTTTCATAAGAACCTTTTACCTCTGTGTGCAGAAAAGATTCACTGTTCATATTAAACATTCAACACAATGGACTTCCTGTCAATCCTCGCATTCAGAACACAACAGCTGTGAGTGCGTGTTGATTAATGGCCTTAAATCATGCTGGGAAATGGAAATCATCTGAGGACTGACGCGTCCCTCGGCTGCTGTGTGTGTGTGTGTGTATGAAAGGGATAAATGTCCTCCCAGAGTTTCCTGTATTTGTAAAATGTACACCATGACTGTGTGTGTGTGTGATTTGGCATCAGGCGGCTGTACAGGCTGTGTGTGCTGCAGGCGTGAGGATGTACGCTGGAGGTGTTGGCGGTTGGATGTGTGCGTTTCAGAATGTATATTTGTGTGTATTTGTGCATTAATTTGCTGCCTTGTGTGTTTTTGCACATTCCGTCTGCGTGTGAGTGTTTCTGTGTGTTTATGTGTGTGTGTTTACTGTAGTTGACGTGTGTCACACCGCCGCAGTCAGCAGCTGAGGTGGCAGCTTCCCTCCGGAGAGACGAGCAGGGCATTAACATTTCCCGGGGCGCTGGTTCGATTCCCACGGAGGTCACCTGTCTTAAGCCGTGTTCGCACGGAAAGCGGCTTCATTACACACAAAGTCAATGCAAAGATTCGAGTTCATGCAAATTCGCTGCGGGCGATGAGGAAGATGCGTTTGTGGCGTGACGCTGTGTTGCGAAAGCCTATCAGCGGTGAGATTGTCCGGGCGTCACAGACGGCTTCAGAGCGTTGTTTGGAAAGGACCAGGCAGAGCGGGGGAGTGAGACGCCGCTGGCCGGGAGCAGCGCTGCAGCTTGTGGACAAATAAACCCCCGTAGCCGGTCTGGATTCTGCTCTGACAGCTTCTCTGTTTACCCGCAGGAGGAGCTCGGAGTTAACTGCTTTTATAAATTAGCTTTTTACTTTAGTTTTTGGGATTGCAGCGTTTATTTATCTTCACTAGAGCTTCTCAGCAGGAAGCTTCCGTGCACATCTGGCATGTTGTTAGCGGTTGGTTGGCACCCAGAGCTCTGCTGGACCACGACTTCATATATATTCATATATTTTTATAGAAAAAAAAACGGACAAAACTGGACATTACTTGGACAAAAGAAAGTGAGGAAGTTGAACTACCTGGTGAGTTCAGAAAATATGTCTGTAACTTTATTCCAGCTGTCGTCGTTCTTTACTGTGAACAGGTTAGCATAGCATAGCCCTGATCGAACTCCATTCAGAAAACAAACATTTTAAAGGTGTCTCTTCTGACAGACCTGACAAAGCATGAATTCATACGTTTAATAAATGAGCATCATATTGTAGTTATTTCTGCATCAGTTTGATCCGTTTATTGCAATTAAATCACAGCAGAATGTTTCCTTTGGCTTCATGTAGCTGGAGTAATCCCGGGTTGTGTTTATTCGCGTTGTGAGTGAACACTTGGCAGCTGTCCAGCGATAAAACCCGCGTGAGGAAAGCGTTGCGAGGATTAAATTCGGAACACACAATAGACGTGTTGAAAAGGCAGCAGAGAACTCCCTCCGTCCCTGCTCAGCTTTTTAGCTCCACATTTTGGTTTTGCAACTCAGACACTTCTGTTACTACATGAACATCTAGTACACTTTGTACACAATGTACTTACTTGTGCAGTGCATACATTTTGACAGGGTAGAGTTGTGTCAGATTAAACATGGATGAGTTGTCCTTTCTGGAAATGACAATTGCAACATTTGAACACTTTTTCTTCTTCTGTTTCTTAGTATTGGCGAATTGTAAACGGGGAGGATCGTTGCCAATCAAAACATCTGCCGGCTTGTTCGCTCACTGGACATCAACATACTTGTACTTTAACAACTGCCGCATCTTCCTCAGACGACCATTTTCCTAAGTCTGAGAATGTCCTGCTGGTCCCTTTCCTCCCCCAAGATGGCGACAGTTGAGGGTTAGAAGTGGACAGGGCCGCACTTACGCACTCGTGCAGCAAGTGTGAGTACAGAAGGGCGCGAGCTGAGACACATTTTCCAACAGAGAAGCTCTAAAAAGCCGCAGTGCGTGACCCACTCAGACGAGCTGGTGAGGAAAGAGGAACATCTAGCAGCTAAAGAGCCTGATATTTCCCTCAGGAGCTGGTGGAGACCAAACCAGAGCTCAAAGGAAAGACTGGACTGGACTTCAGGCGACACAAACACCAGACCCAGAGTACTGGAACACCCAGACGTAACACCCCCACCTGACAATTTACATTTTCCCCTCTGGAAATAATGTGTGATTCGTTAAGAGCTGGATAAAGCATCAGCCACGACATGTCTTATAAACCTTTCTTACACATACTGTCGTCAACGTGACCGCGGAGCCTTACATGTGCGAAAACATCGCTAAAGGGTACCCAGGGCGTTAAAAAGCGTCGCCAAGGGGTCTAAACAAAGTGTACACCAGACGCCCTGGGATGAAGTTTGAAGGTTGAAATAAACCTAAAATACCAAAAGTAGTCGTTTTGCAGAATCAAATACCTGCATGCTGTAAAAACACATTATTTGCCTCTGAAGTGTCAAAGTGGCAGCAAATACTCCAGTAAAGTTTAAGCACACATCCTAAGTTACTTTCCAGCAGCGGTATGCAGCGTTTTGTGTTTGTGACTGCTTTGGAGGATGTGATGGGGGAGTGAATGGAGTCCATGTTGGGTGGGTGGAGTTCACACGCACGAACATGCAAGCACGGAAGCCCCCCAGCAACAATCTGTGGTGACAACAACATGCTACCTTCATTATCAACTCCCCCTCTCTCTCTCTCTCTCTCCCCCTCCCTCTCTCTCTCGCCCCACACCTTCCTCTCAGCAGCCTGCTGAACAGCTGAGGTGTCAAAGCTGAACAAGGCGAGGATGAGGAGAGGATGATGATGGTGGGAGGGTGGTGGTGATGGAAGAGGAGGGAGGGGGGAGGATTGTGGGTAACTAGGCGGGGTTCGGATCCCATCAGCATTACCAGAACAGTCTGGAGTGGACACGCACACAGAGTAAGGCTATGCATTATTTATTTTTTTCCCTTTTTGATCAGACGTCAGTAAAGATCACGAGTTCTGAACGTGTTTTGATTTATTCCCAGTCTTTGTTTTTTCATTCAAAACTGCCTTGAAAATACAGATAATTTAGTTTTTAAAATTAAATTCCTACTAATTATTCATCATAATTCAAATCAGAAAAAACAAGATCTGATATGTAGGTTTTTAAAATATTTCTCGTTTTAGGGAAAAACCAATTCTGCCGCAGGTTAAAGGTCACCTGACGCCTGACTGACGCCGGGTGAAGAGACATCAGAGGAGACTGTAGGTGGATTTCATGGATAGAGATAAAACCAAGTTACGATGACACAAGTACCTGCGCTGCTGAGCTGGTGAAGCTTTATGGGAGTTGTAGTTCAGGCGTACTAATAAATTAACAGTTGTTTAACTTTAAAAATAAAAATGATGAGGGGAATCAAACTCTATAGTCTACTGGAGATTTCTTGGACCCAGTAATGGTGTTACCTGTGGCCTAGTGGATGACGTTCAAAAACTCCACAGTCACACAATAACACAGACAAGCTAACCGGGCCGAGGTGGCGGCAGACCAGCGACTCCTGTTCTCTGCAAGGTAAAATTACTGTTACTGTCAAAGGAGTCTTAGGAGTCGATTAATAAGCTTGTTACTCGCATTGTCCAACATGTAACTTTTAGCAACCGAGCTTAAAGGGGCAATTTGGGGTTTTCAGCGGCCACTAGCGGTGCAGTTTAAGATTGCAACCAGGCGTGTTCAGGCTCTGTTTCTTCAAAGTTACCGCCTCAGAGGCGGATCAAATCCGGTGGTACGGAGGACAGTAAAATGGGTCGCGTTAGCTGGTGAAGTAATGTGGAAGTCATAAGGTTACAACTGTAGTAGGTTGCAGCGGATAACGTTAGCAACTGGTCGGCGTTAGCCGTGTGTTTTCACCCTGATTCTCGTATTGCCTGAAGGGCTCAGCACATAAACTGTTATTGTTGTTTTTGTCCTTACATGGAGCCTGTGTTGGAGCCTGTGTTGGAGTCTATGTTGGCGTCTGTGCTGTGCTGGGAGTCGGTGTTTTACGGTGTTAGTGGACTGCATGTGGTCGTTAGCCGCGGTGTTGCTGTAGTCTGAGAGAGGCTTTGGAGCGCACAGGGCTACATCCCGATCCGGCGTCCTCAACGAAGAAGCAGAGTAGTGGCTGTTCATTTCTAAGTGAGGCTACAGCCCATTAACATAAGGAGGTAAAAAAGTGATTTATTAATAAATCATTTTATTAAAAATGTACACACAGCACGTTTAAACTCATCTGTTAAGCCTTTAGATCACATTTTATAGATTCAGGTTCACAGGAAACAACATTGCTGGGCTTCATAAAGGCTATACAAGATTTTAAACGCAGGACTTTTACTTGTAGCAGAGTATTTCTACACTGTGGTGTTGTGTATTTTGTAGGTGGCAGGATTAAAATGTAACAACTAAAGTGTAATGTGTTTTCTGCAAAGCAGCTTTTCAAGTGCACGAAGGAGGGGCTGATGGGTAAACTCTACTTGTCCATGTTGACTCCTGCAGGGACGGAGAAAGATCGTCTGAGATGTTTTGACCTTTGGAAAAACACTTGAGGTGTCACACAGCCTCACTTCCTCCTGCTGGGTGTGTGTGTGTGTGACAGGTCGGTGTGTTTGGAGTTAGCGGTGGATGAGAGATTCGCCTCGAGGCGCTGCAGGTGTTTGAGATGAGAACGAGAATGAAAGAGTGGAAGAAAAGAGACACAGGAAGAGAAGGGAAGAAAAAACAAGAGGGATGAACGGAGTTTGTTTATTCACAGCGAGGAGTCACGAAAAAATACATAATAAATTAATGCACTTAAACCAAAACTCACCGTTGGTCATGTCTTCTGGGAATTTGGGGTTAATGACCTGAAGAGGAGTTTAAATTCTACTATAGCTGTCAAATAAATGGAGTCTGAGATGTAATACACGTGTAAATGTACTTACTGACATTCCAGCACTGCAGCCGGGGGGATTAAAATTACAATGGTTTGTGACCCCAAAAAGAGAATTCACACTGGCAAAGTACCTGAGCACAAGAAAATGTCCTAAACTAAGAAAACTGCTGACAACAAACCGACTGAGCGAACGCAGCCCGGCCATGGAAAAGGGTCGCCACAGGCAGAACTGGCTACCACAAGAGGACAGACTCAGAGGACAGGTAGGGACAGAGGACAGGTAGGGACAGAGGACAGGTAGGGACAGAGGACAGGTAGAGACAGAGGACAGGTAGAGACAGAAGACAGGTAGGGACAGAGGACAGGTACAGACAGAGGACAGAGGACAGGTAGGGACAGAGCTGCACTTTCTAACCTCATGCCCTAAATATAAAACACTAAGAGAAAAACACTTTCTCAAACAAACATTTCCCAAATTCAAATTTATAACAGACACACAGAAACTCCCGTTTACTGGGAGAAATGCCAGAATGCCAAATCACTGCAGCAAAATATATCTCATCATGCTACGAAGGACAACCTGTGAAAACTCAGACTAGACTAAATATATAAAATAATTGTACTGGAAAATGTTAAAATTATTATTTTCATTGTTTGTTATTTTCGTAATTGTTCCTTTATTTGTTTTTTAAAAATTTATTTCACATTTCATATTTATTTTTTAGTTGTTTTTTATTTATTTTTTTCATTTTCAGTATATACACACACGTTTACTGTTTTATTTCTTTATTTCAATTTTTAATATATTATTTTTATTTTTTAACACACACTTTTACTTTATTTCTAATGTATTTTATTTATTTATTATTTTATTTTTTAACATACAAACACATTTTTATTGTTTTAATTACTTTATTTTTAATGTATATATTAAATTATTATTATTTTATTTTTTTAAACACACAAACTGACTTTTACTGTTTTTTTTAATGAACTGTATGAAATCAGTTGTTCTTTAGTAATTTACATGTTTTGCATTCATGCCAATAAAGCTGAATTGAATTGAGATGTGATGGTCTCTGTCGTCCCATGGTACATATTGTTGTACCCAAACTACTTTACTGCTACCAGTATTACAGTTCTGTTGCTGCTGGATAAACATGGCTGCATACAGAACAGACTGAAAACAGTTTCAACTCTGAATCATGACGCTCAGAGACAAACTGTGAAATCTTTGCACAAGCTGACTTATCAAAACACTGCTGCCAGCATGCAGTCTGTGTGTGAAGCTACGCTGGTGCTCGACAGCCGGCCAGCAGCAGCAATTAGCACGAGGTGACGGCAGAGGCGGCTCGTGATGAGACGCAGGGGTCTTGGAACTGGAAGGTCAAAGGTTTGAGCGCTCAGATGACGCAATCTTTCCATTTGACGCCGTCTTTTCTGCTATGGCTGTTTACTTGGATTTATAAATATGAAGTCTGAATATTAAGTTGAGATGTTTCGTTACAGCGCATGGTGTGACTTCCTGTTAAGGTATTTGATTGCGTTTAATTGGCGACAAACGATTCCTCACAGGCGTTTTGCACCCTAGCTCAGACTTTGGGGGCAGCAGAAACAATCTGTAGAAACATTTTTGACATCACATTATAGCCGTTAGCATTTCCTACTTCTGCATCCGGCAGACACAGAGCAGAGTGATCATCCAGCGGAGTCGTGTTTGTGTCACTTCCTTTAGCTCTGTTTTTGGTCTCCACCAGCTCTTCGGGCCTGGCTCTTCAGCTGCTCAATGCTCCGCTCAGTTCACCCGCTCGTCTCTAACTGTGTCTGTCTGCTGTTTCCTGCTGAGCAGCTCGTGTATCAGAAACACTGAGACTGAACCAGACAGGAAAGGTGCTGCAAAACAAAAACTAGGAGTGAAAAGAGGCTAAAAAGTTCAGTAGAGCTGAGCGACAACGTTCACATTCATAGATCCATCGTTAATATAAACACATCACAGCAGCTTTGAGTTTGAATGCTTCCACCAGATGAAGTTCACTAGTTTATAACCATCAGTTACTGGGAACGTTGGCTCGACCAACAGATTTATGACTCCAGACCTGCAGTGTACTAGACTGCACTTGTTCAGCACTCCTCACCTCTGCTGTGTGGTATCATCGAAGCAAACGCACAAGATCAGAGCGGGCAGACCTCTGGGATCGGAACCGACGTGTCCCTCTTCATCTCCGCTAAACACGGGATCATTTGAGGGAAAAGCATATGCACATGCATCTGCTTCCTGAGACTCCAGCAGGACCGCCGACGCTCCGCGATGGCGTCTCGAGCCACCGAGGACTGATTTTAAAGCGAGCGGCCATCTGTCTTTTTTTCTTCTCTGATCTGAGTTTCTCTTGGCACCCGAGGGTGCAGCCATGGGGAGGGCGGTGGGGGGGGCAGAGGAGTCGCCCTCTCCTCGACTCGCCGAGACAAAAGAGTCTCTAAAGACAAGAAAACGACAACTGCTCATCCAACCAGCCCCTGTGAGACGTGGCTCATCAGAGACCAGAGAGGATCACATGGTCACCGTTCAGCGGCGGAGATGTCTGACTAATGTGATGAAAAAACAAGAAAACATATTTAGATGTAAACATGCTCATTTAGGTTGACCAATATGATTTATTATCATTAAATATATTAACTCTCGTGTGCAGAGAAAAGTTTGTAATAATACTTTTTAAAATTATAAATTAATTGATAGATCTAAGGGTAACGATGGTGTTTTTCAACCTGGACCTCATTTCCATGTTTTGTGACATTTTTTAAAAACTGGTTCAGTATTGAGTGATCGTGCTGCAACGTAATCCTCGCGCCCCGCCGAAGTACGTCTACCGAAGAGCTGGTTTGTTCTGCTGACAGGCTCAGATTCTTACGACAAGTGTCTGACAGCATTATGAAAAGGATCCTATACTTTTTAAAGAGTAAGATTACTCTTGTTTAACCAGAAACAGTCAAAGCCACCAGACTCCCTTTACAAAAGTAGTGATTTTACCTCTCTGGTCTACAGCTGCCTCCAGTGGTAGACCAGCAACTTCAGTGTTCTGTGAGGTACAATTACTGTTTGTACCCCTGCTGTGAGCAGCACAAACTCTGTTTCATCGAACTCTGTTGTGTTGGGTGGAAGCAGAAACCTCAGATACAATCTGACTGAACAGATACCACTAGATGCATTTCATGTTTTCATGTTTTTATCTGTCAGGAAGACCTGGATCATCATATTTTAGCATATATTTGATAAGTCAAATAGAACCAACACTGTCTGAATCAGTGCTTGTTCTGGGGCTGAACTCAGTGGAACTTCAGAGTTTTGTTACCGTCTCTTTCTAATGAAGGCAGGTGTTTGGTGTACTTGTTACTGTGCCGCCTGCTCTTTGCTCTAATAAGCCGTGAAAGGAAGTAAAATATGTGGTCTGTTTAGTCAACAAATATAAGAACTTATGTTTCTCGCTTCCAAAATCCTCCAGAAATGGACTGTGCAGAGTCCAGAAGGCATCGGGGACACATTTAGTCTGAATAACTGTTTACATTCTCTAATACAAGTTGCGTAGCTTGCGATTAAGAATTCTTTGTGACCCCCAAATTTAGAGTATTGGCACCTATTTACAAAAAAAAAAATTCTTTCAAGCACTGATGCAGAGTCAGAGATACAGTCCCCTCCAAAAGTATTGGAGCGGTGAGGCAAATCCCTTTGTTTTTGTTGTTCACTGAAGACATTTGGGTTTAAGATCAAAAGATGAGTCTGAGAGTTTCCTGGTATTCACATCTCGACGCGTTAAACAACTCAGGACTCTTTGTTTGAACCCACCCACTTTTTCAAGTGAACAAAACTATTGGAAGATGTGACTGACAGATGTTTCTTGGTGCCCAGCTGTTGCCTTTTAGGTTGATTGTCCAAACATTTTATAGCTCTGCATGATGAGTCTCAGTGTTCATCCTTGGTTCAAAACTATAAAGACTGCATTTTCTGTTAAAGAGGATAAACCAACATGAAGAGCAGGGAGCTGTCTGTGGGAGAAAAGCAAGACATCGACAAGCTGAGAGAAGAAGGAAAATCGAGCAGAGCCGTCGGACAAACATCGGGCAGAGCAAGCACAACACTTTGGAACGTCGTGAGAAAGAAAGAAGCTACTGGTGTACTGAGCAACAGACGGAAAGCACCAAAACATCAGGAAGTGACATCACCAACGACCTCCACAGTGCAGGGGTGAAGCAGAAACATAGAGGCCACACCACAAGGTGCAAACCCCCCCATCAGCAGGAAGAATCGGAAGGCCAGATTGACATTTGCTGGACTGATGAGACCGAGATGAATCTGTACCAAAGTGATGAAAAGGCCAAACTGTTTCTGATCCGAAGCTAAAAGCTCACCTGTTAAGCACGGCGGAGGTAATGTCGTGGCTCGTTCGTGCACGGCTGCTCCTGGATCAGGCTCATTAATATTTATTGATGATGTAACTGATGCTGGTAGCAGCAGAATGAATTCGGAAGTGGACAGAAATATTTTGTCTGCCAATTTACAGAGAAATGCATTGAAACTAATGGGGAGGAAGTTTATCATGCAGCAGGACAATGAGCCAAAGCTCACTGCCAACAAAACAAAGGACTTCATCAGGGGGGAAAAGTGGAAGGTTTTAGACCGGCCAAGTCAGTCAGCTGACCTTGACCCAGTAGAGCTGCATTTCATATTAAATGTTATTTTCTTTAAGATTATTTGTTCCATTACTTTTGCTCACCTAAGAATGCTGTGGTCTAATACAAACGGTCGTTTGTCCTGAGTTGTTTAACACATCTAGATGTGAATACCAGGAAATAAAAGCTGAAATTCTGAATCTTGTCTCATCGTTTGATCTTAAACCCAAATGTCTTCTGTGAACAACAAAAACAAAGGGATTGTCTTGGAGGGGAGTGAATCTGTGAATTAAACTAAACTCACCCAGCTGTGGGTTTTTCTGTTCTTTGTTAGTAAGAGATTTTGACGGCTGTATTCAGCCCCTGATCCTGGTCTCAGCTCTTACCTGCCCCCCCATCATCCCCTGCTCTCTGACACCACAGAGGGGGAGTGTAGTAGGGGGATGGTTCCTGGATTGAAGGATTTGTCAGAGTTTAGTCTCTGAGAGTCCAGCGGAAATGGGAGGACAGGTTCATTAAAGCCCCACCTTCCCTCCTTGAACAGGAGACGCCATAATGGGACTGAAAGAACTGGGAGGAGCTCTGGAGGGCCGGCAACTGTTGGCCCGCGTCCCATTGCCAAACAGACGTGACATGAAACTCTCATCGCGGCTTTCTGTGCAGGTTCGCTTCATTCAGGCGGGCGGAGGCGGCAGTTGGTGGGTTTTGGAACAAATCCACGACTCGAGCTCGGCGAGGAATCTTATTTCCACCTCGTGTTAATGGTGTTAATGTTTGAAGGGGGACGCCGCTCCGCCTGTCTCACCGCCGATAACCTCACTAATGACCCGCGTGATCGCAGCCTCCAGGAATGTTCGCTCACCTTTCGCAGAGGAAGCGATCAACACAAGTCTTTTCTGCTAATTGAGGAGAAAATAATACGGTGCGCGCCCCCCGGCCGCGGCCCGGCAAATGAGAGAGGTGTGTAGAGAATAAGAGGTGGACGGGGCCCGACGGCGGGGGCCCCATTGTGTCGGTGCAACACGAAGGGGATCAGCAACTGGGAGGGGGGAGGAGGTGGCTTTTCTGAAGAAATCCAAAAGGAACAAAGTGGGATTATCAGGTTCCCAGCGGCATGGGGCTATTCCTCCCATAACGTCATTAGACGGCTTTAAAGAGCTCTGCATTTCTCTCCCTTCAGACGAGTGAAAACCCCGAGCAGTCCTGCAGGAGATTAGCCGACTACAAGGTCTAATTGACGAACCAGGACGGCCAGATTGTCAATGAAGTGATGTTATCCCTGCTGTCGCTTTGAACGGCAGAACAAGAGAGGCACAAAAAGGATTAGTAACGCTGATAGCTGCGAGGAAGAATACAAGAGAGTTTAACTTCCTCCTCCGAAGTGTCATTTAATTTAAATGGAGATATCTAGAGAATGCACCGCGGCACAGAGTCCCGTCATTTCTGTTTAGCCAATATTCCGCCAATGTGCAACAGCCAATAGGTTTGAGAGAAACACAATCACACAGCCTGAATTACGTTTTTTAATCCATAAATAATGCATCTGCTAAGCTGCTGATTATGTAACGTCTCTGCAAAATGTCCTTTGTCTCTCAGTATAAAATCTGCTTGTAGCAACGACAGTGTTTTTTAAGGTTCTGTTGAGGAGCTCATGGCGCTGAATTCAGGCTGAGGTTTAATCTGCATATTGAAAACTCTTAACTTTCTCTCCCTAACTTCAAAAGAATAGGTCAGGTTTTTGTGACATAAACTTTCTTTCCAAGAGTTAGACGAGAAGGTCGACCCCACCCTGCAGCGGAGAGTCCGGCACATAATCTCCCCTGAAACCGCAAAAGGTTGTTTTTATATTTGTACAGATTAAACATGAGAGATACAACACGCTGATCGGGGAGCTTCAGAGGTGGATTTTGGAGGGAGCCAGGCTGATGCTAAGCTAGGCTAACCATCAGATTCATATTTGACGCATCTCTACATCTAATTCTCACCAAGAAAGAGGAGAAGTTTATTTCCCCAAATGTCAAACTATTGCTTTAACCAAAGTGCTTTAGTTACATTAACCAATCCACATGCAGGACTCCGCCCACCTCCTTGGAAAAACACTTTAAGAATTACATTTCCTTCAAAAGGCATCAGGCAAATCAGTAATGTATATCTATTATATATATATATATATATATACCCAATTATCCATCTATCTGTCTATCTATCTATCTCTATACATATATATAATAAACGCTATTTCTAGCAAATAAAAGCAGAGGCCTCAAAATAAGTTGTGGTCATGTGAAGGAATACGGAGGTTCTACGGTTCAGAAAGTGTAGTTCCAAAGCAAAATGGCTGCCAGATGGCCAGGTAAAGAGATTTCAGAGTATATTCTAAATATCCTGTATAAATATATAAATATGACACTTTTTTATTTTAGGCAACATACATTTTGCTTCTGACCCTGTCATCTACTGCAGGTAACACTGACTGACTCTCATTCAGCCCCACTTCAACAAACCCCGACTATCCCTTTAACACTTCCTGCAGTTCAAATTAACAGACTGTCACAAAAGAGAGGGATTAAAAGACAATTTATACTTCTGTGTACTTGTGAGTTTGCGTCTGCAATTACAACGCCTAAACGCTGGTTGGCGGTGGGGTAAAATGACTAATTGTGCGACTCTTAGACTTTCCAAATATTATTGGACTGATAGGATCAAATCCTTACTTTCAATGTAAGTCTGTGGGAAAATGTCTGGTCTGGCTGCCACTTAAACTGGCCTCACTGGTTTGGAGGACATGCGATGCTTCCAAGCGGACCAATCACAGTTCTTCTAGCCCGCGTCCTCTGGCCCGTAAATTCAACACAGAAGTATAAATCTGCCTTAAGCCTTTAAAACCCCTGGAATATAAAACATCTGTTCAGGAAGTGATACGTGTTGGTTATGTTTGTTTGGTTGGTTATTTTAGCCATCGATGTTACTACCCTTCCGTTTTGAATATTTACAAAGCCGCATCACATCTACACGTACGTCAACCTAAAGCTTAGCAATCACAATGATTGCTTCCTGCTGGTGTGTCCTGTACGACACGCGGAGCGATTTTGCGTGCAATCAGCTGACGGGACGCCCCTCGAGGCCTGCGACACAGCGACTCGAGAGCTGTCGCCTGATTCGTTCCCGCGTCCGCTCCAAAGCTCGTTTCAGCCCTCTGCAGGGAAAGCAAGCGAGCTTGATGTCCCACTCGAGCTCCCAGAGTCGCAGTCTGTAATTAAAGGGTGATTAACAGGCTGGAGCTTGATGAATGGGAGCCTAAATAGTCTAAATACCCCATGCTGCTCTGCTGTTGGACACAGCGTGGAGGACTTAATTGATTCGGGCTAATCAGCGGTCAGAATTAAAACAGTCACAGTTGTCTGGGAGAGTCGAGAGAGAAAAGGGAGGAGAGAGAGGAAATGAGGGAGGAAGAGGAGAACAGAAGGTTGAAGCCAAAGAATAAGGAGGAGGGGGAGGAGAGAAGATGAGTGTTATTGTGAGGGGAGAAGCAGCTCAGCAGAAGGCGCCTTGTATTATCCTGCATAAATTAAGTTAGCAACACACACACACTCTTCACAAAAACACACTGGCGGATATTAAAGGAACAGTTTGTCGGACAGTTAGGTGCTATGGAGACTCATTAGCGAGGAACGTGACGGCCAACTGCGCGTCCGGCTCCTGGCTTCCTGACGACTCTGCAGCCCCAAATGACCGCGTTCCAATTCTTAGCTTCGTGCGGCGATTTCTGTCAGATAACATTTTACTCAGCAGATAAACCGAGCCGAGGACGACGACAGAGTCCAACAAGTGGGAACACGACTGATCGAGGGTTTGCTTTTGAAGTGGCGGTTTGAAATGTCAAGGAGGAAGATAAATCAGCTGTTTTCTATTTAGCTGAACAACCTCCACCATGAGTGAAAGTCACAGCACCGCAGTCTAGAAATACTCTGTTACTAATAACAAGTCCGGCTTTCTTAAGTACCAAAGTAGTCTTTAAAGTACCAACAGCTAAAGTGAATAAATTATAGATCATTGAGGTGACTGACGAAACAGAGTGGACACAAATCTTGCACTTGAGTAAAAAAGTACAGACGGTCCTCCTAAATATTACTCGACTAAAAGGCTTTAATTTAAATTTCTACTTGGGTCAAAATACAAAAGTACTTGCTTTTAAAAAGTATTAAAAATAAAATTAGAACGGTGATGTTTGTCAGTACAAAGCTCAAAATTATTGCAAATAAATTAAATATCTAAAAAGGAAAATGAGGAAATCTTCACATTCGTTAAAGAACCATGAAATGTTTTTACGTTTTAAGTTGCTGCCTGTTAATTTCACCGTCAATCTAATAATCCAGGAAATGCTTTTATTTACATTACATTTACAATGGTTTACAATTAAATTAAATATGAAAATATATTGGAATCTAATGCAGTAATCAGCTTTTGGACGATGCACATTTGTTTCTTCTATATTTCAGTTTCTTATCGTGCATTGTTTCATTTCTTATTTAACATTTCTTCTTGCTGTTTTTCAGAACATTTTTAACAAAAGCTTTCAAAAAGTGACGGAGACATTCTGATTCTGACGTCTCCAGTGGAATAAAAAAAGACACCTGTCTGTATTTTTAAATGTCCCGCCCCATCCAGGCTGCGATTGGTCGGTTCATTCAGCAGAGTTTAGCAGGCGGAAACAGGTGAGAGTCACGTAGCGCCCAGAGCACCTGATATGGAGAGGGCAGAGGAGAGGGGAAGTCCCGGTACGCCAAAGAGTAAAATGTGGAGGTGTGGTACTGTGTCACGGAGTTAACTGTAAAATGTAACGGATTTTATTAAGTCTTTAAATGATTTGTGTGTAAAAATCTTTCTTTGTAAAGTAACTGAAGCTGTCGGATCAACGTAATGAAGTAAAAAGTACAATATCTCCCACTGAGATGTGGAAAGTGGCACAAAAAGAAAATACTCAGGTGCTTGAGTAAATTGTACTTAATTACTGTCCGCCACACATGATGAAAATCAGACAAATCAGTAGTCACTTCAACACACACACACACACACACACAGTTTTTACATGAGTAAGAGTAGCAGTACCAAAAAATACTGTTACAAGTAAAAGTCTTGATTTCATAATCGTAGGTAAGTAAAAGTACTCATTATGCAGAATGACATTCATGCACACAAACAGCTGATCGAGGTGAAATTACTGTAAATTACTGTGAACAGCTGGGCAGCTTGTGAATTTGTGCTCAATAAAATCTTATTTTACCTATAAACTATACCTTAAATACATGTAGTGCAGTAAAAGGTACGACATTTATAAGTATAAAGTACAGCGCTACTCCAAACTGTGGCCTGCTGTCTGACCTTTGACCTCCTCCTCGCTGTTAACAGCCTTTCAGCAGCATATGCCGCGTTAAACACGAGCCGGCCTGCAAAAAAACTTCATCAAACACCAATGTCTGCTGTGAAAGCACGACGCGGCGCGGAAAACAATGGCGGCTTTGTGTGCCGGCGCGCGTTTGGCAGCGACACGCGCGGGGAAATATGTCACGGCAGCATGTTTCGGCCCCGGAGTGGAAGTGAAGTCGACGCCTCCAGTTCTCACAGCGCCAGTGAACTGCAAATGAATCACAAGTGATACACACAGAAAAAAAAAAACTGTCTATGACTCACAAGCACAAAGACTCAGAGGTAAGCAAATACATGCACTAACACACACACGCACGCACGGTGTCACACTCACATTTAGGCCCAATTACAATCAACAACTTGATTTTTCCTGTGTGTTCAGCTTCACATATCCTCCAGCATCCGGACACGTTCCTCTACACGAGTCGCACATGACGGCAGCTCACATTTAACAGTTTCTAAATCACAAATAAATCTCAGAGTCTTGTAATGAGTTTGGGTTTGCGTGAAGTGTAAATTTTACGTTTGGATGTGTCTGATTCTTAAAGCTTGAAACACAAACACGGACTTTTATATTTCATACTTCAAACTGAACATTTAGCTCCTCGTTTGAGACTCTACAGCAGTGAGGTTTGCGTGACACTGCGTCTCGATAGCCTATAAGCGTTCAGATTGGCCGGACGTCATAGACTTGGTCAAACAGGCTGGCCGACAAACAGCTGCTGAGTTACAGGGAGCTCTGGAGGAGAGAGCCGGCGGCGAAGGTGGCGCCGGAGCTTTGGACAAATAAACACTTCGCTCTGATAACAGAGCCGTTCACCGGCAGTAGGATCTCAGTTAACTGCTTTTATTAAGTTAACTTTTTACTTGTAATTTTTGGGTTTGAAACGTTGATTTATCTTCACTGGTGCTTCCCAGCAGCGAGCGTCGTGTCTCTGTAATTGTAGCTGCCGGAGCTCTGTGGGACTTTTTAATTCTGATTTATGCAAAACGAACACAACAAGAGGGCGCTGTGAGCAAGGTGCCAGGTGGGCTCTGAAAATATGTGTCTGTTACTTGGTTCCAGCTGTCGTTGTACTCTGATCGATCCAAACCGCATTCACAAAACACGCATTTTAAAAGTCGTTAGCTTGTCATCTTGTTGACGGACCTGACAAAGCATGACTTAATCTTTTTAACCAATCAGCATCATTGTGTTGTTATTTTAACCCAAACCACGATCTTTTCCTAAACTTAACCAAGTCGTTTTTGTGCCTAACCTTCACCAAATTGTAACGTTTCACAAAACACTAGTGTTTTATTTTGAAAGTCTAACCAGATGTTGGATATTTGTTGTTGCTAAACGTTGCCAATTAGTTAAAGGGGTGCCCAAGGCCGTTAAAAAGCGGCGCCAAAGGACCTCGACCAAGCGTCAATATGTGACGAGTCGGGAGTGAGAATGTGTTGGCTAACCACCTGAGAGGACAACCCACCTGTCACTCAAAGTGCAGCGACCTTAATTATGCAGAACTTCAAGCCTTGATGCAATTTAAACGGGCGATTTAAAAGTTTTAGTGGCGTCTTGTGGTGAACAGCACACTGTGCATTCACTCGATTCTCAGATGAAATAAGTTCTTTATGATAAATGTATTATTTTTTTGGCAATTGTAAATTCAGCAGTTAACTTTTTCTCCATGAGGTTGGACATTATATGAATTTAATTTCTAAACCCAACAACAAAAAGGCTGAAAACTGTCAACATATAGTCCTAATATCTTTATATAACATAGACTACACCTGGCAAAGTCTTTATTATTTGTGTCTTCTTATATATTTGTATCCTGTTCTGTTTACTTCTTTATGCCCCATGTACACTTTATTCCTCTTTTTGCAAAACAGACTTAAGGCCCAATTTATCCTCCTGCGTAGGGTCTACGTGCGTACCTACGCTGTAGCCATGCATTTATACCTGTGCGTAGGTGTGTCCATCATCCTGCAATTACACCCCCAAACGCTAGTCGGCAGTAGCGCTGCAGCGTCCACCGTGATGAGTTTTGCCGGCCGAGCAGGCTAACTTCCGGTTTAACGCTCACGTAAATGGGGGTAAACGGCGTAGGCTACGGGGCTACGCAGAGGCTACGCCGCAGAAGTATAAATTACGCTTAAAGGAGGAAAAATAAGAGTCGGATTATTCCGGCGCCACTTGAACGCACCATCAGTCACCGCTCACCCTACGGAGGCCGACAGGCTCTGTCGGCTCTGAGATAAATAACACCTGACACTACGCTACAACTCCTACTACTAACGTTTCTTCTTCAGTGTAGTGACAAAACACGCTCTGTAGAGCAGTTTGTCTGTTTGGGCTACCGTAGAAACATGGCGGTGCAATATGATGACGTGCTGTGTTTCTATGTAGAAATGTCTCATTCTAAGGTAAACATAACGGTTAATTATGTAAGGTTTAAACACCACTGAAAACACAGTTATATAAATAGAAAATATAGATATTTTATTGGATTTCTGTAATTGGATCCGACACTGGACCTCGAAATAAACGTTCACCACCGTACCAAACCTGTGTTTTGTACCAGGATGTTTATTTCTGTAAAGTTGGGTATTTTAACATGGAGTTCTGTGGGGACTGACCCTTTTGGAGGGTCAAGCGGTCACTCGAGGACCTGAAGGTTTTGGCTTCCAGAGGTCGCTGCAGGAGCTGACGCGTTTGTCCAGGTTCAGGTTGGGAGACGCTCGAGCTTACAGGCTGTTAAGTTCCCGCCGTGAAAAAGAGATGTTTATTATTTTTAGCTGCTGTGTTTCCTCTGCTGAATGAGTCACAGTGATTTCACAGATCTGGGTTCAGCCTGAGGTTTCGAGCTGTTTTTCTTCCCCTGAAACAGAGTTCAAGTGGGTGTTAACACCTTAAACAAACAGTCTCACAAGCCGGAGCAGCCGACCAGCTGATTGCTGCCTGGAGGCGCGTCAGCAGTCCGCCGGGGGGGATTTCTCTACTTTTCTCATTAGTTTCTATCAGAACGAATCTTGTTGTGTTGCTCGGGGGAGCAGTAAACATGTTGTTGTTCAAAAATATCTGTTTGAAGCTGCAGCTGGAATTAATGGATGCACAGATTTACAGAGAGAAGAAGAAGGGCTGGAGAGGCGACGGAGAGCACAGGCCCACAAAAAGACTAGAACAAACAGCCAAGGATGTGGCGAGGGCAGACCTGTCAAGTATGCCGGGAAAGTCTTTTCCGTATTTTACCCTTCTTTTACCGGCGTCCACCCGTATTAGTATTTTCCCGTAAATCTCCCGTATTTTAACCTGCGTTTTTAAAAAATAACATGAACTGTGACAAATACCCTGGGCCGGGCGGAGTAAAAAAACAAAAAATCATTAGGTGCGTTGGACTTCATGCGGCGCTGCGCAGGGCTGACTTAAGGTGATGCATGTTGGACTTAACATAAGGCATGCTGGTTAGAAATCGTGCCCGACTTTAGCCGGCGCTGCAAAACGTCACCATGTCACATGACATTAAAAACTCGCGGGAGCAAGGAGGCTGCAGGCGGCGAGTCCGGCGGCCGCGGTTGCTCTTCTCAGGCTGCACAAAGTTGGAACCACACTTTTGCCCGGTCTCGAGGCATTTTGTTTTTGCAATGGCAGTGAGATCAGTCATTGATCTCAGCTCTCAGTGAGCTCACGCAGGTAGAATGTGTCCGACTTTACGGCGCCGTTTTTATACCCGGCCCCTGCAGTCACCTGCAGCTCACGTTAGACTATCAAGTCGGCGAAAGTCAGCCGCCGTCATCTCGAACGCACCTATACCCAATCTGAGCTCTGTCACTAGCCTCGCGATAACTGCCACCTGCAGGTAGACGTTGGACAACAGAACTGTTTGCGGGTCCCGAGGATAATGCTTTTGTGTGAGGCCCCTGAACAGAACATGCCTTTAAACATTAAAACAAATTTTTGCAGGCTGTAAGAGATCTGAAAGATTTTAAACTGGCAAACCCCTCAGTATTTTTTCCATCCAAAGTCTGTATTAGATTGTCGACGATGTGACACTGCTGATTTGCACTCACAATTATCCAAATCTGGGCAGCAGAGGAGGAGATATCCCGAAGTTTAGTCCAAAAACACTGGATCCGGCAGCTTGGACCCCGACAAACCAGCGTTTGATCAAAACCACGGTCAGCGGCTGCTTGGACGCCAAATAAATCAAAGGTCGAAATATTTTTAAGCAGCTAACAAATGAAAACACAGAGAGACACTTTGACGGTAAGCACAGACCTACAGCCATCAGGATAAGAACAGCAGCTCATTAAGTCTACAGGTATCATCACGCAGTCGCAAACAGGTTCAGGTTCGTCGTTTATCAAAACGACGGCGAAGCGGCCAGAGACGTCACACAGACTGGTGACAGTAAGTGATTGTAACATACAAGAGGAAACGATCTCAGCTTCCATCCCCTGTAACTCCCTCATCAGGCGTTCACTCTACGGCCTTTTCCTACAAGGTCGAACCGTTTCTAAAAAAAAGATGACGTGAGGATATTCAAGCACGTTATCACGCAAGACAGGGAAAAGATCATTGGACAGATTTCCCAATTCCCAGCATGCTTTGCCACTTCATAACTTTTGAGCACAAAACAACCAAATAAATAAGTTGCCTGTAGAAATAATATTATAAAATGTGCTACTACTAATAACATTTATTTTGCTAAAAAATTCATTTTTGGAAAATTCTGAGAACAATAAAAACACAGGATAGCAGAAACATACCGGCAGTAGCCACGTGTGTGAGGCTGGATCCTACATTTCCCATAATGCACCTCAACAGTAGCCTATTAGAAAAGGTTGATGGAAACAACAAAATTCGGGGGAATGCTCTAAACGGGACATGGAAACACTTTTTCCGAATAAGTTCTGACGCAGCGAACTTGTAACTCGCGTCTGATCAGCTGCTTCTGCTCTCGGCGTCTTGCCCGGTTGTGCAGAGTTCTGTACGCCTGCAGAGAATTTCCTGCAGCTCACGGCTGGTAACGCTCACTTGTGCTGAGAAAAGATGTGGATGCAGATCCGGGCAGGACGCCGTCATCATCTGTTCTGCTGAATTATGCGTTCAGCTCTTATAGGTCCTTCTCGGATCCTTTGCTCTGCACACTGATCGAACGGGGTTATCACATCTCAGTGAATGCTGGTGTGTAATAAAACACTAATGATCTCTAAATGTTCATAAAATAAATTGAATCATTTACCACCATTCATGAACCCCACAAAGGATATTATAATGTTTAAAAGCATTACTTGGAGGTGGATGCAGAACTCTGCATAACACCGGATATTCCCATAACGTGCAGAGACACGGCTGGTAGCAGTTTGCCCGCTTGAAACACATTTCTGAGGACCTCTCTCCATTTTTCTAACATCTGTGGCCCTCAGGTTCATGCGATTCGTTTCTGGTATTGGTACACAGACGTGCTCGCCGTAGCATGGTTCATTCGCTCCAAACCAGCTGATGGAATCGCACAGATTTCACAATGTCTGTCTTTCTTCTTTTTTTTTTGCGACATTTCAAAAGTACGCTTAAAATTCACATGACAGTTGGATGTAAACGTGGCTCCGGTGTTTCATAAGAGCCTCCCTGCCTGGTCAACAGGCACGTCGAGAGAAACAAGAACCTGGATCTTTGGTTTCTGCTGCTACGTGGATGTGATTTAGTGTCGGCAGGAGAGGGAAAAAAAACGGCACAGAAAAGATTTAGAGTCAAATCATTAGGCTGGTCGAGTGTCACATGACTTCATCATTACATGACATTGTGCGTGTGCGTGTGTGTGCGTGTGTGTGTTAAAGATGCGGCTGTCAGTCCCTGATGACATCACTGTGGTTTGGTTAATGATGGAAGCCAAGCTGCAGGTACAGATGGCGAGAGGAGACAGTTACCAGCAACACACACACACACACACACACGCACACACACACACACTCACGCACACACACACGCGCACACACACACTAGCGTGTCCCTGTAGGTGTGTATTAGTTGTGTTAAAGGCATGCTGGGAGCTAGTTAACCATCAGCTTGGGAGAATCAGCCGCCGTCATCATTAGTGTCTCTAAACTCTCCACTTTAAGATAAACCAAGCAAGCAAACGGTGGACTGAGTAAACAAACAAACACTGTTGCAGCTGCTGTTTTGAACAACCTGTTTACATGCCGGGGCGTCACATACGGACGCTTGGTCAGGACCCCTGGCTACACGTGTAGGGCTCCGCAGTCAAGTTAGCAATAATAAATATGTAACGTCTGCTCAGACTTTCAAAATAAAACTAGTTAATGTGAAACGTCGCAGTTTGAATCAGGTTTAGGCACCAAAACTACTTTTTTAAGTTTAGGTAAAGTGGTTTGGGTTAAAATACCTACGTTACTTACGTGGCTTATATTACAGAACTTAAGTAACGCTAGTCACGACTGTGATGAGCGATGAACCATGATGCTGATCGGTGCCACGTGCACTAATACCAGACGCCGAAGGCGAGAACAAAGCGCAGCTATTTGACGCTCTGGGAACGAGAGAACGAACTGGAGGTGACTGACGATGCATACTGGATGATCAGATGCAGCCTTCCCTTCATCCTAAACCTCCACACACAAACACCGTCTTTACAGGGAAACATCTTTGTGGATCGATACGAAGAAGGTAACACAGAATCACTTCCTAAATCTCAGCTGAATGTGGGGCTGGACGAGTTCACCTCGATTACAATTAGTGAACGGTAGAATTTCCGCTTCGATTACTCTCCAATTAATTGTCCAGCCCAAACTTAATGACTTCACCTGCACAGTACTTAAATAATCCGTTCTTGCACAGCACATCTTCACTGTCAGCCATTTTGTAAATTTTATATCTCTGCATTAGACATGCAGACAAATCAGTGCACGCGCTCTTCATCTCAGCAGTCGGTCTGTGCTGTGTGTGCGTGAGGCCCATGTTAATTGTGACCCGTGGGCTCTGTGTGAAGTCTTAGTATAATTATCTGTGTAATTGTCGTGTATTTTGTAAAGTGCCAGATCATTTAACTCAGGATTAGCTCTTGTCACCTCTAACGGCCGAGGGCGGTTTCCCTCCACCCCATCCCTTCACCAACACACACGCACACACGTCTCCTGTCTGACATGTGAGGGTGATGCTGCGGCTGCAATATTCATCAGGAGGTGAAGGAGTTAAATCTTTATCCTAACTGATGTCTGCTCGCTCTCTCTCTCTCACACTTTCTCACTTTCACTCCTGCTCTGTCGTTCTTTTTGTTCTCTCCGACACGTCTTGAGTTAAGGAGGGTATCAAGTCGCTCGCCCATCTGTGATGCAGACTGCACGAAGCTGGCTGGGAAACACACACACACACACACACACACAGTGATTAAACCCTGTAAAATGTTTTGCTCGTTAACGATTCATTAAAAACAAAATCAAACAAATCCACATCGCAGTGCTGATATTTTGTTAAATTCTTAAATCTGCGCCGTTTCCTCGGGTTCTCATGCACGTACTAATACACACTGTATGTAAAGGTACGGTCCCAACTGAGCAATCACACCAACACGTGCCCGCTGTGGCCCCGCCCACACTGCTGCGTTTTTTAATTAAAATGAAGAGCTTCTGCTACGTTTGCACCTCCCGTCCAGACTAAAATGGCGGAAACGAAGATCTAAAACGGAGGAAGTTTGAAAACGCTGCCGACCCCGTTTTGCGTTTCAGAACTCCGGAGGGCATTTTAGTGAAGACGGGCAAAAATGGAGGACTTAAGAAACGATGACGCAGACGCTTCGCCTCTCTGATTGGGTCTCATAAGTGATGCAAAGCAGAAACATGATGCTGCCGACAGAGTTTTAGTTTTGGTATTTTTATTAAAATATTCTGCACTGTACTGTGCATGTCGCCGTTTACTTTGCCGCCAAACTCCCGTGTTACATTCAGTAACAATCCCAGCTCGTTATTGGTGCATGCAAAAAAAAAATCTGGTCTGATTATTCGTCTGCATTTCTTTATTCTTTCACCGAATCTTTTCTAACTACAGAAAGAACCGTCCGCTTCATGTTTACACCGGCACGCACGCCCAGTGTACCTGAACGGCCGCTAGATGTGCGTTTTCAGTCGTTTTAGATGGAGATCGGCTTTGATACGCAGCTTAAACGCTGCTGAGGACGGAGATCGTTTTAATTCTCCGTTTGTAAACTAAAACGGAGTCGTGTGGACGGGGCCTGTGTCTCGGTGAGTAGGTGGAGAGTTTTATTTTAAAGGATACAAGTTCTTACTTTTCCTTTATCTTTCCTATGTTTTTAAAAAAATATATTTCTGTTTCATTTGAGTAAATGTGCTGTTTTTCTCATGTAAAACTGATTAACCTCCCAGTATGTCAGTATTTTGTGTTTGAACAGAAAGTGTCTTTAAATAAACCCCGGGGAGATTTCCTTCACTGTTTGGAAATGTTGTTGCTCTTTATGGGATGTTTTAAACGGGTTTGAGGTGAATGTATGAATCTTTTTTATCTTTAAATTTAAAGTACAGTTAGATTCAGTCTTTTTATACACAGTTTAAGTTCCAAAAATAAAAAAATCTGGAGCAGTGAGCAGAAAGTAACACAAAGTACATTTGCTCTGTACAGTTTACATTAGTATTTCCTATTTATGCGACTTCATATTTACATCGTGCTGAATCTGTTTTGTGAGCAGCAGCGCAGAGAGGAATCAGAGAGAGGGGCTGTCAGCGTTTCCTGTCACACGTTTGATGTTTTAATCCTCACTGCGTTTTCAGTTGGAGTTTCTCTTCACGTTGACACCAAACTGCTCGAACTCGCCCAACTGCACAGACCTGAGGCCAAAACATCACCTGTCACATAAGTCAGTTAACGTTAAACTGAAACATGGAGGAGACGCAGTTACCACGGGGACAGTCTGCAGCTTTTAAAAGGCGATAAATGACTAGTATGATGTAATAATTCATAATTCATAGTAAAACCCAGAATGCAATTTGCCATCCAAGCAAAAATCCCTCCCTTTCTTCTCACTTTCTAAACAAAACAGCCAATCAGGGCAACTTTCTCTAAGCCTGTGGTTGGCTGATTTTGTGGCACATTGCTGTGCCAAGTTGAGCGAGCGAGGAGGCAGAGTTGGGCTCGCACAAACAGAATTTTGTTCGCTCAAATGTACATTTTCTCTTTAAAGAAAAACTTGTGCGCTCACAAAGAGTGAAGTTGTGTGCGCACAAATGTCCCTCTGTGCTCTCAGGAATGTGACACACAAATTACGCCATAATGGGCTGTTCCGCAGTTGTACAAGATTTGGTGAAAGAAAAAAGTACTACAGACGAAGACCCGCACAAGAATTTTACTGAACGTAACACGAGGAGTTAAAAGCAGCTGTGGCGGCTGGAAAACAGACTGGGAGTCGTCGGAAAGTAAATACGGCGAAATGTGCAGTACAAGTGTAGGCTGTTAGTGTTATTTGCACAGTACGGAATATTTGATTAAAAATTTTTTGCCCGTCTTCACCAAAACGCCCTCCAGAGTTTCAAAACAAAAAAACGGGGTCGACAGCGTTTTCAAACTTCTGTTTTAGGTCTTTGTTTTCCCCGTTTTATTCTGGACGGGAGGTGCAAACGTAGCAAAAGGTCATGTTTTAAAACAAAAGCTCAGTAGCGTGGACGGGGCCTAAATCTGAATCATTAGCAGGACTTGAAATGTCGATGCTGTTATTGCTCCTGTGCCTAAAAGGTCTTTCCCAGAATCCCTGACTGGACCCAACCAGGCTGTTTGACCAACTTCTCTAACTGTTACAGCCGATCTTGGACTTGTTGCAGGGGAGGAGGCAGGTGGTTAATAACGAGTTATCCACGTCTCTAGTTAACAACGCTGGGACCACACAGGGGTCAAATGACCGTCCCACCACTCCCAGTCTGTTAAAGCTTGCAGATGATAGCTCATTAGTAGGACTAATTTCTAACGACGACAAAACAGCTAACAGAAGTGAGGTTTCATACCTGCTGCACTGGTGTGTGGCCCCCAACGTGTGCTGCAACCAGCTACCACATACTGAGTAACAAAAAGGGTCCAGGCCCGGTTTTATTTCATCTTTTATCAAATCCTGTTTTTGTTTTTTAGATAAAATTCTTTATGAGTTACTAGAGAAATAAATATGTGAAGTAAACATTTTTTTTAGTAAATTAATGATTTACGCTTTGGTTAAGAAGAACTGAAGAAATAAAATCTTGATGCAATATAAAGCAATAGTATTTGCTTTGCTTTGGATAAAAGCATAAGCTAAATGAATATGTACAATATACGTTTTAATATTTGCTAATTTACCTGCATTGTATTTACTATTCATCCATATATTTATATTATGCACTTTCCATATATCTGTTTCTACTTACCAGGTTACCTCAATAAGACTGTCAGAGGTGCACGAATGGACTAAAATGCACATACACATATTTGCATAATTCATACATGGTCATACAAGATATTTTAAGGTACTGCATGTAATATATCTAAGCTTTTAAATGTCAATTTGTTTTCTTTACGTCATTTAAACAGTTTTCTCTTGTACCTGCTCTTTGTGCTGCTCTTACATGTGGCTTAGAATAAAGTTGCTTCCATCTGATCATGTAGTTTTTCTCCTTGACGTCGACTCTCACTGCAGTTACACGCAGGCGATCTTCATTTAACTAAACACGCAGCTGCACCGGTGATCAGCGTCACGCGTCGTTACGGCTATTTTGTGATTTATGCTTCGGCTTAATTTAGATCAGCGTAACATTAAAGAGACTTTTGTCGACTGAAATGAAATAAACATGCAGCAACAACTCAAAGGGGAGCGCAGCATTCTCCATCAGTAGCATCAGTAGGGGAAATTGCGGGTTAGCTTAGCATGCAATTAAAATTCCTCGTCCTACTGATGGACAGGCCCGTAAAGAAAAGTCCACACCCTGTGATACAGTTTCACACACAGCCTGCTGGGTCGAGTCCAGAACAAACGAGGTGTGTGCTGTCAGTGTTTACATACCACAGACGCATGATTGACACTTGGCATGTAGCTTCCTCTGCTACACGCACACACACACACACACACACACACACTCATTACGTGTAGTGACAGAGAGAACATGTTTTTAGGTGACTGACAAAGAGGAAACTTTAGCATTACGTCCCAGCTTCAGTTAATGTTTCTGTGTGTTAGTGCAGCAGAGTTGGGTCCAAGCCAAACACGGTGAGGTCATTTCACTGTTGTTCAGCAATAATACTAATGATAACAGTGTGTGTGTGTTTGAGATGTTCTGCTGTTTGACAACAAACTGCTGTGACGTCCAAAACCAGGGTACGAAGGTGAGAACATTTTCTGGGCGTGTTGTGACGCTGGGACGCCGACATAGCAGAACAAGGGAATATAAAAGAATAGATGCAGTATTGTAGAAGTATTGTTAACACTATTTACACTATGCCCTCATGTCCCATAGAAAATAAATAATGGCGAACTTGGAGCCTAAACATGTAAAATTTGTCCTAACGGAGGCGCCGAGGGGTCATTAGAGTCAAAACCGTTTAATCTGGATGGGAATGTGTTTCGTGAATTTAAAGGCAGGGATGAAGTTGACATTTTGTCCTATCAGATCGGTCGATTGGGGCAAAATGTTTATTTATAGTTATATATTTTGATTTAAATCATACATAGCAGCTGAATCCCTTCCTAGTGTGACTTCCAAACCATCACATTTATCCTTTTAGCTGACGCTTTTATCCAAAACGACTTACAATTGCTGTACGTCAGAGGTCGCACACGCCTCTGGAGCAACGAGGGGTTAAGTGTCTTGCTCAGGGACACAATGGACGATTGAACCCGGAGCCGTATTACAGAAACTTCCTAACCGGCAGATCCTATCCTAACTGCCGGTAACCATGGTAATAAGGGTTAGGAACTGATTTAGGAAAAAGGCTGTTACAGATTAACAGTTCCTCAGTCAGTGTTCCTTTCCTAACTTTAGATCAGAGAAGTGTTTTACAGAAGCATCCTAACTTGGTAAAATCTTAAATAAACTCTCCTAACTTTTACTTTTCCACCAGCTAGTGTTTGCTAACTCCTTTAATCCACATTGTCGCTGTTTAATTACTTTTACAGAATCAACAAAATGTCAACAGGCCAAACTTAATGGATTCTACCGATGTGTTTGATGACCAAACCCTCGTTAGTAGAAAGGCTGTCGGCGATGTAACGCTGGATAAAGTCTCATTATAGGCCCGTAATGTAAAGGCTTGATGGAACAAAAGGATCCTGATGCTGGTCTCTGATAGGAGGAGATCGTACATGAAAAACATGATGACTGCCTTTATCAGCCTTTCCCGAGAAGAGCTCCGGGTTTCTGCCGGCGTCAGTGAGCTCAGGAGGAGCGACCGGCAGCTTCCCTCTGCTCGTTGGACACTAAAGCTGCCTTTCTCTTCGTATCACTTGTAAATGGACTTATTTTATTTTTGGCAGCATTAACACTCTGCTGGATGCCGGATACGCGGCGGTGACTGTGTCCGCTGTGTTAGCCCGCTCTCTATCTGTAATCTCCCGAGTTAAGTGTTGTGTAGATTTGGATTTCTGGACGGTGGTTACCAACAAAATCATCTGACTTGAAGTTCAATGATAGTTGTTGTTTCTGCTCCATTTTCAGTTTATGTTTCATTAAAATAAAAACGACCAAAAAACAGCGATTAAAAGCCGTTTAGTTTGGCGAGATGAGAAAAGTGGCATCGGTTGCTAGGTAACAGATAAAAGTTGATAACCGATGTTGGATCGAGTATTTAGGATTTCCTAACCTGAGATAAGACAGGATGAAGATAGGATTCCTAAAGTTTGTCAGGATTTGCTTCTGTAATACCAAATTGAGAAAAATCCTCTCTTAGATTCTTCATATTTTAACTTGAGACTTAAGACAGGAACTTTCTGTAATACGGCCCCAGGTCTCTAACACCAAAGGCACAGGTGTCATATCCACTGCACCATCACCACCCTAGCATTTAAAAAAGCTAAATTACAGTCAGAAAGTACTTTAAATGTTATTAGAAACGTTTCTTTGCACGAAGCTTCGGACCGACTCTGAAGTCTGACACGTTTATTGTTCTGTTCTCCGGTTGCAGGCCTCCTGTGACACTTGCATGCGAAGTAGCTTCAGTTGTAGCTTGTACTGTCACTTGCTAATTAGCTGGCCGTGCAGCTCTCACTGTCACCAAACAATCCGTCTATCCATCATGGCGGGTTCACGGTGCAGGTGTGTGGGACAGTTTTGTAACCGCTGTGTTTATTTATATGACTCAATCACTGACTCACGTTTCTCCGACTTCACATTGCATTGTTTTCAGAAACGCCACATTCATCACGTCACTGTCACTCAGGTATGTTGATGGATCTTGAAATCAGTGACTATTTGTGTCAGATGAGTTTTAATAGATGTTTTAAAGAGTAATTTATGGCCACTTGTCACGACCAGTTTACACTTCCAAACGTCAAAGCTTCCCTCCCTCCCTCTGAGAAAGAAAATGCCTTCTGCTGCAACCACCGACTCATCTTGCTGCTACAACACCTGTTATTATCCTCGACAGGTATGAAGACCTACAGCCCAGTTTCCCTCCGCTCACGTTAGGCAACATACCGCCGTGCTGTACTCGCTCGAGGTGCGCTGTCTGTAAATTTATTACCAAGTTTCTTCTGTCTGCTTAAAGATATTATTATTTTCACATTTCCTTCCTGAAGCGGTCTGCGCTTCACTCTGAAGAACAAGAGGTTCGACCGGGACGTCCTGCTACCCGCCATCACGCGCACAGCTATGGTCCTTTTGTGTGTTTTATGTGTGTGGTGAAAATAGATGCACATGACAGGCAGCCGCATGCGGATAGTTGTAATGTTTCAGCGGGAGAAATACAACAAAAAGAGGTTTTTGGATTGGGTTCGGGCCCCGTTAAAGGACATAAAGTTAAACAAAACAAATAATATATTAATAAAGGAGTTCCTCTGTGGATGCAGTTTAACATGGCAGCAGTAAACATCATATTTCTCCTTGTTGACCTTTGACCTCAAGGTTCCTCTATCAGCACTAATGTCAATCTGAGCCCTGATGTCAACAAATTAAAGCTCAGATCACCTGAAGGTCTCCAAAGCGCTTTGACTTTTCAGAGTGTGTGTGTGTGGGGGGGTGAAGTGTGGGAGGTGGGGAAGGGGAGGAGGGTTGGTTCTTATCTGATCCAGACCACTTTAGGAAGACACCTGTGGCATCCAGGACCATATATTACCACCTAAGTAGCCGTAACCCCCCCCCCTCCAGGTTTAGTGTTGGAGGTGGGCAGAAAGAGCTGCAGGCAGGAAGTGAAGACGACAGGCGGGGACGCCTTTTATTTATGGGAGCTGTGAAACGAGGAGATTTATTTAAGGAGGAGCAGCAGACGGCGACGACGGGAAGTAAAAACTGCCCAGATTTACTAAATTTAATTAAGTTTATTTAAGCTATCGCTACGCCTTCCTGCTGATTCTCATCAATCACTTCATCTTTAAAAGCGATCTTGTTCAGCTTTCTGCTCTGGTGCACAGCTGGATTTATCCGTAATACGCTCTGGCTGTTGTAGTTCAGCAGTTAAAAGCTTCTTCAGCGATGAACGTTTATTTATCACCTTTTACCTGGGGGGTTGGATTTGTAGCTGAGGGTTGACTTGATATTAAGTTTCCTTTAACGGAAGTGTAGTTTCACTGCGTCTTGATTAAAACTGACAGGATTTTAGAGAAAACTACAGTCATGTTGGATTTGATTACATTCAGACATGAAACTGTTTTATGATGCATTTAAGAGCCAAGTCTGAACACAGTCAGACACATCACCTCTGCATCCACGGGGTTTTTATGTAACTGGCCCAAAACGTACTATAGACTGTTTATTTTCATGTTTTCATCATTAGGTTTCGTCGTCAGCAGCTTCAGTTTTCCTTTGTTCAGTTTAGTTTCCGTGATTCATGTTAACAAACTCACTTCTTCACAACGTCACACTTTGTCACTTGTTTGTACGCTGAAATGCATTTTTAAAAAAGTGAAATAATTCACTACTTTGTTCTATAAGCACATAAAAGTATTCCAACACTTTGCTTATCATCTTGTTGATTGTTTGCTTTAGTCTCAGCTCTGCTTTGTGATCTCTCACATTTGGTCTTGTCCACTGTTTGTTGTGGTCTGGGGGGTCAAGCATTGGTCCAGGATCCATTAAGCGCTTTGTATGAAGCACACTGACCCCCTTAAGCACTGATCCTGTCTGTTGTTTGGTTCAGTATCAGCACTGATCGTTTGGTGTGAGCGCCAAACTTGATCTCGGCCCTCGTTGGCTCTGGTCTGGAAGCTGATCTGAGATCTGCCCTGTCAGCCTCTCTCTTTGATCTGCTGATCTTACCTGCTGGACGAGCTCAGAGGATGTTTATTCCACACCTGAGGTGCTGACAGGTCATGAGGGGGGGGGGGGGCTCAGGTGAGTCTGTGTTGGTGATAGACGTACCCTTTGTCTTCAGGTGTGTGTGTTGCTGAGGGACACTCATGCATTTCTTCTCATTTATACACCTGTGTGTGTGTGTGTGTGTGTGTTGCCAGGTGAAGGTGTGTGCGTGTCTTCCTCTGTGCCCCAGGGCTCTTCCTGTAGCAGGGTATCTTTCCACCCACCCCCCTCACCCCCCACCCCCCCAGGCCTGGGGACTTTACAGGTTTCAACTGAGGCCATAACAGCTCCCCAGTGAAGACAATTAGCCGCTAAACGCCTCCCTGCTCGCCGCTGTTTGTTTACCCTCCCGCCCGTCGGCCCACGTTTGCTTTTTGTTCTCGTCCGTGTTTAACCGTGTAGCTCAGAGCCGATGTCCGGAGAGTCGGCCAAGAAAAGAGGTAAAAACAGAAAAGAACAGCGTGTTTGTTGACGTAAGGAGACGAAGCTGCAGAGTCTCACTCAGAGCGTCTTTTCGCCGAGTGCATCTGTACCGTCGGGTTATGTTACGACACTCCCTGCTCTTTTGTCTTGAAAGTGCTTTTCCTGATTTCACAATAAAGGGGATAGCAAAAAGAGAGACATTTAAAATAAAAAAGAGAGAGAAGTTGGAGTCCGTTACCAAACCTGATGAAAAAGTTCTGTGTTACTTTTATTTTTTCTTGATCACATGCTCCTCTTGCGTCTCTAAACGTCATCACCACAAGCTTCTGCAAGAAACTAAAACATGCAGCCTTAATGCAAAATCCCAAATGAACAAATTAAAATGAGACACGTTTTCCCTCTGGGATCAAAACAGTGTTGTCATGCAAACACAAAATGCTTCCAAACACAGTCGGGTCTGATTTACAGACAGGAGCTGGTTCGTCACCAAGGATTTAACCAATTACTGATCTGTAAAAATGGAAGTCTCATCCGAGCCCATTAGCCGTCCTTCAACCCAAACAGGGTTTTAAGAGTCTTCCTCTGCAGTCTGAATCTGACAAGCTGACATCTAACTTAAACATTTAACTATAAAAAATGATAAAACAAGTTCTGTACGAAGTGAATCAGAAGATTTGGATTCAGTCTGCTGAGAGAGAACAAAAGAAAGTGCTGCTCTCAGATCACTTCGCCGCGTCTCATTTGGGACTTTGACTTCACCAAACACTCGTGGACATTCAGACGTCTGTGGACTTGTCTCTGACACCAGCTACATATTGAAATATTCATTTTTAGCGCAGGGGCTCGGACGCCATTTGCACGGAGAGCCGGGTGACGGCCGAGGTCGTGCCGAGACACATCGTCCATCAGTGTCCCCGTAAACACCTGCTGGGTCCCCCTCAGCGTCTCCGACTGCCGTACGTGTTTCACATGAATATATTAGGTGTTATTCTATAATCGAGTCATATTTTTGATTTGAGTCACTCCTGGAGGAGGAAATGACACCTGTCTGTCTTTGCGGAGCAGAAAGAGAACAGCGGATTGAATGAAAGGGAAGAAGTGTCGGCAGGAAACTGGCCTCAAGAATCAAAGTTTGGGTCCTCGTTGTGGAAAAGAATATAAAATAAGTGGTTTTTCATGATTTCTAATCATTTGACTAAGAAAGACAAAAAAGAAAATCTGAAAGACAAGAAGGAAACAATTTGAGAGAAGCGGTCATGCAGCAGGAGTTAAAGGTTGGAAGGTTGGAAGGAAGGAAGGAAGGAAGGAAGGAAGGGCAGAGCGAAGCTTTAAAAAACAGAAAGGACCAAAAGAATTGAGTTTAGAATAAAAGAGGAAAAGAAAGGAAGGACTAAATGGGTTTTTCCTTTAGGCTGGAATGAGAAGAAATGAGGAAAGAATGAAGAACAGAAGGATTCAATGAAATAAGAAATGAAGGAAAGAACTAAGGACACTCGCGTGTCATTTAACGCCGTTACTGATGGAGCGTTTCATGAGTGTTGGACGTGCAGGAAAAGACGGGAAAGTCAGGTTGTGACAGTTTAACTTTCGGTTTTCTTTTGGGGTTTCTCTCCTGACACGCAAGATTTTTTATGATTTTATACAGAATAATATATTTTACCCATCGAGTGACACAAAGGATTTTATCACTTCCTGAACTGGGCGGCTCTGGCGCTGAACGAATAAGAAACCCCCCACAAAGAGCATGCGCGGCTACATGAATGGGCGACGCCCATAGGCGGTGCAACCGCCAGGTGCAGGCCGTCGCAAGGTGACTTTTTCTTTATGGTAAAAAGTGTGGATCGGGTTTCGTTAGTTGATTGGGTTTAGTCAAAGATCGTGGTTTGAGGCATGATAAGTTACGGGCGTAAGGTTAATAGGTTAGACCCGTTCAAATAAGTCGTTAGTTTGATGCTAACTTTGTCGCCCTTTACAATACTTTACTTGTACCGTCTTTCTCGAGAACATCTGCGTGTAATGACCAGTGTTGGGGTAGTTACTCTAAAAAAGTAATGGATTACACATTACTTGTTACTTTTTTTTAACATATTGCCTTAGTGTACTAGATTACTCAGTGCTCAAAGTAACTAGTTACACTGCTAGTTATATCACTTTTGGATTATGGCGTAACATCACCTGTGATGCACAATAACAATAAAGTTACACCTCATATCTGCTCAGATCAACACAAATCCTTATTAAAATGAGAACTTTTTTATGCTCTTCAGTAAAACAAAGCTGTGAACATCAGCCCAAAATTTGTCAAGAGAAGAACAAGGCTGCAGTACCATAATGCTAAGAACTTTAACATTTCTTATAAATTTAAATAATAAATTTCACTACAGTACAACATACCTTAAAATAGGTTGTCCTTCCAACCAGTGCAAACATTAATTTGCTGAAAATAAGATGATGCTGAGACTTTAAAGGAAAAATATATCATATGGAATTTACTCTGAACTGTGCATTTAACAACCCGCGCAACAAACTTTCTGTAGCTCACCTGCCGAACTACAGCTTTAAAGTAGATTTTCCCTCTTACTGGACCTGCTTACCAAACAGTGGTTATACCTCATGAGCAGCAGGAGTCTCTCAAATCGTTTGTCAGCCTGTTCCTCTTCGGAGTCAGCACAGACTGCCCAGGCTAAAGAGCCTCGCCACAGACGCATCAGAGGGCGTCGCTGTCCTTTCGCCAAAAAACAAGCTCCGCCATTTCTGCATCCACTTAAACTGGCGCTGAAGTCAAAAGTGAGGTCGGAAAAGTGTTACGCAAACAGAAAGGGATGTTTGATTTATTTTTCTCTCCTCCTGTCATGCTGATAGTTCAAGAACCAGTTTGCAAGTAATGCCATGATTTTGTTATTAATAACTGTAATGTGATTACTGAAGTTATCAACAGTAATGCGTTACATTACTGCGTTACAGACAGAAGTAATCTGCTTTACCCCAAACACTGAAAACTACACGCCGTCTCTGGACAGTCGAAGTCACTAAACTCAGGGCTTTGACTCAGGAGACCAAGGTTTGAGTCCTGTGTGAAAGAAAGTCAGGGGTGACATGTTTTAATGGAAATGTTTAGTAGCTGTGACTTAATGTACTTATTTTAACCCAAATCACAACCTTTTCCTAAACCTAACCAAGTGGTTTTGTTGCTAAACCGAACCAGACTGCGATCGTTTCATTGTAAAACGTCACGTGACTTACATAACGTACTTAAGGTCTGGGACGCCTGTCGCTGGACTGGTACTCTGTTTAGGGACACTTGACGGTCGTCCTTTTCTGTGTCGTACAGGTAAGGTGTGAGGTTGGGTTCTTTATTTCACCCCCACCAGTGAATTCGTAGATTGTGCTGCAGGAGAGAGGAAGGAGAGAGAGGAGGAGGCATAAAAGGAAACAGGATTTTAAAAAGGAAAGGGACGGAGAGATGAAATTGAGGAAGAAGACGGAGAAAGAAAACTATTTTTCAGTTTTTAAAAGTATTTATCACTACTGACATTGATTGTCATCATAATTATTGTTAAATACACACAGAGTGAGATGCGGTTGGACGACATTCCCGCTGTAGGACACAGTCTCACATGAAGACATCTTTGTCTCTGACCGGTCGGCTGTCAGCTCCTCTCATCTCCGACGCATTAGAGACGTCCTGACGTCGACTGCCAGTCTGTTTGAACTGAACCTCGTCGTCATTTCATCCCGTCACTTCCTCACGTCTGATGAAACGCTGACAGACCGTGTGTTTGTTTCTCTGACACTAAGTGTCTGCGATTCTTCACTGTAAATAAGTGAAGGAAACAAAAGTGACGTGATGACAGCGCTGAAGATTTCTGAAGTAACGCGCTGTCAGTGAGGGTAGAACCGCAATACGCATTCAGATAAGTATTACAAATGCAGTGGTGGAAGAAGTACTCAGATATTTTACTTAAGCAAAAATAGCATCACCACAGTGTAGAAATACTTAAAACTTATAATTACAAGTCCTGCATTCAAGTAAAAGTAGAAAAATTCCAAAATATACTTAAAGTACAAAGAGTGAAAGAACTTCATTATGTATAATAATGTATGTTATCATCATTTCAGCTGCAGATGGTAAAGGTGGAGCTTAAACGTTCACCGAGGGATAAAAGTCTAGTAATAATAATACATCATTAATTTATTTATTTGTTATTTATATTCGTTTTTATTAATCTGAATCTGTAAATTAACATCAGAGAAATGTTGTGGGGCGAAAGCATTAAGTAGTAGAAAATTTAAATATTCAAGTAAAAGTACTTCAAAAATGTACTTAAGTATTTTCTACAACTGGTCTATTATAAAAAACAACATTAATATTATTAATTGATGCAAACACCTGTATTTCTTTTCTCTTTATTATCCTTCCAGCTCTTGATTTTTCTTTCATCCACCAGGAGACAGAGTTCCCTGTTGGATGCTGTCGGAAACCTGGAACCCTCCATCGCCCAATCGTATCCCCTACAGAGACCTCCTGATGTGGTCATTAGCATCCATCATCGACCAATCCCATCAACCCCTGGGAGTGTTAGATCCTCATTAACAGAGGAGCGACATGACTACTGATTTCTGAATAACCTGGTATTTGTTTCTGAGGAGACGAGACTAAATCGGGAATTATGAGGAGCTGTTCCACCTTAAACATGTAGCTCCACCTTTAAGAGCTACGAGATATAAACAGGTCTGAGGTGTAGTTTCCATACGCGATCCATCTCAAAACAAACAGGAACACCCGAGCTCCTGTGCAGTTGGAGGCGTCTGTTAAGATGGAGGCCTGTGGGGAACGATTTGGGCTTTAAAGATGAACTTTACTGAACTCATGCAGGGGAACTGAGGCGTCACAGCAGCCAATCGGTCGGACCCCCCTCACCAATACACCATGCTTCCATTTAGGGGGTCGAAACACTGAGGCGTGACATTGCACAAGATTGATGGCCATGACTGCAAGACAAGAATATTTTTAATATGTCTGCTATTTGGGAAAAATATTAGTTGATGAAATATTTGAATGTAGACTACAACTTTTAGAAATTTATGAATGAATGAATGAAAAAAATCACCCTTGTTCTCAAAGTTGTTTCCATAAAAAGATGATGATTATTGTAAAATGTATGAGAATATGATGTGTCTGTTAAACATATGTGCCCTGCTGCTGATAAATAAATTTATTGGACACACTTTACCGTCGGGCTGTCCGGTGCTCGCGTCGCAGAGTGAAAATATTTACAGCGTGATCAGACAGCTGCTTGAGTGAAGTCTCTCTTCAGTTGGGGGAAATTCTTGTAGAACAAAGCTGAAATTTAAAGGGGGACTCCCTAAAATCCCCTCGAGGACCCCCGGGGAGTCTCCACACCTCAGTTTGAGAACCGCCGCTGTACTTGCCCAAACTGTCACTCAGCGTTTGGGAGCCCCGGGGGCCTACAGTCATCTCCTAAACGGTAATTTATGTGTTGTTGTGGAGGACAAATTGCTGCAGGAGGTGCACCATTAGTTAAACTGCATTTCACAGCGACGTGTTTTCACCTGCAGCGCAGCTATGCCAAATATGTCATAACTCAGCGCCGGGCCGCCGGCGGCCAGAGACACAGGCTTTATAGGAGGGAGGAGGTTTAATGACACACTACACTGTCAGAGATGATATACACACTGTCCTGATTCTCACACACACGAGCAAATGGGCATTAATGCAAGTAAACATACGAGGACTATATATAAATACACAATCAGAGTAATTGCTGATAATCATTTGTCTCATTAGTGAGTCAAACATCGTAGGAATCTCTGTGTCATCTGTGACTGCAGCCTCAGCTTAAATAAACACTGTCGGGGATCAAGTTCACATCAAAAAATAGCACCGCAAAGTTTATCCGTGCATCTCCTTTAAATATTTAGTGACAAAAAGTATGTTTCCATCCACCTGCAGCGGTGGGAGAAGAAGTACTGATGCTGCACTACAGAGACACTCGATTACAAGGAAAGGTCCTTCGCTTAGATTTAAAGTATTCTCAGCATAAAGTCCTGTAAACGGCATCTAAACGTTAGAGCTGGAGCTCATTTTAATTGCTTTATATACTTCTGGGGAGTTAAATCTGAGGGAGAGCATCTTGTTTTATAAACTGATCACATGCTTAGTTTTAACATCTGTAACTTTATCCGTCCTGTATTTCCTTCTGAGCCTATAAGGAAGCAGAAAATTACAGTACAAAGAGCCGAGCGTCTGCGTCAAGTCCTCTGTTTTTACCCGTCTTCACTAAAACGCTACCCGGAGTTTTAAAACGAAAAACAGGGGCGGCAGTGTTTTCAAACTTCTCTGTTTTAGTCTGGACGGGAGGAGCAGACGTAGCAAAAGGCCTCCGTTTTATAACGAACATTCAGTGGAGTGGACGGAGCCTAAGACATGCGAGGACGTCTAAATGAGGACCGCGGACGTGGCCGATAAATTGCAACGTTTGTACTGAGACGCCAAAGACAGGGAGACAGAGACATGTGTAACGGCTCCTGCACAGGATTAGTACATGAGAACATCACCACTGCGGGACGGAGACAGGAAGTGCCCGGGTCACACCAGGAGCTCACAGCCCCTCCATCAGGGCTCGGACCGCTACAGGCTGAGAGGGGCTGGACTGAGGGCTTCACTTTTATGTCGGTTGTTGTTGTCGATTGTAGTCCTCTTTTTTGATTATTTACATTTAATTTTTTTTTTTTTTCTTTAAACTACTGACCAAATGCAGAAACTCAATTTTACAGGTCCCACAGCTTCCTCATCATTTCCTAGAAAGAACGGAGTTTGGAAAAGAGTTTGTCATTTAATATTAATTATCTTTGAGTTGAACTGGTGAGTTTGCAAGTAATACATTTCCATATTACATTTTATATCTAATTCTGTATAGATTTCCATATTAATACAGACAAACACTAGGTATCGTTTCTCGATCAAGTCATATATTATTCTGGTTACAGTAGTGGGATCATGTTACTATATTTGACTGTATACAGTATCGGTTTAAGTACAACACTGGATATAAGTACTGTGTGTGTTTTTATAGCTTGTCTTGTTGATGTATGACTTCTCTTGTATAGTTTCAATTTGCATTTCTATTCTTTCATATACTTCTACTTTTGTATCTGTACTTCTCTCTGTCCTCGTGTTGCTGCGACAGCTGGAAAAAAAGGAAATTCTCTGGAAATCATCAGGTACTTGTGCTTATCTGTTGTTTTTGACGCAGTAATTAGAACCAAACTGTTCAACTCTGTTAGGAAATAATGAAGGAATTATAGGACCAGAAGGGGTCCATGAAGATCAGAGTTTGTGCTGAGCGGTGAACATGTGGATCAGTGGACTCATTACAAACAGCACAGCGCCCTCCAGTGCCCTGGCACTGAATCACATGCTGTACCTGTAACAGCTGCAGGAAGTAGTATTTCAGATTTAATGCAATATGTTGCAGATTTTGAATTTAAATATCCATCTCCAAAGTAACGTAGCTGTAAGATACTTCACATATTAGGGGAAAAAAAGGAAAATGTAGTGGAGCAGAAGTATGAAGAGACAGAATATGGAATGCCACTGAGATTTAAAGTTTATGCAGAGGTAGATGAAGCCATGAGAAGAGAAGAGACTTATTTTTACTGGAACTGTTAAAGTGAGAATAACCAGTAAAATACTCTTATGATGCACTGAAAGCTTTCTGAACATCTGTGATCTTCTGTAAGGGGTTTATATATATATACTGTCATACTCCTACATATGCCATGTAGTCAGTGTGTGTGTGTGCGTGATGTCTGTCAGGTTTGGTTCAGCTTCCAGCAGCGGCAGTGAAGCAGCCAATCAGAGTGTGACAGACGAGTGAGAGTCCGACCATCTGTAAGTGGAGTGATGCCGACACAACACACACACACACACACACACGCAGCCCAACACAACACACACAACAAACAATACAACACACCACACACACACAGTACAACAGACACACACACACTGAGCACAACACAACACAAACACACAGCGCAACCCAACACACACAGTACAACACAACACACACACACAACAAACAATACAACACACCACACACACACACAGTACTACACTCACACAGAGCACATCACAACACAACCCAACACACACAGTACAACACAACACACACACACAACAAACAATACAACACACCACACACACACACAGTACTACACTCACACAGAGCACATCACAACACAACCCAACACACACACTCAGCACAACACACACAGTACAACACAACACACACACACTCACACACACATACAGTACAACAGACACACACACAAAGAGTACAACGCACGCAGCACAAAACAACAAACACAAACACGCAGCACAACACACACAGTACAACACAACCCAACACACACACACAGCACAACACACCACACACACAAACACGCAGCCCAACTCAACACACACACAGAACATAAACAATACAACACACCACACTCACACACAGAACATCACAACACACACAAAACAATACAACCCAACACAACATACACACACCCACACAATATAAACAATACAACACACCACACATAAAACACACACACGCGCTGTAGGTGCAAACTAACACACACACATGCTGTAGATGCAAACTGTGGCAGTACCTGATCACACTTGGTCCAGTTTCTGAAACAGATCCCTTGTATAGCTGCGCACTGCGTTGACAGGGGCGTCCTCATACTTTTGGCCATGACGTGTACTTTAAAGATCCCCTGTTTGAGTCCTGTTCACATTCAGTAAATATTCAGCACAGAGGTTTACAAATGTGTTCTGAATTTCCTTTCCCATAAAAAAAAATTACAAAACCCATTTTAAAAGATTTTCTTTTAAGGGGCTGTAAGATTTTCAATTAAATTAATCAAATTTTAATTGCCTTATTGTTAATGGGCACAAATCTCACTTGTAAATGAAGCACACGCCTATTTTCTCCGTTGCTTCCATCAGCCACTATTCTGCTTTTAATGTGAGTCTCCGGATCGGATTCAGCTCTGTGCGCTCCCGAGCCTCTCTCGTGCTACAGCGACAACACGGCAGCTAACGACATGCAGTCCGTTAACACCATAAAACAACCGGCTCACAGCCAAACACAGGCTCCACGTGAGGAGACAAAACAACAATAAAGGTTTCTGTGCTGAAGCCCATCAGACCAAACAGGTTCAGATGATGTCGAGTCAGAACAAAGTGAGCATTAGTAAAGCTGGAGAAAGTCACATTAGCTTGATGGCTAACGCCGAGCAGCTGCTAATGTTATCCGGTGCAAAGTTATATCGCTTTCGACTTTACTTCATCAACTAAGGTGACCCATGTTACTATCCTGTGATTCAGCCTGCAAGAAAGGATGTAACGGTAAAAATGTGGACCGATTTGTTTGCTAACGTTAGCCTGTAGCGACGCAGCCAGCTAACGCTACGGTAGCTCAGACCTGCAGCTGTTTGTAACATTCACTTTACGTTTATTGTTGTTTTACCAGGTTACACAGCTTCTCCGCCTCTCGACAGCTACCAGTGGCATTTCCGGTGGCAGCTGACACAGAGGAAGAAGAGCCATCCGCTAACATTAGTTACAGTAAAGTCACTGACTGCGGTCTTATTATTATATAAAGTGTGACACAATCTTATAATATTCAGTCCAGCTCACTAACCGTTTCATTATCATCCAGTACATGTAGCTGTGCTGACACTGCTGAGCCTCCGGTGACAGATTCACAGATAGTAAAGATAGTTACTGAAAGCTGCAGGCGAGCTAACGATGTAGCACGTCGGCTAAATGCAGTAAATGTACCGTGATCATGTGACGAGCCTGGATTAGTTCGATTAGCCTTTTTAGGGAGGATTGTGCCGATACGTGTCTCGCTGCGGGAACCTTGAAGTAACAGAGCCTGAACATGTCTGAGTGAAAAGCCACAGCCTGCAGGCTGCTGTTCCTGCGTTTATTGCAGGATTTCTGTATGAAAGCGGTTGTGTTTCGGATTCTGCTCGCTCATGAGTTCAAGCGAGCACGCGCTCACGCCTGGTTGCAATCTTAGAACCGCACCGCTAGTGGCCGCTGGAAACTACATAATGCCCCTTTAAAGGAAGCTGCTTTGTTTACATCAGCGTTGGAGGAAGTTCTCTCAGTATTCTGCTCTTTTAAGTACATTTATTCAAAGATGCCGTAGAATACACATTGTTTAGGTTCATATTTGCATTTAGGCTCCTAGAAAATCTTTCTTCAGCTTCTTTTTTCACCCTCAGTCTGAATACTCAGTTTTAGCTCCTGTCTCTTTAAGATTATTAAATATTATATTTTATTAAATATTGTCTGTTTTTCCCTCTGATGTCCTCCGGCTCCGCTTTTAGTGATTTACAAAGTCTGTATGTTTGCAACCGCCAATTACTGCTAACAGCAGCTGCTGCTAGCTACTCTGTTAGCCGTGCAGCTAGCCATCCTATTTCAGATTCTGCCCGGAGTGGAAGCTCGGTGCTCCGGGGGTGTGATGGTGTTTACACCTCTAACATCCGTACAGAAGCTTTGGACCGCTGGTTCAGAGCCAGCTGATAACAGCAGCTAGCTTTAGCAGCAGCTAGCGGTTACTGTAGCAAGTAAAGTTATCAGTCCATCAGGAAATTTCTTAAAGGAGTCAGAGGACATCAGAGGGAAAACCAGAAAATATTTATCTTTCCTTCAGAACCGTACAGCACTTTCTGAACAACCTCCAGCTCCACGTGCTCGTATGAATGCTTCTCTGGAACGTGGGGCGATTTACATGGACATTGTGAGGGCGTAAAACATTAAATGATGTTACATCACATCTAGCGCTTGATGGCATTTGCCTGTTTTTCACGTGTGAGATTTACATATGAAGGTAGTAACTCTTTTTATTCAACTGTGCTATTGGAAATACAGTATTTCACTCTGCGGCACCTTTAACTTACATTTATTTAATTTATGCATAGATAATTTAATTTATCCAATTCATAACAGAAGTTATCTCACTGCACTTTTCATGCAGAGCAGGTCTAGACCAAACTCTTTAAAAGTACTAATACCACAGTTTATAAATACTTATGTTACAGGTAAAAGTTGTGCAAAAGTATTTGCATCAAAATATATTTAAAGTACCAAAAGTAAAAAACTAATTACGTGGATATCATAATAATAATTCTAACTTTCCAACACTGCCTACAAACAAACGCAGCCACAGCACTGCATCTGTGTTTGGTGTGATTTTATCCACAGTGATTGTTTTTACTGTGAAAGCAGCTGATTGATAAACCAGAGCCTGACACAGTTTTACAGTTTCTGCACTCTGGAGACTAAAACAGCAAACGTGTCCCCACCATCTTCACGTGGTCTTTTCACGGCACTTGTTGACGGCGAAAAGGCAGAATAACACCCCTTTTATCATTCAAACAAAGAGCATGTGAGGCCATTTACTAATGCAGTCATCAATATGTGCACATTTCTTCACTGACTTAATGTTGATGAGACATTTGTCTGGTCCCTCAGCATTTTATTTGCCATGTAGTGAATATGAATACATGCTCTCAGCCTTCCAGTTTCTTTTCTTATTTATAATTGCTGCATAATAGAAGCACAATCCCCCACATTCATTAACAAAGGCTGAAAATTAAGTGTTGGCACCACATCTGCTCCCGAGCCCTCAGCGTCGTGTAAATACGCGTGAACCGACTCTTAGTTATTACTATGCTATTTCCATTTTCCTACATTACTGCCAAGTGGAAGATTAAAAATTAGCAGAGCGCTGCAGTGCAGGAGTGCTTCTGGTGTCTATTTGTGGCAGCAAAGAGGTGTTTCTTTTTCCCTTTGCAGTCACCTCCAAGAAAAGGTGAAAATTGAACCCTGGGGGGGGGGCAAGCTTAGATCCACCCCCATCCTCTTTGTCCTTGTCCTGTCCCCAAAAACTGTTGGTTTCTGTCTGCCAACTCACCCAGACTGGGATGATCCACCTGCTCTGTTAAACTGCCAGTAAAAGGAGGGGAAGGGGAAAATGTGTCTGTGAAAATCTCAGGATGGAAAACTAAAGTCAACATCTGCACAACTACAGGTGAGATTTTCTTGGAATTGGGTTGAAAAATAATCAGTTTACATTTACGCTTTCATCCAAAGCGACTTTTGAGGAACAACGTAGAAGCGTTTTCTGAAGAGTTTCAAGTACATCCAGCTGCAGCCCGCAGACCTGACCAGACTTGATGGAAGAGGAAAAAAAAAATCCTAAATGAAAGTGTGAAATTTACAAGAACAAAAATCAGAAATTTAAGTCACAAAAAATCAAAATCACTCTGTTTTCTTCTGAATAAGCCCGATCCACAGCAAAGTCTCTGAGGTGCATGATAATAATGATTGTGTATAAACTCATCTATTTCCTCACTGCTAAATCAAATTGTGAAGTCTAACATTATTTCCCATCGCTTCATACTACACGGCAGAGGTGTGTGATAAATGTGTGACTAATGTCAGAGAATATTCAAGTTTTTTACTTGTAGATTCATAACCCAGAGTTAACTGAGTAGGTTGAACTCCCTTCGTAGTTCAGGCCACTGGTCTCCAAATCATTCAATATATATTTTTCTAAAAAATGAGTCCCCAGAGACGCCCCTCTAGGACAGAGACGCCCCTCTAGGACAGAGACTCCCCTCTAGGACAGAGACTCCCCTCTAGGACAGAGACTCCCCTCTAGGACAGAGACTCCTTCCACTTTAGCCATTAATGAGAAGATGAGCAAGGACGAAGGTCACCGAGTGCCGACAGGATCTGTGCGGAAGGAACCAGAAAAACCTGGTTCAGACTCCAGAAAAACTCCAGACTCCAGAAAAACCTGATTCCATAAGTAGAATCGAAATCAATACATTTAAGTGATAACCAATCCTAAGGATGACCCCTTCAGATTTAAAAACACCTGCTGCCTGTTGCACCAGCGATACGCAAGTCCTACCACACGGACCCTGGCACCTATTTCCGGGAAAAACGCAAAATAAATCAGTAACATCTAAACCATAAGGCCTAGATGCATAATTCTGGTCTCCTTTGAAAGGTAAGAAGCTAACGAACATAAATCCACTGTACATTTATTTTACCATTACAGACTACATGGAGATAAAATATAGAAAAAACGCAATATTTTAGATCAAACTATCCAGCGATATCTGCAGTGCTGTGAGAAAGTATTTGTCCCCTTCCTGATTTCTTAGTTCGTTGCATATAGTCACACTGAAATGTTTCAGATCATCAGATGCAGTCTTTAAAGCCCCTCCAGCAGATTTTTAACTGCCGTTTTTGGTGAACGTTCTTTCTCAAACAGAGAATGGGGGTGTGGTTAATAGTTGGACGTAACATTACCAATTTTTGTAAATTACATGATAAATTGGTTTGCTAGCTCACAACCATGTTTATGGGTTTGATGCTCCGACTTAATGAGGCGTGACGGCGGAACAGTTTTTTAACGAGGCGTGACAGCGCTCCCGCGCGAGCTTGGAGAATGACGTACGACTTATGGAATTTACTATAGTCACACGTCACTCCACCCCGTTTTAACAACGAAGCAACTTTTGCAACTTTGAGCACAAAATTAAGCTATTTGTCAAAACATATTTGGCAAACTATGTAGTTAATCAACACTGTAAGGAAGTGACTCAGAAAATATGAAATATCAGAAATGTCAAAATACACTGGGGGGGGGGGGCTTTAAAAGATGATTTACTTTATTAAGGGACAAAAACCTATGTGAAAAGGTAATTGCCCCCCAAACCCAATAACAGGTTGTGCCCCCCTTGGTGGTAGCAACTGTGACTAAGACCCTTCAGAGTCGGGCTTGCTGGTGTGTTTTGGTGCTTGTTTTGGTTCTGCTGCATAAGGTGCGTTTGAGGTCACAAACTGATGGCTGGACGTTCTCCTTCAGGATTTTCTGGCAGAGAAGCGGACTAATGGTTCCATCAATTACAGCAAGTCGTCCAGGTGCTGAAGCGGCAAAGCTGCCATAGACCAGCACAACACCACGTTTGACTGTTGGTATGATGTTCTTTTTATTTAATGCCGTGTTAGTTTTATACCAGGTGTAACGGGAGAGATATTTGAGTTCTTGATTCAGCCGGCCCGGCAGGAATCAGGCAGCTTCCTAAATGACCAAAAACACACACATCCAATCTGACGAGACGGGAAAGAAAAAACAAGCTCCAGATATTTTTTGTAGACTTTATATAAATACTGAATATTGTACAAAAACATGGTACCGTGGAAAATTAAAGTATAATGGCATGACATCACGGCCTGTAAATGTACAGATGGACTGAAACCATTGCCTTATGGCCCTTTAAAACTCCAGAGCGCCATCCGGAGGCTGACCAGTACGTAACAGCAGCCCTCTGAATGTTAAACTAACAGCCAGACTGTAAGAGAACCAGGATTCCTGCAGGGTCACATTTATACTGACAGAAGACAGATTTCGAGTACTTTTCAATGACTCGTATATTTCAGGGAGCCAAATTCTGCATGTTAAAATATATGAAACCCGTTCCAGTTTTTCCTCAGGACGGGTGTGTGTCGTCTCTGAGCTGAAACATGTTACAAAGAGATCCCTCACCGGCTTCCCACCAACGAACAAAATGGAACTTTTTACACCTGAACCATTTGTACATTATTTTTTTCCCCCCCAAACTTTTAAAGGCCTTTTATATCCTTTTTTAAAATGTTCGCTCCAACCGTGGGAAGCAAGGGCCCTGAGTACTGTCTGCAGGTTCACAAGGCAAAGATGCCCGTCTCTGTGTTAACTTTAAAAGTAAATTTTATCATAAAAAAAAACTCCAGCTCGTGTCTCTACATGGATTTAACGCTTTCGTGTTTAAAACTAGATCCCATATTTTACTGTATTTTGCAGCCTGTCACTCTAAATGTGGATCTGCGGTCAATGAAGCAGTTTATTTATAAAAACAAAAAGGAATAATTTAAAACAAAAAATAAATCAAAAATACATTAGAAAGATTACTTCCCAAAACAATAAATACATTCCCATCTGGTTTCTCTCTGGGTCTGAGGTCATTCAGTGAAAATCCAGGACTACAGGGATGTGTGCCGTCATCATCACATTGCTTCTCTTTTAAATCACTACTGCAACAGGAAATGACCAGCAGGTAAAGGGGCTCGCTCACCAACACCAGCGACGCCTGTGAGCGTCACCGTTGGGGAGGATTAAAGGCTGAAAGAACTTTAAATGCTTTGTAAGAGACAACTGATGAAATGCTTGCAGACATTGGGTTTTATTTTTAAATTACATATATGTTTTAACATAAAGTCTCAATAAAAAGGTCTGAGGAGGAACCTGCTCAGTAGATTAGTCGATTGACAGAAAATTAATCTGCATCCGCTTTGGCAATCAGATCAATAATGATCTAGCTGCAGCTGCTGGGGAGCGAAGATTTCACTAGTTATGTGTCTTAAACGACAGAAAGCTGAACATCTGCACGTGTTGGACTGTTTGAAGTCATCTTGAAGTTGCCTTCACGCCTTGTTTTCCTGAGGGCTTACAGGACTTCTCGCCCATGCTGCTTTAAAGGTTTAGAATACTAGTTAGTTATTACATAAGCGCTCAAAAACACTCACATCTGCTGAGGAAGATCGGGGGATACGATCGAAAGCTCCAGAACGGCTGGTGAGCGTCCCTTCTGGTGCTCTGTTTGTCACGGGACATTATTCACTGCTGTCTGACGTTTACAGACCAAAACATTAAAGCTGGATTCAAATATCAATTTCTGTTATCTGATCATTTCAACAAATATATTCTTGTGTTTGAGGCCAATTCATTCTTCCGTGTCGAGACTGCGCACCGTCGTGAGCAATTAGACTTGTGTTGGTGTCATAGGCTGAATATAAGGTTGCCGTCGCTCTGCAGTTACACTGCCAAAACACTAGTTGGCACTGTGGTTTCTATGTTCCACTGTGTTGAGTTTCTTTTTGTTCTTTGTTGGTGTGGGCCACTACAGAGAATGGTGCCTGAATGTGAGCGGATCATGTTGGAGTTGGAGCTGATCGACGTTGAACAGCAGTTACTTTTATTGAGGTTACTACTGAAATGAGAGACGGCGTCGGAGGAGACGGGATGTACCGGACGAGGAAGAAGAAGGACAAGCTGGAGATGAGTAGCAGGAAATGCTTGAGTTCTGCGACGCCGCGACGTGTAGTTACATTTCGTGGGAGGTGCACATTGGGCTTCGCCGTAGATTCAACACAGATGAATAAATTGACCTTTCGTTTCATGCTCATGGTTTGAGCAAAGTTCACTCCTCTAACAAACAATCTCAGCGCCTGCTTCAGCTCAGTTCAGCCTGGTTTGGCTCGGTTTGGCTCAGTTTACTTTATAGCGCACAGAAACACACTGCGTTCATAAAAGAAAATTAATTTGGAGACGTTTTCTCATAATTACAAAAGTCAAACTCATAAGACGTTACTACGAAATACAGAAGTCATGATTATGAGATCATTTGTTCTCTTTGGTGAATTCAGTGTGCGTTTGGTTAAAGGAGGACATACTGTAAAAAAGTTAATGTAAAATTAATACACTTCCTGCTTCCCCCGTTAGATACGAAGAGTCTCAAAAGACTTCATTTAAACGGTGTCGGCAGGAGAGATGCTTTTGATGTTAGTCCTTTTGTGAAACACTTTTGCTTTTGGAGAATAAACAGGATAAAAAGCTGAAACAAAGCCACCTGACGTGACAGTGTGATGCATGTTTGGCAGATGTGTGTCATTTCTGGTGGAGCACGCTGTGTTGGCGGCCGTCCCTCCGTCACCTCTGCTCCGTTTGCACAATCCCAAAGTACAAAAAACAAAAACAAAAATAGACTCTTTAAGTTTGCTTTCACGTAATGCCAGCAGGTACCGAAACCAAAGATGAGTCAATCAGAAGAGCTCAGGGTCGACCAGGCTCATCTGTTTTAGTTTAGTCTGGTTTGGTTTAACAGTCCGTCTCCGTCATCAGGCACCAAACGTTTTGCGTCAGTATGTTCTGTTACTGACCCGAGCAGTTTGACAGGTAAGAAGCCACGAGTACGAGGTTTTAATCCGCTGGAAAAATGTTCCCTGGCTTGTAAAACAGCAGCTTTATTGTTGAGATGTACCTGTTTAAACGGGAAAGGTAGTTTGTTTGATCCTGGGGGATATAAAGCTCCGGGTTGCCACAAGCTTGTGTCCCGCTTCATTTCATCAGTGTTCAACGTGTGTGTGTTTGTACCGTTATTTCCCCCCACATCTGGAAGGGCAGATAAAGAACATTAAAGCCTCCAGGTGGACAAACGGGATCCGGGCCTCCCGTCAGAACCGACACTCGTCCTGCGTGCGGTCCTCTAAGCCAGGAGACACCAGGGAGTCTGGTTCTGGTCACACTCCAGCTTGGTGTTGATGACGGTGCAGGGAGCGCCGCTGATGGTCAGCTCCTGCCTGGACTCCACCTGGTAACGCAGGTTACTCAGCCCCCCCTCTGGATCCACCTTAAACTGCTCCTGCAGGGAGGAGGGAACGAGGGAGGGGGTGGGGGGAGGTGGAGTTCAAATGTTTTTCAAGATGTTAATACTTTTCTAAGGTTGATAATGTAGTTTGTGTTGTCGTGGGGGTGGAGAGGGGCACAGCATGATCGGATTTTGAGCAGGAGAGTTGATCTGTGAGTTTCAGCCGACAGACTTACAACAAGTATTTATTTAGTAGCATTTTTTAAGAGTAAATATTAAAGTAATTCAATCGCAGTCTGCGTGAAGTGGACGTGGGCGCCGTACGTCACCGCCAAAGTCACTCGCTTCCACTTCCGGCCCATGGGAGCATATTTTGGGAAAAATATGTACGGTAGTCAACGGCGAGACAACTTATCTTTTGATCCCGTTAGAAATGAGCCCTGAATTACACACAATAATGTTGGTCAATTTAAAATACTGTAATTTTGCAAGTCAAGAAAGTCGCAGTTTTATGTTGTTTTGTTTGAAAATCGTTCAGTAAACTACATCTTTCGGGTCGCACCACATACGTCAGTGACATGTTAGCGCGGTAATGCTAGCCAATGTTCACTGCTTGGTTGCTGCTAGATAGATAGCAGCAACCAAGCAACCTAGCATCAGGTACAGGTGCAACTTTTCCAAATTGGAAAACCAAAAAAAGACCAGTAGAGTCGAGTAGAGTCGAGATGAGGCGGTGCCATGCAGTGGAAAAGAGACCATAATTTACTAAATGAACATCATGCTGTGTTGAAGAAGACTTGAAACTAGCGACTGAGACCATAAACTCATCAGGAAAGTGTTTACTGAGGGAATAAATCAGCTGAGAAGTAGAAACATTTTCTCATAGACTTCTATACAATCACACTTCTTTCTGCAGCCGGTGGAGTCGCCCCCTGCTGGCTGCTGGAGAGAACTTAAAGGAACTTAAAGCGCCTTTCTAATCTTTGCGACCACTCAAAGCGCTGTTACACTACATTGCATTCACCATTCATACACTGGTGGAGCAGCCACCAGGGACAATTGAGGGTTCAGTATGTTGCCCGAGGACATTTCGCCATGCAGCCTGGAGGAGCTGGGGATTGAACTGCCAACCTTCGGGCAACCCGCTCTACCTCCTGAGCCACAGCTGCACAGTTGTAGTTGATAAAATTTTATAACTTCTTTGGTTTATGAAACCTTTTGAAAGCCTATTAAATAAAGTCAAAAATGTTTTTTTTACTGAGAGAAGCAGTCTGAGATTGAGAAGAACAAGAAATAACTTCACTTATGTTTTTGTTACTCTTTCTTTCTATTAACCACTGCTGCCTGTTAGATGTAAGCTAGATTTTACAAAAGACGCCTACTCTCCACACTCACGGATGCAAGTTGTTTGTGGGTGAGCAGTTTCACCTCAGGTAAACATTCTGTTATTTGTGAACCGCTCACTGTAACGCTGAAAGTCTTGTACCTGTTTCTGACTTGCGACCCTCTTCTGGTCTCTCTTCCTCCAGGCCGGGTCGTGGATGTGGAGGAAGGTTTTATATCCCGTTGTGATTCCACTCGGTCTGAAGAGCTGCAGAGAAAAGCCACCACCACCAAAGAATGAGCAGAAGCCGGGAACAAACATGGTCCCGGTGACACCGTTTATTCTCTGTTCTCTTGAGACTTTTACCTGTAACTCAGCTTTTCTCAGTCTTCTGTAGAACTCGTCGTCCTCTCTGCCCCAACCCCAGAACCGGTTTGACATCCCGTTACACTGCAATAAAGAAAACAGACAATAAACCATTTTACTTCCTGCTTCTGAGCTAATAAAGTCGGCTGCAACACAATCTCTTCTGTCAGAGGCTGAAAAGTGTCAAAATGCTAAAAACAATCCCCGTCCTGCACTGTGACGTCTGGAGCGCAGCCTGGGTTGAATCAAACTGAACCACACCGGGATGAACAGCTTCATCTGGTGGACAATTTGAATAATTACATGACTGGGTTGTAAAAAAAGACCTGGACAATGTCAGAGAGGCCTTTTCCACAGCAGGAACTTAACCTCGGGTGATCTTGGGCTTCCCATCATCTGAGCTTTGAAGAATTTTGGGACTTCTTTAGGTTGTTCTTTGTGTTTCCACTAGGGCTGAGCGATTAATTGAATTTGCGATTTAATCGCGATTTAATAAAACGCAATTTTCTAATCGCAAAGGCGGCGATTATACTCTGGTCACATGACACCCAAGCGGAAAGCAGTCTGACGAAGTTAATGCTTCGTCTGCACGTTTCGCTGTAACTTGCCTTCTTGTTGTAAAATGCCCTTTAGCTTAACAGAAGCTCAGCTACATAAACTTTAATGTCACATGGAATGAAAGTAGCAGCCACCACCGCGGGTAACTTGGTGGTGGGTGAATTCGTCGGGCCATCCGCGGCTTTAATGGACGGAAAAATGCACAACAGAAAGAGGCGTGTAGTAAGGCGCATTGTGGCGATCGGCGCCTGTGTCACACACACAGCCACCAGTCAGCTCAGGAAATATCTGTAAATTGGCGTGTTAAACTAAACGCATAAGTCCGAAAGAGGCCCAGTCTGTCCCGAGTTGCAGCCTGGTTAAAGCCGGTGCTCCTCACCCGCGTCGCAGGCTGTGGGGGAGGAGGGGGGCTCCGGTGTTGTCGGAGAATTACTAAGCTTGTCTATTAAACACGAGAGGCGTCACTCTGTTCTATTTTAGTTAGCCAACTTTTGAATTGAACCTCAAACTGAGTATTTTTTGAACTGAGATCAGGACTCATTAATTGGTGGTTGAACTGTGGATTTTGTATTGAGCGCGCTTACTGTATAATAACCTGTGGTGAAAAGGTAGGCCTGATAATATTATATCAGTCTATTTAATCAAATCAAATAGACTCAAATTGTCTTTCTCATATTATTATAATTTGATATATCTTATTGCTCATAATAATAATTCTACCTAATTCATCATAACACAGGCCTGAGCCACAAGACAGAACAGTGTAGGTTTAATCTGTCTAATATCATACTATACACTGATTTACTGCTTGTTCGTTTTGAATATTACAGAAGTTAAAGAGCTTAAAAATAATCGCACATTAAATCGAAATCGCAATATTGGTTAAAAAAATCGCAATTAGATTATTTTCCAAAATCGTTCAGCCCTAGTTTCCACTGTCCCGTACAAACCGGGACCTTTTCTCTCCAAAGCCTTTAGTGTAGATCTTGTGCAACCAGTAATTGTGGAGACCACCTGAACAGTTCTGTCTTTTTCGGTTAGGTCCACCGCAGCATGATGCTCCTTTATGTTTCTCCTGTTGTCCCTCCACTGTTTGGCAGTGTGCTCCTTCAACCTTCTCTACCAGACACCGTGTTTGTCGTAGCCATCACACCGGCTTCAGCAATCACGATCAGCATTGCCGCTGACTCCTGAAAATACTTGAACGTGGACTTAGGGACTAAAAGAAATCTGGTTTTGCCTTTTTTAACTTTAAGGTAAATATTTTTATACAGCAAACCGTGTGCAGCTATTGTTAGAATCTACATGTTTCCCCCTTAGTGAAATATTCACGCGCGAGGCTGGACAGCATGAGATCTTTCTGTCTGGTCACAGAGCGTTAAGACCTGCTCTGGATTAAACCAGCAGCAGCCACAAAGATAGAAAATCAATTTAAATGGCCATCAGTGATTAATAATCTGTAGCTGTGTGACCTCTGAACCCCCCCGGTGTGAAGCAGCTCAGTACCATGTGATAATGCTTCTTGGTGAGCAGCAGGATTCCTCCTACGTAGGTCTTGTAGTGGTACAGCGGGTGCAGCTCGGGTGAGGCCACGTGGAAAGGTCCGTCCTCGGGGAAACCGTAGTCCAGAGCTTCGTTCAAAGGCAACAGGTCCACGTCGTGCATCGCCAGGTAGTCTGTGTCGTTACCGCTCTCCTGGTGACCCACGTTGATCAGAGACGCTCGGTTAAATCTGAAACAACAGGAGACAAACATGCTTATAACCTCTCTGTAAACTAAGACTTCACTTTTTAGATTCACAGCAAAGCAGCAGGGATGGAAATTAACTTTTTGGCTCTCCTGCCAAGGTGGCTGGTAGGTAAAAAAAATCCACCGGCCAATATAATAAATTGCTTTTCGCAATTTTGCTTTTGTTCAGTATGAAAATGCGAATGCGACATAAAAGCGGATATTATTTACGCGCTGATCTCTGTATAAAAGCGGCTACACTCTCACCTCCCGACTCCTGTCGCCTAACGCCCACCCCCTTACAAATCTACGCCAATCAAACACAAGTAACACGAAAAGAACACAAAAAACAACCAATGAACACCCAGGCGTTTGTTACACAATTTTAGCTCCCTTGGTTCACTGCGGACCAATTTAAGTGCGACACACTACAAACAAGAAGGCCGGTCTGCTGCTAATAACCGTCAAATAAATATTATATGCCGAATATATTTACCAGCCAATGTGGCGGGTAGCCTTCCAACATTTGGCCGCCAAACTGAAAATCCACCCGCATTTGGCGGGTGTTAATTTCCATTCCTGCAAAGCAGACTTCAAAGTATGGGTTCCTTCTTCTGATTGGTCAGAAATGACTGAAGCAAAACCAGCCACAAAATAAAAAATAATGCTAAAATTAATTAGCTGTCTGTGCAATTTTTCCACTGAAATTAGTCTTGATCAGCTGGAAATGCAGATGTGGATGCACCAAACACACGCTCACATTCAGTCTATAGTATGTATATAAACTCAATTTTAACTACACGTGCACAGCATGGCTTTCTCCTAACAAGGACACATACTCAAACACTCAAGTCTCTGTGAATCCAAAGAACAGTAAAGGCAGTACGTTAAGATATTTATACTCTTATTGATCCCCGAGGGGAAAGTGTTGGTTATCTGCATTTAACCCGTCCTAATTAGGAGCAGTGGGCAGCCATTGTGCAGCAGTTAGGCAGACACGGCGTTGTTAAGGGGCACGTCAGCAGTGGTCCGTGCTGGACCGGAACCAGCACCCCTTTGGTTCCCAAGCCAAGTCCCCAGACTGAGCTAATGCTGTCCCTCCAAGGATGTTAAACTGACTTTCATCTAACAACAACAACAACAACAACAACAACAACAGAGGAAAGAGCTGAAGAGTCATCAGAGCCCCAGTACAGCTTTTTCCTGCTGTGAGCTCAACATTAACTTTACAGTAAGCCCCCTGAACGTTGCAGCGTTTAGTTATATTCATGTTTTGCTAAAGTTCTAAAGGAAAATATTCTGGTTTAAGCCTGATAAGCCTCCTGGTGAACATTTTCACACAGTGCACAGAAGCAAGGTAGGAAAATGCAGCGAGCCTGCGTACAACAGGGTGTTCAAGGCACCACCGTTTCTGTTGGAAAAAAAAAAACGTTGCTACGTTTTGTCAGCGCTGAAGTCGCCCCTGCTGAAGGTGATCCCACCACCTGTAGTAATCCGCCTGTAGGTGTCCCCTCCCCTGTCGGGATCCCTCACCTGTAGTGATCCACCTGGTTGATGACGAGGATCTTGTGGCGGATCTTCTTCTTGTTGAGGAACGTGTGCATGAAGGGAACAAACACCAGCAGCTCCTCGAAGCGTTCTCTGAAGGGGACGATGAGGGCCAGTTTGTGAGGACCCCAGGAGGGGTCGTCCGTTGCAGACGCATGACCGTCCCCCGGGCAGGGCGGCGGCGGCGGCGGCTGCTGCTGCTGGTGGAGGCGTCTGTCTTCGTGCGTGGTGGCGGACATGTCACCCGAACAGCTGAACTGCAGCCAGAACAGAGAGACGAACAGCAGCACCATGCAGAGGCCGAACAGCTTGTAGACCGTACATTTCCCCGACAGGAACCTGTGAACACACAGACCAGGTGTTGAAACGCGAGTGAACGTCACAGTTCAGCAGCGAGTGAACGTCACAGTTCAGCAGCAGCAAGCTCAGCTACAAATTAAATTAAATTCTTAAATATGTAAGAAACTGCAGATTTATGACGAGCTGCACTGAGCTATAATAAACATTTACAGAGGTCACACCTGTATTATAAACATTAAAATGTTTCGTCATCAATGAGAGGAGAAGTATTAATTTACTGGAACTCTAATTTTGTGGGAGCTTAAGATAAGAGATTAAACTACAATCAGAAATACTTTGAGATACCAAAATAAAGCCCCAGGCAGTTTTAGGCTCCCCTGAGATGCAGAGGATTCTCCTTTCTAGTGAGGATGAGGATTGCGGGTGAACATCTGATCATTCAACTGCTCACAAATTCACAAACTGACGTGCAGTTAAAGCGACACACACTGAACAAGCAACATTTCATTTTTCTGCTGTTGAATATTTTCATGCAGAATTATATTTTGTCACAACAAACAACATTTCACGATTAGTTGATCGACAGAAAAGTGACAAGACAATCACTTCATAATTTTATTTATTTATAAAGAGCACTTTAAACCATCATCTTCTTGCAGCTTCTCCACTTTAAAAAAATCATTATAAACTGAATGTCTTTTGGTTTTGGACAAATCAAGACATCTGAAGACTTGGGATGCACCGAAATGAAAATTAATTAAATAATCAAAATGTGCTTTTTCCACAGTGTTTCCCACACAGACTATGGAGGGGGGGGGGGGTCCGGTAAAATAAATGACTTTTAATGGACACATGTCATGTGTTTTATACTTTCTGTGAATATAATCCAAGTAATCTTATTTCCATCCTGTATAGACACCTTATTTTGAAAACCAGACGTAGTCACATTTGTATCCTCCTCGCGCTAAAGTCCGACCCAGTTTGATCGCTGAACCTCGAAACCAAAAGTCTGTTCTGTCTTTTGGTTTTGGACAAATCGAGACATCTGAAGACGTCACCTTAAACTCTGGGAATGTGTGAATGATATTTGTCACCATGTTCTGTCTTATTTAGGACAATTCAGGAAAAAAAAAATCAACTAGTGAAGCCTGTTTGTTCCCACCTTTCCCTGAGGGGGGATAAAGTTTGATCTAACATGATGAACTGGAGTTAGCGGCTCCGTTAACGAGATGCAGCGGTCAGAGTCTCTCTCTTGAGCGTTTATACCAGTGTTTCTCAAAGTGTGTGTATGACAACGCCTCACACATTTCATTTCACACCTTAATTATAGATCCACTTTATTAAAACCATTGTGAGCCAGTACTGTTCCAGAAGCACCTTTCTATTTTAGAATGATATCAGCCAAATCAAATTCTGCTCAATCAGCGTTGACTCAGTATCATAATCCAGTGGAGCGCTGAGTTAGCACAGATCCTCTCACCTCAACACATTCACCACCTGCACAAATGGATTGTTTAAATAGACAAAGTCTGGAAAAAACAAACAGTGACAGCTCTCGCATACTCTCCATATACTCAAGTCCTCCTCTTAATGCAGCAGACCTGCAGCAGCCAGAGGGTTTAAACTTCCTGTCCGTCATGCAACACAGTCAGTCAGTGTTTGATGAAGACAAACCAGGCGACAAACTGAAAAACAAGCCGGCAGCAGAGGTTCCCAAACTGCGTCTCATGAATACGTAAAGAGAAACGACCCCCACAGAGTACAGCTCGGTACTGAACCTCAGATCCATCCTCAGGTTTACCAGTTTCAGACCGCAGTTTATAAAGTTTATGCACGACTGAAAACGTTTGACAACTTTTGGCCTTTTCCCCAGTAAATAGGCCTACTGCAACAAAATCTTGTTAACAACTCTGTGTTTGTTGTGAAGGGAACAAGTGGAATACGGACACGGTCTTGGTTAACACAGACAGAGTGGTCACAAGTTGATGTGCGGTCTCCAGTTTTAAAGAGTGACACTTCGCCGTCAGGAGCGCGAGGTGAGGACGGCGTAGGCTCCTGGAAAAGTGATCAGACTTTGATTGGAGTTCGAATCCTGTGTTAAAAATACTTTTTCTTTTTTCATTTATTGGTTTTAAAAGGCTGAATCGTTTTTCTACGGGACACGTGTTTACTGAGACAGACTCCAGAGACAAATATGTGTATTTAGAACATTTATTAGAGATACTGTCAGAGACATGGAGGCTTCTACTGCACACTGGCTAAACTCCGCCAGAGACCAAACTGTGAAGCTTTATTTCCACCAAAGAAACGGCTGAACTCAGCAGTGTGGGAGCATTTAGGGGGCACCAAGGCCGACCAGGGCGTTTTTTTAAGAGACGACGGATCACCTGCACTTCCCCTTGACGTTGAAAGGTTCCTGCTAAAGGGGTGAATACAGATATTAAACTTGACGCAGCACCAGCAGGAGTTAAATAACGTGGCAAGTTGGCAGGAATTAAATATAACCGTGTCACTCAGCGGTGAGAGTCGAGCTTTCATTGCGACGTAACCAAACAAAGCAGGTGTAAGCTTTCAGACCAAACTTAAGGACAGCATCGCTGTGCTATGAAGCCCATTGTTTTCAATGGCTTGTGCCACGCCTGGCAGCGTGCACGCCGCGGTCAAAGAAGTTTTGCGTTGAACCCAGCTTGGAAGAACATGGTCCTCTGCAGACCTTCAGTCACTGAACATTTAACGTCACATCCTGCTGCCTCCTCCTGTCTGTGTGGAGAAAATGTTGCCAGGTAGAAAACACTAACATAACACCAGGAGCTTATAAACTTCCATGACGACCAACTACCTGCATTTCAGTTAATAATAACACTGCATGAGAGATGTTCTTAATTTCATTAATCATTTTCACTAAAACTTATACGTTTGGATGACAAAAACAGTTCAGTTTATTCTCCTCCTCAATAACAATTTCCCCTGTAAGTCAATATTCCTCTTATATTAATAATATACTTATATATTATAGAAATATAATGGTTAGTGTAATTAAATATTAAAAATCAACTTACATCATTATTATTGTAATTAATGCATAATAATCGTGAAACCGTGATTATTCCTCAGACTATAATCGTACCAACAAAATCTGTAATCGTTGCATCTCTACACACTACAGGGGTTCTGCTGTCAGGCTACACTGGCTCTGCAGGAAATACCTTCACATGAAGAAGAAACACACCAAACTACTAAATGTTAATATTTAATGTTGACATATTTATAGATTTACGGAAGGAGCAGGTGCCCTTTTAAAGACTATTTGTATAGATTGTTTTAATCTATAGGTATTGTTTTAATACCTGGAGGGGATCAACATTTTGAGCCAGTCACTCAGTCACTTTCCAAGTGACGTCAGTAAAGTCTGTGAGGGTTCAGGGTTCAGGGGGGACATTGGGATCGGGCCTCAGTCTGTTTTTCGCTGCCACGCTGTTACATTCATTAACAGTCCCACCTTGTCATTGGTCCATGCAAAAAATAAATAAAAAAAAAAAAAAACTTTGTTTGTATTTATTTATTCTCTTGTGAAATCTTCTGTAAGGAGGAAGAGACCATCTGCTTCATGTTTACACCGGCACGCCCAGTGTAGCTGAACGGCCAATAATGTGCGTTTTCAATCGTTTTAATATACAGGTGAAACTCGAAAAAGGTGAAACTAATATATTATATAGACTCATTACATGCAAAGTGAGATATTTCAAGCCTTTATTTGATATAATTTCGTTGATTATGGTTTACAGCTTATGAAAACCCTAAATTCAAAATCTCAGAAAATTAGAATATTACATGAAATCAATAAAAAAGGATTTTAAATCCAGAAATGTCAGCCCTCTGAAAAGTATAATCATGCTTATGTACTCAGTACTTGATTTGGGCCCCTTTTGCATGAAGTACTGCCTCAGTGCGGCGTGGCATGGATGCTACCAGCTTGTGGCTCTGCTGAGCTGTTATGGAAGACCAGGATGCTTCAACAGGGGCCTTCAGCTCTTCTGCATTGTTCGGTCTCATGTCTTTCATCTTTCTCTTGGCGATGCCCCATAGATTCTCTACGGGGTTCAGGTGAGGCCAGTTTGCTGGCCAATTAAGAACAGTAATCCCACAGTCACTGAACCAGGTTTTGGTACTTTTGGCAGTGTGGGCAGGTGCCAAGTCCTGCTGGAAAATGAAGTCAGCATCTCCATAAAGTTCGTCTGCTGAAGGAAGCATGAAGTGCTCTAAATGTCCTGGTAGACGGCTGCGCTGACTCTGTACTTGATAAAGCACAGTGGACCAACACCAGCAGATGACATGGCTCCACAAACCAACACAGATGGTGGAAACTTCACACTGGACTTCAAGCACCTTGGACTGTGCGCCTCTCCATTCGTCCTCCAGACTCTGGGACCTTGGTTTCCAAATGAGAATCAGAAAAGAGGACTTTGGACCACTTCTTTTTTTCTTTAGCCCAGGTAAAACGCTTCTGACGTTGTTTGTTGTTCAGGAGCGGCTTGACAAGAGGAACAGGACATTTGAAGCCCAGGTCCAGGACCCGTCTGTGTGTGGTGGCTCTTGACGCAGTAACTCCAGCCTCAGTCCTTGTGAAGCTGAATAGAATGTGACACTTGGAGCCGACAATACTGAACCTTTTCACAATATTCTAATTTTCTGAGATTTTGAATTTGGGCTTTTCATAAGCTGTGAGCCACAATCATTGAAATTATATCAAATAAGGGCTTGAAATATCTCACTTTGCATGTAATGAATCTATATAATATATTAGTTCCACCTTTTAAGTTGAATTACTGAAATAAATAAATTTTTCGAGTTTCACCCGTAGATTAGATAAACTCTGATGCGGCTAAAACGCTGCTGTGGACGGAGATCATTTCGTTTTAATTCTCCGTTTGTAGAACTGAGTAGTGTGGACGGCAGGAATGAATTCAACGACCTTTAAATGTCCCTGGACCACAGTTTGGGAACCACTGGTTGAAGCACAAAACTGCAGTACTCACTTCTCCTCCGGATGGGGAACGTGAGAGATCTCATGTCTTGAAGGGCCAAGAAAGAGCGTTACTGAGACAGTTTCACACAACACTTAGTTTTCACTTTTTAAACAGGACGAAGCGCAGCAGCAGCAGCAGCAGCAGCAGCAGCAGCAGCTATGGCCGCCGTTAACATCACTTTAAAATCAACAGAAAGAAAACAAACACCGGTCTTACCTCCTCTCCTCTTTGAAGTAGAGGACGGGCTTTCTCCTGGATGAGTACATCATCTTTACAGCCTCACAGCCGCCTCGGTTCAGCCCGGTTTTAATAAAGAAAACAAACGGCAGAACTTCTCAGACAAACTACAAACGCCGGGAGCAGCCGCGTCGTTCTTCACTCCTCCATCCTTCCCCAGACACCCGCCAGTCCCGCAGGCCAACTCTCCGACCGCGGCTCGGTTTCACAGCTTGTACATTTAACTCAGTAAACATTAAAGAGTTAAAAATCCACGTCTCGAACCGGTTCGCTCCGGGTCCATGTCTGCTATAACCAGCTGCCTCCCTCGGGCTAGCTAACTAACCGTTACTGTACACGTAGCATGTTAGCGATTCACCGAGTTCGGCCTTTTCCGTTAGTTTTACCCGCGACGCCCGAATCTCACCGAGCGTCCGTTAACGTTTCAGTTCACCGAAAAATAACTATTTAAACCCGCAAAGAAACCGAGCGGGGAGATATTTTTAAGATGATTTTAACGCTGGAAAATAATCAAACAGAAGCCGATTGTAATGCTGTCCGAGCCGAATATGAGTCCGTGCAGCAACGACTGGTAAAGGTTCTGCTTCTGCTTCTTCATTGTTGTTAAAGGCCGGTTGGCATCCAACTTAAATGGCGCGTTACCGCCGCCTGCTGTACCGGAGTGTGGGCCGGTGTTGTGCCTGCCTTTTTTCAATTATTTTATTTTATTTTATTGACAAATATTCCATATACAAAAACATGGCATTGAGTTGTCACATACTGCAGAAGGGATCAAGTGCATATCAAAAGATAGGAAAAAAATAAAGGAAGATAGAAGGAGTTTAAATAAAAGGAAAACGGCTAGGGTTTTCTTTCCAAATCATATTCTGCTATAATACTAAAACGTCTCATTGCATTCTTTGTTTTCATAACAATAAGGGCTTTTGTAAAGGAAAGAAGCTCGTTATGAAATACACAAAACTTAAGATTCACTTTCAAAAACTTTGACTTGTGGATATAAAATTTCCCAAGAATGACAATGTTGTTAATTAGAAAGTCATCTTTGTTATTGTCCACGACACAAGCACAGATAATGTCCTTCAGAGAAAAGTTTTTGAGTTGGAAACCCTTTGGGTAAAGCCAGTCATGTATATCATGCCACAATGCTTCTGAATACAATGGAAGAATAAATGATCAGTAGTTTCATGTGTCACCACAAAATACACAATTATTGGTTTCTATTCCAAAACGCCGTCCTATCAAGTCGCTGGATGGATACACACCATTAAGAATTTTAAAGTGGATTTCTTTAGCTTTGGGGAATATAGGGAATTTTAAATATTTGGTTCGTAACGAGTGGATAGTACATTTTGAGAAAAACTGGGATATTGGCGGCGGTGTACCCCCAGCGTGCAAAGCAAGCCTTCATAATGTTTTGTGGCTTTGGGAAACAGTGCTCTGTGCTGTCCTGGGACTATTACGCACGGACACGGGTCTGGACGCGCACGGACACGGTTTCAGAGTGAAACATTGTCACATTGTTTGTGGAGCGCGTTCCACAAACTAGAACTAGAACTAGAAGTTTCTGTCTGTTCCCAGAATTATAAATTGGCTCCTTGTGGTGCTCTAAGAGATTTAGCACTAAAACGACCATCAAAGTCCCAAATAAGCTCCAAATGAAAGAATGTTGCTCTGATAAAAAGCTGCTCCATCACCTACGGGACTGGTCTTTACGCACTGACCCAGGACTCACACATGAACAGAGATCAGCATGCCGGAGTCAGGCGACGCGGGGCCTTTAGCGGGGGTGTCGGTGCTCGCTGTGCGGTCATAATATAAAGTTTGTCTTATAATAAATGCAGGGCTTTGTGCGCGACATGTCTGTGCCAGCCTCACCTAAAGGGCGTGGGGCTGAGTCCATTTCGGCAGCCAGTCTCAGTGCTTCAAGCTATCCGCTCATGCTCTTCGTTGTTTTTTGCCCGTAGTCTTTTCATTTGAAGGTCCACATTTTATTAAAATCAAACCCAAATAAAAGGCACCAAAAGCTACGATAAAATAGTCCAAATACAAATCAAAGCATGTTCTGACTGCTCAATAGGCTGTATAAAGTCCGTGTCAAATGTTGTTTCTGTTACAGTAGGTCATATATAGCTTGTAGGAGCCATTTATGTTTATTGTTGGCATGGTATTTTATTTTGTTTAGATTTATTTACATTAGTATTTTGGACACTGGGTGGCAGTGATTAGATGCACATGGTTGTATATAGAGGGCATAGGTGACAGGAAGTGGAAGGCACAGGTAGGGGGAGCACCAACAGTTCTCACCAGACCACAGGATCAGACAGACCACAGGATCAGACCATAGAATCAGACCACAGCAAACAATGGGAAACAATCAAAGAAACAAACCGGTATGTTAATCTTTTTTGTACAAATTTTCTGCAATAAACTACAAACAACAACCACCACTATCAATCTGGAAAGCCATCTTTTGTGTCTGCGTAAGTTCATTTCCCTACCTGTGCATGATGGAAAAGGATCAGGACTAAATGTAAAGCAACGAAAAATTGCCGTTACATAGCTATCATGTATTTTAGTTTGTCAGTGCGTTTTGTGCTGTTAGGAAATGATTTCTGCGCATTTCGGCTCTAACTCAAAACTTGCGTACATGTACACCACCTCCTGAGCTGGCGTAGGATTTGAGCGTGCCGTACGCCAACGTCCATATTGATAAATGTCAAAGTCACCGTGGTTTTGGGAGTACGCCAGGAGTACGCTGGAAATTTGGTGTACGCACTTTTGATAAATGAGGGCCATTGAGTTTCTAAAGGGTGATGTAGGGTATGAGATGCTATCAGTCAAATTCCTAATTGTTTTGTTAGGGATTTTAACATTATTAAAGATAATGCCTCCAACTAAAAGTACAGGGAGAGAAGGGGTGACAGGAGCGGAGTTCATTAACATTCATAGCATTGGTTATGGAATTTAAATGATTACTATCGGCAGTGAGGTCAAGTCTTCAAGTTTTCATTTGACATGAGATAACCGTCACTGTCTACTAAATGGATCACAGACCAAATACCTTTATTCATCCTGTCCTTGTTGTACAGCGATTTGTTTTTCAATTCAATTCAATTTTATTTATATAGCGCCAAATCACAACAGTTATCTCACAGCGCTTTTCATAAAGAGCAGGTCTAGACCGAACTCTGAAGTTATTTACAGAAGCCCAACAATTCCCACCAAGAGCAGCACTAGGCGACACAGGCAAGGAAAAACTTCCTTTAAGAGGCAGAAACCTCGAGCAGAACCATGGCTCAGGGTGGCGGGGCATCTGCCTCGACCGGTTGGGGGTGAGAGGGAGAGAGAGAGAGAGAGCAGAGGGAGGCAACCTACACAGTATACACATAGAGGTACAGACAATAAAGGTGATGGTGCTATAGACTGAATGAAAAATGGTACAGATATTTATAGTAATGTTAATAATAATAATAGTAATAATAGCAATAGGACCAGCAACAGCAATTGCAACTGTAGCAGAGGGCGTCGAGCAGGACCGTAATATATCTATTATTCCAAATTGGGAAGTTTTGAGGGGTGAAGTTATGATTAAATAAGAGTTTCCAATATAACAGAACCTGCTGGTGAAAAATGGATAAATTTAATTTAATTGGAAATCACACTTAAGTAAGAATTCTATACCTCGTAAATGAACGTTCTTAGTTCTTAGACTGCTGTTACAAATCTTGAAAATGTCTCTGGGGATATGATACCAAACGCTATTGTTGCCTGCCGAGAATTGCATGCACATTTGGACATCCTTATAAAAGAGATTAAAAATCTCAATGGATTTCTTTCCTGGTAAAATAAAGGTTAAATAATAAATAAATAAAACCTCACGTGTGCTAACGGTCATTTATGCTGGGAAAAGGGGTGGATGCAAATCTCGGCAGCCGGCCTACAAAATTTAATCTGCCGATTTATGCATCCACCTCTTTGGGTCCTTCTCAGACACTTTGCTTTGCTCATAGATCAAACAGCTTTATCACCACATATATGTACTGAATGTCAATGAATGGTACTTCTACTAAGTGTATTAAAATATTAAAGACTCTAAACGTTCATAAAATATATACTTCAAATCATTTATCACCATTGATGAAGCCCACAAAGAATTTTACAGCATTTAAAGGCATTATTTGGAGGTGCATTCAATTCTCGGCAGCCAGGCAAAACTCGGCACAACACCGGAGATTTAAAAAAAAAAGTAAAAAGAACCAAACAAATCAATAATAAAACCAAAAATAGATTATATGCTTCTATGTCTATGAAGTAGGAACACTTTCCAGGGATGAAATACAAAGCCAATACTAACATTAAACAACGCAGCAGCTGCAAAAAAAGAAAAACATACAAAAGAAATCCTTTAAAGATGTATTCACTTTGTACTTTATTAATGTGAAAAACATGTTTGTTTAATTATTATTGTTTTTCTCTTATATTCCTGTTTTATTCCACTTTATATTTTTAATTATTGTACTTGATTTTATTTCCCCCCTGAAGTGTTTTAATCCTGGTTCAACAACATGAACCACTTTGTGACCCTGTTTTGAAAAGTGCTGTGTAAATTAATTTTATTATTTACTAAAGTAATTCTAATAAACAAGGTTTGATTCTCTGCACGGCCACAATTAAAATGACGGGAGAGAAATATTGAAGCTGTTTCTCTTTACACTGTTGGCCTAAATGTAGTCAAATTTAAACGCTTAGTGAAAAAATAATGATAAATTCATAAAGACGCGAGACAGATCATCCGAGGACGACAAGTATAACACTAAAGAGCGATCCGTCCCTCCAAACAAAACCTGAAATGTTCCATTAACCGTTTTATTTTTACTTGAGGAAGCAGACGTGATACATTTGTGGTGGTTTATGACGTCATTTTGCAGTCACATGACTTTGTTTGAAATATTTTTCCTAAAAACACCATCAGCCAATAGAAAACAAGAATAAAAGAAACTGTCAATCATTTAAACCAAATGTGACAAAACTTTATTTCGAGTGCAATTTTAGACAGATTTCACATGGACAGAATCTCTCTGAAAAATAAAATAAATCCAAGCCCCTCGTCCAGCCGAAACCAAATGATTTTCAATTCTAACCCAGGAAAACATCTACCAGCAACATAAAACTGTTCAACACAAACCACCAGAGGATCAGGAAGGAATAAAAAGGAACACCACTTCAAGAGGTCGGCCGTCTTTCTACAAAGCTTCTTTAAAATCATTTTCATTTCACTCCTCGGGTTCACGTTTATCCCACGTCTCTGACATCATGTGGAAGCTCAATACGACTAATATTTAGTGATTCAGCTCTTTGAGGTTTTTTCCTGAAGATCATCTAAGTGGTGACGCACGAATTTAACTGATTGTTTGTCTTCAGTAGATCTGCTCACTGGGGCTTTTTAGCTATTTGACAGGTCAGTTTAACGCTTTGATCGCCGCCAGCAGGGGGCACGAGGTCGTTTGGTTCGAGTCCCTGACTGATATTCCTTTAATCCAGGAGATACAGCGCGTGATGCTTTTCCTTTAAGCGACTGGCTTCTGGAGAAGAAAACGCCCGGCTTAATTCAAAATGAAAAGACAGAGACCTCTGCAGCTGATAAAAGCCAGTTCATCGTCTGATAGGATTAACGAAGGCCTCAACATCTAAACCCGCTTTTTAACCAAAAGGTTTCAGGACCTGAGGAGCCAGACTAATCTCAGGAACCCAAAGGGCCCCCCCCCCACCTCTGAACATTCCTGTTTGTGTTTCTGCCTCCACCAGCAAACCAACACCAAGCCAGAGTCAGACGAACAGAAACATACATTCAGTTTGGACACAGTAAAAATGCAGGTTCACTCGCACGCACAAAGAAACAGAAAAACCAATAAAGAGAAAATAAAAGAGGAATCTTACGTCATCGCGGAGACCAGAAGTTTCAATCTTGAGAGCGATTTGATCGATTTTTCTCTCCTTACTTCCTCGAGTCAGAAATCAGTCGGGCGCTGACTGTACTTATATTCTGCTTCAGTATTTAACAGCTGGTGGCAAAATTAAAAGCTCCGATATGCTTTAATATAACTGCGAGTTCACGGCTAGTTAGTTAGTTAGTTAGTATCGCACGTCCTCAGAGATTAACGCTGCACTTCCACGAGCTGCAGTTCGTCCCATGAACAGCGGGGGGCAGTACATCAGGACGCGCAGCAGACTCAACAAAGACAAAAAAGAAAGGAAAGTTTGGAGGGGAAACTAATAGAGACGCCTTCTTTTCGGCCATCATCTCAGCATGAACAGCTCATAACGACCTCGCGTGACGTTGTTTTTAGTTAACGTTAGACGTTCTGCTGCGGCTCAGAGGCCAAACTGCATTTGCTTCAAAATATTTCGTGTAAACAGCACGGCTCTGAACAACATCTCAGTAACACATCGTGTCCTCATCACAGTGAGTTAACAAGGAAGAAAAAGGGCAAATCAAATTCATCTTCTCGTAATTATCTGCCTGGAAGTTTTGTGGCAAAGCTATCTGGGTAATAAATATAGTTGTCACACTTTCCCTGATAGTCTACTGCACATGTGAGGGGCTCATTACAGACAGAGCTGGTGATGACAGCAATGAGAACAGCTCGAATAATTATAATAAAAACCTAAAGATGTTGTTTTCAAGACGATTCTCGCATCTGGATTTCTCTGCGTCCGGTCTCCTCAGCAGCTCTTCCTCCAACAGAAGCGAGCGCCGCCGCTCGGTACTGCATCAATCAGCAGAGACCAAACACACACACACAAACACACTCACACACACATTCAATCACTCACACACACCCAGGAGAAAAGTTACACCAGCTTCTTGGCCTCGAAGAAGCTCTTGAGGTGTCTCATCTGCCAGATGCCGATGGCCACCAGGATGAGGGTCTGGACGATGGACCACCAGAGGACCCGCTGGTTGGTGCTCTCGCTGGTCTGACGGAAACGCTCCTCACGGTACTGAGAGGGGACAGACGGACATTTTACGTTACTGCCGGCCGGGGCTTGGTGATAACAATCAGTCACAAGGAACTGAAAACACACTTTGTTTCTTTAACAAATGAATCATGAGTCGAAACTATACAGACGGCACAGCTAGTCTATCGTTGCCTGTCTCCTCCAGTCTGGTCGGCTGCAATCAGCTAAAGATTCAGGTTCATCTGACAGTCCAGGAGTTCGAGGCCACTCCACTGGAGACTGCTGTTACAAAGCAAATCCCCAAAGTGTCCCTGACTAAAACATTTGACCTCAACTGTGTTCAGACTGCCAGCCCAAATAACCAGATATTAGAAAGTCTGGACGACAATTGTTCGTTTCAGATCCAAGAACATTTTGAAATGTGATTCCAATCTAATCTCTACAGATTCTCTATCAGGATTAAGGCTGAATGATTTAAGAAAAATATCTAATTGTGATTATTTTGACTGAAATTGCAATATTAGAGGAACTGATCATTTGACATTATGTTTGTGTAGAAACACGTTTAAATGATGTGATTTTTGTGCAGATCTTTCCCAAACAAAGACATTTTCTTGAGTCTGTAGAATATGATGTATGAGCCAGGACGTGTCTGCAGTTCCTCGGCCATATTGCGATTTAGATTCATTGTTCAGCCCTAGTCCGGATGCTCAGACTGGAAATTGCGTCACTCGCAACGTTACAAACAACAAAGTGACGAAAGGAGCATCAGAGCGGCTGAACAGAAGTCACGCTGCTGTATGAGATCTGCACAGCGTGACTGTTCGGAGGTAAGATGAAGGGTCTCCAGTTCTCATGAGCCAGACTCACCAGAGTACGTAGTAACTGACACATACACATAGGGTGGTGATGTCTGGACACACACATTCGATCTGATCACTTGCAGTAACAGAACAGACAGTCGGCCCTACAGGTCTGATCTGAGAAACAAATCTGATTTGCGGCCTGAACAAAGCCAGGGACTGACCCTCTGGTAGTTCTGCTCCTTCTGGATCTGGTCTACTTGCTCCACCAGCTGTCTGACTCTCAGCTGCAGCTCCGTCAGTTTGTCTTTGGCGGCGATCTCGGCGTAGTTGTTGGCGTGTTCGCCCACCTGGATGTCCAGGTGAACCCTCTGCAACACAAGTCCAGCAGTGAGTAATGAAAGAAGTTCCATTTTATTTATCTGACAGTGAGACACCAGAAAAATTACAACACATAATGAAGCAACACGCAGAGACGCATGTGACGATTAAAAACCAACACTGAACATTAACATTTAAATGGAGTCAAACTAAAGCAAAAATCGGACAGCAGCTTTAAAGATCCAACTTAACGTCGAAACAAAATGTGTAAACAGAATCTAAGAGACGCCTCCTCACCAGCATGCCTCCTGCAAACAGGGAGAACTTGGAGGAGTTGGAGTGCAGACAGATCTGATGCTCTCCAGGTGTGTGAGATGTGAAGGTGAACCTTCCCTCGGAGCCGTACTGCCGAGACAGAATCACCTGCAGGAAACACACCAGTTAAAACCTGCTGATGACGCCTTTGTGCACGGTTCCTTCTGCCGTTCACGTTCTGCTGCGTTTGATCTTTCTGTTCACCTTGTCATCAGGATCTCTGACTTCCACAAACATCCCCAGACCCTGAGTGGCCGGCAGGTACTCTTCTCTCTGCTTATCGTACAGCTGAGTCCGATAGTTTCCTGTGGAGAAAGACGCCGTGTGTTTTTACAAGTTAAACTTTTCAGTTACTCATCTCACAGTCAGAAAAACACCCTGGTTCACGTTACACCGGTGACTGTGTGCTGTTAGTCAAGAAACATGACAGAAATGTTAAAATGCCATGAAGAGGAGCTGCAGCTGTTTGTTAGACCAGAACTTGTCAAATATAGAACCGTCTCAAGGTGCTTTCAGACCAAAAGCGAAGAGAGCGTTCGGGGCGGTGAGTTTACATACAAAGTCAATGGCGAGACGCGTACAGCCGCGATTTCCTGTAGGGCGGTGCAAAGGGGCCGGGGTTGTCGACGCGAAGGATTTCGCGTGAGTTGGATATTTTCAACTCAAGCGAGAAAGTCTCATGACGCTGAGTCGCGACAGCCTATCAGTGTTGAGATTGTCCGTACGTCACAGAGGCTTCAGAGCGTTGTGTGCAGAGGGCCGGGCAGAGCGGGGGATTGAAAATCTGCAGGCCGGCTGAGAGCTGCTAAACTTGGGCCAGAGGAGCAGGGAGCAGCGCTCCAGCTTTCGGACAAATAAACACCCACAAGTCGGTCGGATTCGGCTCTGACAGCTACGCTGTTTACTCGCAGGAGGAGCTCGGAGTCAACAGTTTTTATTAAATTAGCTTTTTACTTTAGTTTTTGGGATTTCAACGTTGATTTATCTTCACTGGAGCTTCTCAGCAGCTTCCGTGCACATCCGGCTCCAGTGTTGTTGTTAGCGTCGTTAGCTCTGTCGGACTACGACTTCATATTTATATAAAAACCGGACAAAGCTGGACGTTACTTGGAGAACTTTATTAAAGCTGTCATTGTACTTACTGTGAACAAGTTAGAATAGCACAGCCCTGATCGATCCGAACTCCATTCAGAAAACAAACATTTTAGAAGTTGTTGTCCTGCTGTCTTGCTGACAGACCTGACAAAGCAGGAATTCATATGTTTAACAAATCTGCATCATGTTATTTCGGCATCAGTTTAATCCGTTTATTGCTATTTAGTCACAGCGAAATGTTTCCTTTGGGTTCATACAGCTGTAGTAATGGCGAATTGTGATTATTCACTTTATCTCATTAAAATCGCCTTCTCGCGTTGTGTGTGAACACTTTCAGCGAATGTACTCACGCGAGGAAAACGTCGCGAGCCAAAGATTTGCGTTTGGTCTGAAACCGGCATCATTTCGACAAAGCTGCTTGCTGGTGATGCTAATTTTAATTTTGCAAGCTCTATAGATGATTTATGTAAAAGTTTATTTTGTTGAAGAAATAACTGACATGCATTCAACATATTAGGCATAATATTATTTTGATTAAATGTGTACTTCTATCCCTACCAGTGATGCTCTGATCCTTTATTTATACCCACAGGTGAAATGTAGTGTTTGCCAGAGGTCAGAGGTCACTCCAGGAGCTGGGAGGGAGTTATCAAATGAACAATACCAAACTACAGCAGCAGTATGGAGTCTGTTCGGGCTTTCACTGTGTGCACTTCTCTAGTGCAGCCATCTATGTGTCAGTGTTGAGTGATATAATATTATGAATCAAGTCACTATCAGCAAAAACCCATTCATAAAAAAACAACACGTTACTGCTGAGATAACATGTAGATTAGATTATACTCAGCATAGAATAACAAAATCATACATGATTTATCAGCCATCGGCCGTCCTGCTCTGTAAATATCGGCATCGGCCCCTGAAAAACCCGCATCGGTCGACCACCGCTGGCTGATTCATACAGGTCGTGCTGTATTTGCACAAACAGGTGAGCTGTTAGAGGCCAGGCAGGTGAATAAACACCGGAATTTGCTCGGAAGGGTTAATGCGAAACGTGAGCCAGGACCTTCAACATGTCAAACACTTGTGTTAACTTCCTGTACATGATCTTAATGTGTTTCCTGAGGAGTTTTAAACTCACTACAGCGAATTTCTTCAGCTACATTATGGGACAAATACCGCTGCGCGTTTTAAGATTTAACACGGAGAAGAAATGAAAATACACAACGTAGTTTCTGACTAGATAACGTTAGTCTCTACTGAGCTGTAAATCAACAGATCTGTTTGAGGACACGACAGTCAACTTTAGCCGATTAGCTAACTGAGCTAAAGTTGGAGAGCTAGCAGTTAGCATTAGCCGGAGACTTCCTGCCGCCGCTGAAACTCACCGATAATCATCGTCTCGTCCGGGATCTCCTCTATGAAACATTTCTTCTCGGTCTCTCCGATGTGAAAGTACAAAGAGGAGACGACGCTGTAGAAAACGTTCAGAAGTAAAAGTGACAACACACACGACTGCATCCTGACAGACACCATCTTCCTGCCGGGGGAGAGCTCGACTGGGCATGCGCGGACACAGCAATGCCACGTAAACCCTCGCACGGCTCCGGCCAATCAGCGAGCCGTAACAGGCGGCTGGGTGTTGTAGTTCTAAACGCTTCGCGGACGTCGAAGCCGTCAAAGCACATTTACAAAACGTTAACAATTTGTTGTAACATTTCTTTTTTTTATATATCTATAAAATTTAGATAACAGAAATTCTTTATACAACATTAATTTTAACATACAGGTGTATTTAACTAATTTAACCCATTTAAACTTTTAAACCCATTTAAAAGGTGTCGCATGTTAAAGGTAGGGTAGGCAAGTTGCTTCTAAAACACTTTTTGTCATATTTGTTGAAACTGTCTATATACACCAATGCATATTAAGAAGTTAGGTGCACTGAAAAGAGAGAGTATAAAAATCGGCTGTCAGTAGTCCTGTCAGGGCTGCAGTAAACACAGCCACTCGTTCCATTCGGACCGAATGCTGACTCTCCCTCACTGCCATGGCTACCAGCCCTGCTGCTACGTGCAAGAGGGTCTGGCTGCAGACCTCCTCTGTCAGGCCGGTCAGGACAGGAAATACACGCAAAAACTACTAAATAAAAGCGTTTGATTTGACAGGAAACGCTTTAAAAATATATAAAGTTTAATCACGTAGACATAGGGGGAGGGTTTTTGTCGTTGGTTTATATTTAATTATTTAGTCAAGATTGTAACGGGAAACTAGCAGGCTAACTCCTCAAATATAGGGTATTGATTTGAGCCTATTCTACTTAGCACTTACAGTGCCAGCGTAGCAGCAAAGCCGACTAACAGTATCATTTTTTTTTTACAGGCACTATTTATTCTGTCAAAATTGGACGTTAACTCCATACAGCCAGATCCATTCACAGAAAAACATCATGGTTGATTAAGAGCGTAACTTAAGTCTTCCAGTCTTCTTAAAAACAGACATACACACGCGCACTTCTCATTCATAATTTCCCTTTGAAGAGTAGCCTAATATACTGTGTTGAATTTAATAGGAAAAACGGACAACTGTGGGAACTGGAATACTATTTGAGCTTCGGGGTATATAGTATAACGGAAGTTACCGGCGGATTAATAAATAAATAAATAACTAAATAAATAACAGAAGCCTGGACAGAGGCTTCTTTGCTCATTACGTGGTCAACACTTTCTCTCACACACAGCAGCACACTACTTGCCCCAGCTGTGTGTGATACTGCGAGAAAGTTTAAGTTTCAAAAGCCTGAAATTAACTGCAGCCAGACATCTGACAATCAGTTTGGTTTCAAACCTAAGCATGGCACTGACATGTGTATTTTTGCCCTGAAGGAGATTTTAGATTTGTATAACAGGCATAATTCCACAATTTTTTTGTGTTTTATTGATGCCTCTAAGGCCTTTGATAGGGTAAACCATGAGAAGCTATTCTGCAAATTGTACAACAGAGGGGCTCTCAAATATCTAGTGAGAATCCTGGCCTTCTGGTATGCGCATCAGTCATTCTATGTGAAGTGGGGTAATCCTGTGTCTGCCTCATTTAATATAGGTAATGGAGTTAGGCAGGGAAGCATTCTATCTCCCTTTCTCTTTAATATCTATATGGATAACCTATCAAAGCAGCTAAACAGTTGTGGAACAGGCTGTAGGGTTGGGGACACCATTATCAACCACCTAATGTATGAGGATGACTTGGTCCATCTTTGTCCATATAGTGCTGGTCTTCAACAGCTACTAGGGTTTGTTCCCAATACGGCTTGGACTTTGACATTACGTACAACTCTAAGAAGAGTAATATAATGATTGTTAGAAGCAGGGAGGATAGTAAACTCTCATTTCCTGCATTTTTTCTGTCTGGTACTTTACTTAAAGTGTGTGATGAGGTCAAGTACTTAGGACACTATATAACTGATGACCTGTCTGATGATAGGGACATTCATAGACAGTATTGTATGATGTATGCACAAGCTAATATGCTGAATCGCAAATTTAGTATGTGTTCACTTTTTGTGAAGATTAGACTTTTTAAAGCTTTTTGTACGCTGCCCACTTGTGGCGACGCTATAAAAAAAGTAGTATGCAGAAACTCAAGGTGGCATATAATGATTGGTTGAGGTTGCTGCTTAATTGCCACGAGGGGGCAGTGCGAGACAAATGTGTGTAAGTGTTAATGTATCCACATATCCTGCTGTACTCAGGAATCTCATGTACAGATGTATGTGTAGACTAGCGGAGTCATATAACAGCATCATCAAAACACTAGTGAATCCGGCATTGAGTGCTGTTAGGTTCACTTCGGGTTTGTGGAATCACTGGCGCTTTAGTTTGTATGCCAATATCTGAACACTTTTTTGTGTGTATTGTGGAATATTGACTGTGTAGTCATTTTATACAACTCTTTTTTTTCTCCTTTCCTTCTTCTTTTTTAATGCACTTTGTTATAGTATGGTATATGTATAGTGATATGGACCATATTGTGTGTGTGTCCTGAATAAAGACGTGATGATGATGATAACCAACAGACTCCTGCTCAGTGAGAGGCAAATCCGCCCTTTATTGTATCATATTAATTATTCGTAATGACATTCATGCGGTGCGCAGCATAGTTCGTTTGGAAAAAGTGTTTCTTTGAGTGTGTTTCTTAATGTAATGTACATTTGTGATTAAAAATAATGGCGGTTGGTAAATGAAGTACTGATCCCCACAGATGCAGGACTGTACTGCTTCAATAAGAGCTCAGACCTCCTTATGGACCGTAACTACATCCCTGCTGGACTATATGGATTATCAAACTGTAAAAAGGAACACACATGCAATACAACATGTAGTCTATACCCTGTATCGATTATTTTGTAAATATCCACTTGAATGAATGGAGACATAACAGCTGTAATAATACTTTTACTTTATTCACTGTATAAACACAGATTACACAGTTAGAAAATGGCAGCAGTGACTGATTTACATTATGCAAAACATTTTCAAAAGTCTGAATGCATGTACATCTAAATCACGCAAATTATGATATGCCAACAGTGGCTGTGGTGAGGAGCAGTATCTTTATGTGGATAACTGTTTAAATAGGCTAACCGTGTGTGTTAAATCTCTCACTGCTCCAAAACAGCTGATTGAAACCATCAACTCATTATGAATCCTGAAGCTGCTTCAATCAGCTGTGTTGAAGCAGGGAGAAATTAAATTATGCAGGACAGGAGGCAACTTTCTTCAGGAAAGGGAAACACTCAGTTAAACTAAGATTAATTCACACAGCCAGCAGAGTATTTGCTCGCTGTTTAAGTGTGAAAAAGCTGCACCAAACGGTCTAAACGATATAGATCTTTATTTTATCTTCTTTTGGACAAATAACTAACCTGAGCGTCGTCAACATATTAAGACAAATGCAGACCTATGCCCTTGCAAAATGCTTTACAAAAAAATGAACACGCAAAATGAACACGTAAAAAATGACCGGCCTGACAGTGGAGGTCTGCAGCCAGACCCCTCTCGCTACATGAGCTCCCCCGATGCGCGCACCCGGTCAGCTCGCTCAGACCTGCCGAGCGAAGCGGTCCCACCGGAGCTAATATCTGCGCGGCTTTTCAACGATAGTGACAACTGAGGACCACCGAGGGGCTGACACAGCGTGGTGGCTTTATTTCTGCTGGACAGGTAATCTGGCTTTTAGCATTTTGATGGTAATTTGTTACTTTCATCGCTAGCAAATAGCTACCTACTTAGCAGACAGCTAACTGTTGCTGCGAGTGCAGGCTGGTGTGGGAGCCAGAGTAGAGACGATGAGTTATATCCGGCTGTAGGTGAGCTGGAAAACAGCAGCGCGAGCTGTGTAAGACAATGTAAGTGTAACGTTAGACTGCGCCGGTGTTTCGGATTAACGAGTTTCCCTGTTAACTGGTTTCCGTCAGCCGAATGCGTCTGTGGTTGTCGTAGATACGGCAGCTGTTGAAAACAGGAAGAGAATACGTAGGTGTCCCCGCGAATGCCTCTTTCTTTAGTTCTTCATTAAAAGTCAAAACATACCTTTCTGATTCGTCTTAGGAATCGTGTGTGTGTAAACCTGTCACGTACCGCTTTGTCACGCTTTGAACGTTGCTTGTTGTTACGGTAAATGTTTAAAACAGGAAGGCGCAAGTTGCTCTTCCTGTGAATGTCAAACATTATCTCTAATAAATGTTCTAAATACACGTTTGTCTTTGGAGTCTGTGTCAGTAAACACGCGTCATGTAGAAAAACGATTCAGCATTTTAAAACGAATAAAATAAAAAATATTTTTATCACGGGATTCGAACTCAGATCAGTGTGGGAAAATAAATCAAAGTCGGATCGATACTCCACTAGCCTACGATGTCATCACCTCTTAGCCCTCTGTCGGCGTGACATAAAACAACTTCCACAGTAAACAGCCACCTGTCACTCTTTGACACGGGAGACACAGATCAACTTGTGACCACTGTGTGACTGTGTGAGCCTAGACCAGGTCCGTACGTGTTCCCTTCACAACCAGCCACCGTTTAACACAGAGGTGTTTACAAGATGTGGATCGGCAATATTTATGTTAGTAGCCAACTTAAACATGTAACTAACTATGACAAACGCAGATAAATATTAAACCTTCATTAATTAGTTAACCAGGGCAGAAATTTTACAGAAATAACCAACTGTGACTTCCAGGATCCGAGATGAGCGGTTGATTGTTGATTAGTATTAACGAATTAGAAACATTAAAAAAAATCGTCCCTTACCCCTAAGATAAATTCGTAATTTATTTAATTATTAATCACAGTTTTATCGGATGTCATTGCTGCCCTGACATTTGGCCTTTTTACCGAGTATTTAATCAAGAGGTTTTGTCCCTAAAATTATTAAATTAGGTATTTTTGTAACAAAAGATAGTGACGAGTAAAATTAACCAGTAAGCTCTGAATTTGGAAAACCTATCGTCTCCCAGTGTGTGGTATGATTTTGGCTTGTCAAATGTTGTAGGCCTAGGCTACATATTGTGACGGTGATCTGAGACAAATTTGATTGTGGCATGATGTCCTAAATAAATTAACTAAACAATTTGACAACTGCGTGTCTTGGCTGGGTTTTTTTTCGCAGTGACCTTTCTTTCCATGCATTTTTCTGAAACACGTAGTTATGTTTTATATCCAGCTGATAGGGATTCTCGGTCACTATTTTCACGTGATAACTTAAATCATTTGTTTATTTTATTAGAACTACAATTCCTAAGATTTGAATAGCCTAAACTATCGTTAGATATAACTTAGTCCTAATGTGATTCATAGTTACATGTTTAAGTTGGCTACTAACATAAATATTACCGATCCACATCTTGTAAACACCTCTGTGTTAAACGGTGGCTGGTTGTGAAGGGAACACGTACGGACCTGGTCTAGGCTCACACAGTCACACAGTGGTCACAAGTTGATCTGTGTCTCCCGTGTCAAAGAGTGACAGGTGGCTGTTTACTGTGGAAGTTGTTTTATGTCACGCCGACAGAGGGCTAAGAGGTGATGACATCGTAGGCTAGTGGAGTATCGATCCGACTTTGATTTATTTTCCCACACTGATCTGAGTTCGAATCCCGTGATAAAAATAATTTTTATTTTATTCGTTTTAAAAGGCTGAATCGTTTTTGTACATGACGCGTGTTTACTGACACAGACTCCAAAGACAAACGTGTATTTAGAACATTTATTAGAGATAATGTTTGACATTCACAGGAAGAGCAACTTGCGTCTTCCTGTTTTAAACATTTACCGTAACAACAAGCAACGTTCAAAGCGTGACAAAGCGGTACGTGACAGGTTTACACACACACGATTCCTAAGACGAATCAGAAAGGTATGTTTTGACTTTTTAATGAAGAACTAAAGAAAGAGGCATTCGCGGGGACACCTACGTATTCTCTTCCTGTTTTCAACAGCTGCCGTATCCACGACAACCACAGACGCATTCGGCTGACGGAAACCAGTTAACAGGGAAACTCGTTAGGTTTATTGTTATACTATGTTTACACCTAACCTTACGTTATCTTTACACCTTGTTTCTAATCGGTTTGTGTGATTATCTGGTGTCTGCAGTGGATGTTTGACTGAATGCTACTTGTACAAATGTACAAGTAGTGTGTAGTTATGAGAAAGATATTTCAGCGTTAGTATACATAAACAATGATGGCTAAAGGTCCCCATGTATCTGTGTTTCTGGTAGACAAGCTACATATAATACAGTTTGACATTGTTCATCTCTAAACCTACTGTGTGAAAACCTTTTGTAATGCTGCTGTTACTTGATGTCGTTACTTATTTTACCAGAAGTAAAAAAAGTCCTGTATGTTTTATTTCCACTGTGCCTTCAGGTCACCTGCAGGTTTGGAGTCTGTCATAGCCCTGTGCTTCTCACCGATTTACACTGAAAGGACCACGCTGGTTGGCCTGGATCATAACCACCATGTCCACAGTCCAGCCAGGAGAAAAGCATTATGAGTACTCCTCTGCATTTTACTCAATACATTTATAAGTGATGAGTCAAAAATATTAAACAGTATGAGGAATACAGATAGATGGTGCTGATTTATTGTTTTGATTGCATTTATGTAGAAATGCTAAGTGCTCTATAAGGGAATAATGTCAGGTATTACAAACTTTTCTCTAAGTTGATCCTCCTTTTTGTATTATCAGGTAAAGCAAGGTGTACAACAAAAAGACATCCAGAGTGCTCTCCTCCTTCTCCACCGCTGACAGTCGCCTACTACTGAGGAGATGCCTTAGAAGCAGAACCAGGAGACCTGATGATCCCTGTCAACATGAGGTTCAGTCAGGTGTCCCTGCCGCAACTGTGTTACTAGATACAGCAAAATATAAATCAAAAAGTAATATGGTTGTTTTTGAAATGTGGTAATCATGTCAGAGAGGTGATTGTGATATTTAATCATCTCCACAGCAGCAATATGCTACATGCAAGTCTGAACTGTCTTCATAATCTGGACACACCTCGTCGATTCCTGTATATACTCATTTTTTAACGATGTTTAAAATGATCTATTTGTGATACAGGTTGTAGTTTTACTAGTATTTAATAACAATAAACAAGTGTTATACCACATTTTGACGTCATTATTAGAAACATAAGACAAATGTAGTTGCTTTTATTTAAAAGGCATTTATCATTTTCAGTGTTTTATTTAAAAAAGAACAAAAATATTATCCAGAACAGGGAAACATACTTTGTATTTTCTCCACCCTCCTGGGAATAAAACTATCAATGAACAGGTATTCATCCACACAGTGGAGGGAATTATTTGTGTAGCAGTCAGTGACATTACATCTTGCTAGGATTAAACCTCTGTATTGTCCTAATGGATCAGGAGAACAGTTGCATATCTTCTAGAAACAGCAACTCAGTATCACAACTCTAAGTGCTTCACATTGCCACACTACAAACTGTCTGTTACTCTGTCCTGGGTCTGAAGATCAGATCAGTCTGTAGTCTGGATGTTGTCCACAGTCCTCAGAGTCTGGTCTGTAAAGGAATGTATAGTTGTTAGAACTCCAAATGGAAAAGATCTGTGTAATTGGAAAGAACATTCATCAACATGGTCAGATATTTTTATTGAACAGGGGCTTCTTGTTTTCTAACACAGGGGTTCCCAAAACTTTCAGCCCACGACCCCCAAAGTAATGGTGCAAGTGACTTGCGACCCCCCCGCTATAAACGTAATCAAAAGAGCTGTTCCCTTTTTATTTATTAGCTTGGTTTTATTTTAAATTTAGCCACTAGTTTTATCTTGTGTTACAGTCATGGCTAACAAATGCTATTTCTAATCATTTTAAATTTTTATTTTATTTCTGGAAATCAACTTGCGACCCCCCCTCTTTGGATCGCGACCTCCCTTTGGGTCCTGACCCCCACTTTGACTACTCCTCACCACAGCCACTGTTGGCACATTACACACCAGGTCAATGTACATGACACAGATGAGCCCAGCTGTAGTTGTTCTAATCAGTAAACAATATTAAAAAAGTAATAATAGTGATTACACAGCACTTTATTTTTGACACCCAAAGGGCTGAGGGGGAAACACCAGAGAAGCTTTGAGACAAGAACGCTGGGAGATAACAGACTAATATTAAAATATAAATATACCTGTTCATATGCCGTTGTTGGAGTGTGAAGCTTCTCGCAGGTATGTGCTGCTCGGCTTGCACCTCGTCCTCCCCGTCCCGCCTCTTCTTCGTCAGATCCTGGCAGCCCTCCCTCTTCTGCTTCGCCTCGACCCCGGGCCGGTCCCGGTCCTGTCCCGGTCTGTGCTTGGCTCAGGAGTGCAGTCCTCATCAGAGGCAATAAAGCTGTCACCGATGAAGCTCTAACATGCAAAACAATGTACATGTTATGAGTCTAACACGAACTTCACGTTCCTGTGGTGTAACTGATGGAAACGGGAAAATGTGTTTCAGCCTGTTTTTAGCTTTGCCCAATGTTAGCACAGCTGTTAGCATAGCTACCTGTTGCTAACAGTTAGCTCACCAGCTCGTTACTGAATCAAAGTCAGACTTTCAAACCTATCCAATATAAACATGCTAGCTCGATAGTGAGAACTAAGCCGCGTTAGTTGTTCATTTTCATAACGATAAAGTCAAATGTTTTCTTACCCCTGACGTGAGCCGCTGCATCGCTGCACTCCGCTCGTTACACTGTGCTCGTTCTCCAGCACTCGGTAACGCGGGTTCACGTGTTTTGGGGGCGTGGCTTTGGAAGGAGCCCAGGAGGGAGGGGTGGGAGTTTCTCTGTTAGATACTTTCAAAAATCTGGCCGAGCTAGTTTCTCAAACTCACCTACCCTGCCTTTAATGTTACACTTCCACGAGCTGCAGTTCGTCCCATGAACAGCGGGGGGCAGTACATCAGGACGCGCAGCAGACTCAACAAAAGCAACAAAGAAAGGAAAGTTTGGAGGGGAACTAATAGAGACGCCTTCTTTTCTGCCATCATCTCAGCATGAACAGCTCATAACGACCTCGCGTGACGCTGTTTTTAGTTAACGTTAGTTAGACGTTCTGCTGCGGCTCAGAGGCCAAACTGCATTTGCTTCAAAATATTTCGTGTAAACAGCACGGCTCTGAACAGCATCTCTAGTGGCCAGTAACACATCATGTCCTCATCACAGTGAGTTAACAAGGAAGAAAAAGGGCAAATCAAATTCGTCTTCTCGTAATTATCTGCCTGGTAGTTTTGTGGCAAAGCTATCTGGGTAATAAATATAGTTGTCACACTTTCCCTGATAGTCTACTGCACATGTGAGGGGCTCATTACAGACAGAGCTGGTGATGACAGCAATGAGAACAGTTTGAATAATTAGAATAAAAACCTAAAGATGTTGTTTTCAAGACGATTCTCGCATCTGGATTTCTCTGCGTCCGGTCTCTTCAGCAGCTCTTCCTCCAGCGAGCGCCGCTGCTCGGTACTGCATCAATCAGCAGAGACCAAACAAATGTATGGGGGTGATTGTTATGTTATATGTATGATGCTTTGGCAATATTGTTCTACAGTCATGCCAATAAAGCAAATTGAATTGACCAAACACACACTCACTCACACACCCACCCAGGAGAAAAGTTACACCAGCTTCTTGGCCTCGAAGAAGCTCTTGAGAGGTGTCTCATCTGCCAGATGCCGATGGCCACCAGGATGAGGGTCTGGTAGATGGACCACCAGAGCAACCGGTTGGTGCTCTCGCTGGTCTGACGGAAACGCTCCTCACGGTACTGAGAGGGGACAGACGGACATTTTACGTTACTGCCGGCCGGGTGATAACAATCAGTCACAAGGAACTGAAAACACACTTTGTTTCTTTAACAAATGAATCACGAGTCGAAACTATACAGACAGCACAGCTAGTCTATCGTTGCCTGTCTCCTCCAGTCTGGTCGGCTGCAATCAGCCAAAGATTCAGGTTCATCTGACAGTCCAGGAGTTCAAGGCCACTCCACTGGAGACTGCTGTTACAAAGCAAATCCCCAAACGGTCACAAAGTTGTTATTTCTTCCACAAATTGGATGAGTGCATGTGAAGTTGTCCTATTAGCCCTGAAACCATATTGCTGATCACACAGTATATTATGTTTAGTGATGAAGTTATCAAGCCTTTTAAAGAATATTTTTTCTAGTATTTTTGAAAATTGAGAGAGCAATGAAACAGGTCTGTAGTTTGAAAATATATGTTTTTCAGCAGCCTTATGTATTGGTAATTAGAATATTTTTAGATTTTTCCCTTTCAATCTGTACTGTAATGCATTCCATTATTGTATCTAGAACAAAGGACATTTTATTAACTATTTTACATTGATATCTTTGGTCAATATATAATGCTACCCCCCCACCTTTTGATTGTTTCCTATTTATGATAAACAGTTGATATCCCTCCATCTCAACCAAATCTTGATGTTCTTCCATGAGCCAAGTTTCTGTTATTGCTATGAATTTATTTTCCACTTGTTTTAGGCGCTGCTTAATTTTTTAAAGGTTTGCAATAAGGCTCCTGCTATTAAAATGTATAATTGATATTGAGTCATCCATTTTTATATATTTTTTGAACTGCTCAACTGTATAGTATTCACACTGGCTGTGAGTACCAATGTAAAAGTTATTATCTGGGTCAATATCATTTTCAATATCTTGTGGTTTATATTCAGTGTATTTAAAAGTTTCCAAGTTCAATTGTTCATAATTTTCAGATGAGTTTCTGTCCAAGTTTGTCCTGGTCATTGTGTTTGATAAGTTCAGTTCAGTTTGTAGCCTATTCAATTACCTTCTGTAGACCTTCGTTGCTCTCGATTCATTCCTTCTTCAAACTTATCCAGCTCAGTGATGTCTCGGATGAGAAGCACTTTCGCTGTCTCAGGTGTCGGCCCATGTAGTTTGCTAAATGTTTTACAATTTCTTACCCATGTTGCCTGGATCTTGTTCTGTTTTCTGAGTATGCGTGCTTTCCTGGCGATATCAGCATTTTTCTTGGTGAGGTGTTCATTGACGTAAACTTCGGTGCCTTTTAATTTCCTTCCCTGGCTGAGGAGTGCTGTCTTTTTCTTTCTGTTCATGAACCGGATTATTACCAATGGAGTGGCCGTTTTATTTTTGCTTGGCAGAGTATGACAAGCTTCAATGTCCCCGCTGTCTACACAAATGCCTTTGCTATCCAAAAAGCAAATCACCTGTTGTTCCAGCGATTCCTTCTCCGCCTCAGAAGCTTCATTCATTCCGGCAACATCGTGCCCAGCGTCTGCAGCCACCCTGGCATAGTTCCGGCGTTTTGTTCTCAGGCCGCTGATAACCACATCGTTAATTCTGGAGTATTGCTCGAGGTCAGCAACTCAAGTCTCCAGAATAGCGATCTTTCGGTCCTTCTCCAAGCTTTGTCTCTTTAGTATTTGTATTTCCCCCATCAGATCCATGATTTTCTTCTGTTGCTCTGCTACAGTTGAAATCTCCGCCGACAAGAAGTCCAGAGATTTCTTGATCTCCTCCACCTCATCGGGTAGGACTGCAGACTCTGCAGTTCCTCGGCCATATTAGATTCATTGTCCAGCCCTAGTCCGGATGCTCAGACTGGAAATTGCGTCACTCGCAACGTTACAAACAACAAAGTGACGAAAGGAGCATCAGAGCGGCTGAACAGAAGTCACGCTGCTGTATGAGATCTGCACAGCGTGACTGTTCGGAGGTAAGATGAAGGGTCTCCAGTTCTCATGAGCCAGACTCACCAGAGTACGCAGTAACTGACACATACGACATGACCACACGCAACCCGTGCACATAGGGTGGTGATGTCTGGACACACACATTCGATCTGATCACTTGCAGTAACAGAACAGACAGTCGGCCCTACAGGTCTGATCTGAGAAAGAAATCTGATTTGCGGCCTGAACAAAGCCAGGGACTGACCCTCTGGTAGTTCTGCTCCTTCTGGATCTGGTCTACTTGCTCCACCAGCTGTCTGACTCTCAGCTGCAGCTCCGTCAGTTTGTCTTTGGCGGCGATCTCGGCGTAGTTGTTGGCGTGTTCGCCCACCTGGATGTCCAGGTGAACCCTCTGCAACACAAGTCCAGCAGTGAGTAATGAAAGAAGTTCCATTTTATTTATCTGACAGTGAGACACCAGAAAAATTACAACACGCAGAGACGCATGTGACGATTAAAAACCAACACTGAACATTAACATTTAAATGGAGTCAAACTAAAGCATATCTGCTTCAGGCAAATGGATTTTCAGTTGTGAGAAAATAACTTACGGTTATTTGGTTATGTACAAAACATACAGGAGTTAAACTGAGAGGCTCTGGAGGAAAATCGGACAGCAGCTTTAAAGATCCAACTTAACGTCGAAGCAAAATGTGTAAACAGAATCTAAGAGACGCCTCCTCACCAGCATGCCTCCAGCAAACAGGGAGAACTTGGAGGAGTTGGAGTGCAGACAGATCTGATGCTCTCCAGGTGTGTGAGATGTGAAGGTGAACCTTCCCTCGGAGCCGTACTGCCGAGACAGAATCACCTGCAGGAAACACACCAGTTAAAACCTGCTGATGGCGTACTTGTGCCGCGGTTCCTTCTGCCGTTTACGTTCTGCTGCGTTTGATCTTTCTGTTCACCTTGTCATCAGGATCTCTGACTTCCACAAACATCCCCAGACCCTGAGTGGCCGGCAGGTACTCTTCTCTCTGCTTATCGTACAGCTGAGTCCGATAGTTTCCTGCGGAGAAAGACGGTGTGTGTTTTTACAAGTTAAACTTTTCAGTTACTCATCTCACAGTCAGAAAAACACCCTGGTTCACGTTACACCGGTGACTGTGTGCTGTTAGTCAAGAAACACGACAGAATTGTTAAAATTGTTGGGCGGCGTGAAGCGTCGCGAAGGGGGCGGGGCGTGAGTTCGCGTGAGTTGAATATTTTCAACTCAACTGTTTTTATTAAATTAGCTTTTTACTTTAGTTTATGGGATTTCAGCGTTGATTTATCTTCACTGGAGCTTCTCAGCAGCTTCCGTGCACATCCGGCTCCAGTGTTGTTGTTAGCGTCGTTAGCTCTGTCGGACTACGACTTCATATTTATATAAAAACCGGACAAAGCTGGACGTTACTTGGAGAACTTTATTCCAGCTATCATTGTACTTACTGTGAACAAGTTAGCATAGCACAGCCCTGATCGATCCGAACTCCATTCAGAAAACAAACATTTTAGAAGTTGTTGTCCTGCTGTCTTGCTGACAGACCTGACAAAGCAGGAATTCATATGTTTAACAAATCTGCATCATGTTATTTCGGCATCAGTTTAATCCGTTTATTGCTATTTAGTCACAGCGAAATGTTTCCTTTGGGTTCATACAGCTGTAGTAATGGCGAATTGTGATTATTCACTTTATCTCATTAAAACTGCCTTCTCGCGTTGTGTGTGAACACTTTCAGCGAATGTACTCACGCCAGGAAAACGTTGCGAGGCAAAGATTTGCGTTTGGTCTGAAACCGGCTTCATTTCGACAAAGCTGCTTGCTGGTGATGCTAATTTTAATTTCGCAAGCTCTTTAGATGATTTATGTAAAATTTTATTTTGTTGAAGAAATAACTGACGTGCATTCAACATATTAGGCATAATATTATTTTGATTAAATGTGTACTTCTATCCCTACCAGTGATGCTCTGATCCTTTATTTATACCCACAGGTGAAATGTAGTGTTTGCCAGAGGTCAGAGGTCACTCCAGGAGCTGGGAGGGAGTTATCAAATGAACAATACCAAACTACAGCAGCAGTATGGAGTCTGTTCGGGCTTTCACTGTGTGCACTTCTCTAGTGCAGCCGTCTATGTGTCAGTGTTTTGTGATGAACTACAGCTTAACGTACCGCTCCCTGGTATACCAGCACTTTGGTCAACTCTGGTTGTTTTTAAATGCGCTTTATAAATAAACGTGACTGGTTACTAGCTGGTTGATATCTGCCGATACCTAAATGTGAACACGTTTCTCCTAAATGACAGCAGCTCAGATCTATCACCACTACTGGCTGGTGTTAACTATTAAAATATAAACAGTTATATTATAGAGAATAATGCAACTAAATTCAAATCAACTTTATTTACACTTATCTCATTCCAGTTTTATTACAGAGCAGGTCTGGACTCTTTGTAATATTATGAATCAAGTCACTATCAGCAAAAACCCATTCATAAAAAAACAACACGTTACTGCTGAGATAACATGTAGATTAGATTATACTCAGCATAGAATAACAAAATCATACATGATTTATCAGCCATCGGCCGTCCTGCTCTGTAAATATCGGCATCGGCCCCTGAAAAACCCGCATCGGTCGACCACCGCTGGCTGATTCATACAGGTCGTGCTGTATTTGCACAAACAGGTGAGCTGTTAGAGGCCAGGCAGGTGAAAAAACACCGGAATTTGTTCGGAAGGGTTAATGCGAAACGTGAGCCAGGACCTTCAACATGTCAAACACTTGTGTTAACTTCCTGTACATGATCTTAATGTGTTTCCTGAGGAGTTTCAAACTCACTACAGCGAATTTCTTCAGCTACTTTAAAATGGGACAAATACCGCTGCGCGTTTTAAGATTTAACACGGAGAAGAAATGAAAATACACAACGTAGTTTCTGACTAGATAACGTTAGTCTCTACTGAGCTGTAAATCAACAGACCTGTTTGAGGACACGACAGTCAACTTTAGCCGATTAGCTAACGGAGCTAAAGTTGGAGAGCTAGCAGTTAGCATTAGCCGGAGACTTCCTGCCGCCGCTGAAACTCACCGATAATCATCGTCTCGTCCGGGATCTCCTCTATGAAACATTTCTTCTCGGTCTCTCCGATGTGAAAGTACAAAGAGGAGACGACGCTGTAGAAAACGTTCAGAAGTAAAAGTGACAACACACACGACTGCATCCTGACAGACACCATCTTCCTGCCGGGGGAGAGCTCGACTGGGCATGCGCGGACACAGCAATGCCACGTAAACCATAGACATAATATACATAGACGCCGCATCGACTGCTGCTGCCTATTGGCGCTGACGAGCCGTGCGGCCGCCATCTTGGACCGGTCAACCGCTCCACTCAGTCTAATCTGTTTGGCAGGAGCAACGAGCTGTCAGCGCATTTAATTAATCATAACTTACTGAATACCGAACTGATTTTCACGCGGTTTTTTTGCTGCAAAGGTTATACATGTAGCTATGACCCAGGATACATTTCGGTGTATTTTAATGTTCACAGTGGGCTTAACAGTAATAGAATATTCTGATATATGATATAAAGTGACCAGACGTCCGAGAACAGAACATAATCCCCGAAAAGGGGGAAAACGGGGACATTTCCAGTTTGACTATCAATTGTTTTTCCATTTTAAATTAATACTATTATTTCTATTCCAAGTTTTTTTTCTGTATTTAGCCAGGGACAGGCAGCCAAAAACAGGGACTGTCCATTAAGTCTGGCACGTCTGGTCACCCTATGATATGTGATGTAGGCTATGATAGGTATATATCACACACTATAAATATGATAGAGAAGCAGAAACAGATAGAGTCAGAGTCAGATATTTTAATAATTTGAAACAATAAATATATGATTGACAAACAAACAACATATGATTAAATTATATCTCCAGTCTACTTGAAGCTTTTTATATTTGTCCCTCTCTGTCACACACTGTACTAACACGTTCTTCTACATCTCCTCCCAGCCCTTGACATTTAGCAGACCAATACACACACACGAAAACTTTGCATGAGCTAAAAGCCCTGAAAGAGGACTGTTTTACAGAACTTTTTTCTCGTGCTACCTTTCTGCAGTTCAAGAGAGGTGAGTTTGGCAATGTGGTGCAGCCTGATCCTGAGAAACACAGACACAACCAATGACAACAAGTCAGAACGATGGCTGTCGATGCCAAACTGTCTCCTCAATGTGTCCCCGAGCAGAAAAACACCCTCCGGTCCAATCTCCTCCCGGACGATGTGTGTGACATCTTAAGAGCTTGCACTGTTGAAGCTCACCGTCTCTGCAGCCCTCAGCACCTAATAATAATAATAATAATAATAATAATAATAATAATACAAAAACATAATACATTATATTTATATAGCGCTTTACACAGTGCTCAAAGACACGTTACATAACAGAGAAAATAAGAACAAAGCGACCTTAAAATAAAAATATGGAATATAATTTATCAAGTCTCAGCTCATAGACTGTATATAAACAGCTCATAGCCGGTGAACACCGGCCGGTGCAGTAAACATAGCCTAACGTTAGCTAGCTGGCTACGATTTCAGTACAGTGATTCAAAGATCCTCGCTCCTTCTCAACTCTCTGGTAATTTTCTATTCACAAAATACAACCAATAGTAAGGAAATGTTAAATCTTACTTGTGAAAAGTAATCTCCCGAGCCCTGCTTGCGATGGTCCGCCGATTTAAGCATAAATATGCTGCACAGCGCTCTGGCATAATGCTTTCTTCAGCTGCGCGACTGGGAGTTTGACCGGACCAAGATGGCGGCCGCATTTCTCGCGTCCCGGGGGTCGATGCGGCGTCTATGTATATTATGTCTATGACGTAAACCCTCGCACGGCTCCGGCCAATCAGCGAGCCGTAACAGGCGGCTGGGTGTTGTAGTTCTAAACGCTTCGCGGACGTCGAAGCCGTCAAAGCACATTTACAAAACGTTAACAATTTGTTGTAACATTTCTTTAGATTTTTTTTATATATCTATAAAAGTTAGATAACAGAAATTCTTTATACAACATTATTTGTAACATACAGGTGTATTTAACTAATTTAACCCATTTAAACTTTTAAACCCATTTAAAAGGTGTCGTTACTAGTTTTTTTTTATCACTTTATTTGATAGGGACAAGGCACGTTAATGAAGGTCAGTATAAAAATATAAGATGTAAACACGCCAATGTTTAGCACGAATGCGAACATCCCTACAAATTATATGATATTTAATTATAAAATAAGGGACACATCAGTATATAAAACCATATTATAATCACTATCTTGTTACTGCTGTTTATGTTTTATCCCAGATGCACATGTAAAAATATCCACTGCAGAATTAGTTCCTGGGTGTTTACGTGCATGTTCATAAATAACTACATATTGTTTTTATTTTATTTTAAACATTTTTTTGCTGCTCGAGTCCTCTCTAAGACCACAAAGGTGGATCACATCACTCCAGTTCTGAGGTCTTCACATTGGCTTCCTGTCTGTCAAAGAATTGATTTCAAAATACTGCTGTTGGTTTATAAAGCACTAAATAGTTTAGGAACAAAATACATTTCTGATCTTCTGCTTCGTTATGAACCATCCAGACCTCTCAGGTCGTCTAGGATCAGGTCTGCTTTCTGTCCCCAGAGTCAAAACTAAACAAGGAGAAGCAGCGTTACGTTATTATGCTCCGTATATCTGGAACAAACTCCCAGAAAACTGCAGGTCTGCTGAAATAGTCAGTTCTTTTAAATCGAGGCTTAAGACTATTTCCTATTTAACATTTTAAAAATAATTTTATCCTGTTTTATTTTCCATTTCACACTTTTAAAAATTTTATTTTAATGTGTTTTTTTCCTTCATTTTCTCTTTGCTGCTTTTATGTTTTATGTAAAGCACTTTGAATTGCTTTGTTGTTGAAATGCGCTATACAAATAGACTTTCCTTGGCAATGATAATAGCCTAATCCAATGATAAAACTGGATGGGCCATTGTGCATAATGAGTACTTTTGAGTATTTAAGTATATTTTGATGCTAATACTCATATAACACAAATACATAACAAACAAATACATAAACCAAACATTACATAACTACATACAATACAGACATATCAAGATGACTTGCACACACACACACACACTCCCACCCACCCCCTCAGTTAGTGCAAGGGGGAAAAAGAGGTTACAAGAACCTTATAACTTAAATCATATTTCATTATCATTTTGAGTGGATGACTTTTATTTCTAGTATTTCTAGATAGTGATATTACAACTTTAGTAAATTGAGCTGCTGGTACAGCAGAGATAGTAGAAGTACTTTACTTAATTAACATTTTAAATTCATTACTTTTATTTCTAGTATTCCTATAATGTGATATTACTTCTTCCACCTGTGGCTCAGCAGGGGCAGCAGCAGTACCACATACGGCCTGCAGGGGGGAGCCAGTGAAACCCGCTCCGGTTTAATGTGAAAACCGAAGAAGAGACACTTCCTCCCAAGCTGTTTCCATGACAATCAGACATGGCAACCGGTAAGTCACACATTCCTTCTGCCAAATAAACCCTTAAACAGAAGCTTTAACCGAGTTTTATGATAAAAACTGTGAACTGGTTCCCAGTAAACCGCGAGCCGGAAACACCTGGAGAGAAAAGGTCCGGCTGTGAGGTCGTAACACCCGCCTGCACCCAGCGAAGTTAGCCGATGTTAGCTTTTAATTCCCGTTATTATTGTGTTAATATCAGATTTAGCATCACAACGTTATACAGAAAGCTCAAAACTTTAACCAGAAACTAACTTACACTGTTACAGACAGCTACAAACAAAGCTGTCTTTCTTACAACACGCAGCTGAAGTCAAACATCCTTCATTTATCCTTTATTTAAGTACTTAAATAGGACTAGAAGTACTGCATTGACAATGTTATTTAAGTAAAAGTATGTAAAGGTAATCAGGGAAATGTACTTGAAGTATTAAAAGTACTCAGCGCAGAGTGAAAAATGTCTCATGCGACTGTTACACTGGTTTATTCTACATTATTATATTATTCTTCCTCATGCATTCAGGGTTTTCTTGCTGTAATTGTTTGTATCAGACTGCAGCTAATGATTATTCTCATTCTGGATCAATCTGCTGATTATTGTCTCTGTTAATCGATTACAAACCTTGTGAAAATTGTGAAATGTTTTCCCTGTTACTCAGAGCCCAAAGTGATTCCTTCACAAACTTTGTTCTGTCAGTCGAAACCTCAAAATTATTAAAAGCACATTACAATAATCAAAAGGAAAAGCAGCAAATCTTCATGTTTATATACTTCTGTCAGTCAACTAATGAACCAGCTGTACTTGTATGAACTGTTTAGAGCTTAATGTATAACTAAACATCATCTTTTATAAACTCTTCATGTGTTTTGTGTGTAAAAATCTGACTTTGTAAAGTAACTGAAGCTGTCAGATAAATGTAGTGAAGTAAAAAGCACAAAATCTCCCTCTGAGGTGGAGCAGAAGGAGAAAGAGGCATGAAAATAAAATACAAACACCTCTAATTTGTACTTGAGTAAATGTACTTAGTTACTATCCACCACCGAACACAACATCTGCAAACTATTTCTATGACATCTTGTATTTTTCTACTCTATTTTTTATTGGATGTGTATTTTTGTATCTGGAGCTGCTGTACCAAGTGAATTTCCCCAGTGTGGGATCAATTCTCTCTCCTATTCTAGTTAAGTGCTGGCGCTAATATAATTGCTGACATATTGGTCTCTCTGCTACTGCTGTTATTACTGAATTCACAACTGCTGCCACTGAAGAAACTGACACTATTGATGAGTTTGTCATTGTTGAGTAAAATTTGAAAAACTCTATTTTAAAATAAGAAAGACTTTATTGATCCCACACCGGGGAAATTTACTTTACAGCAGCTTTACATACAACACAACAGATAAGAAAATAAACAATATATAAAAAAACAGAGTGGATAAATACAATATGTAATAGGAATGGAAAGAATTTATATACACTATATACAGATGCGATTGACAGGGTAGGAGGAAGAGGACAAAAAGATATTCCTAAAAGATGCTCCTCACCCACCTGCACAGTATATTAATTTGTCATGGATGTAACATTGAGGCATGATTTCTCCTCTAACGGCTGTATTTTCTGTTTTGTTTTTTTTTCCTGCAGGGATCCAACCAATCGTATCCTTCACATGAAGCTGGTGCAGAGCTGTCCGTCTGTGTCTTACTGATGTGTCCCTCTGTTGTCCTTGACTCGCTCTTCTTCAGCTCTCGTCCACCCCTCTGCAGGTCCTCTTCTACCTGAACAGCTGGTACTTCGCCGCCTTCTACCTGGCGGAGATTCTGATGTTCATCTACAAAGGTCTGTAAGAAGCCGCACGCAGTTGTTTGTTAGGAAGCAGTCAGTGTGGCGACATCTGCTGGACGCAGCTTGGTGTTACACCCCCCCCCCCCCCCCGACTTTACTCACATCGCAATGAAACTTTACAAGCTGAAAGTACACATAAATAAAAGCTTTCTTAAAATGTACAACTTTTTATGTTTTTTATATGCAAATGAAGTATTTCCTCATTAATTATGCGCTGATTTGCATATCACACAAATCCATTTTCCAGCACATTAATAAGAGTCAGATGGATTTATTTTGGTTTTATTGATAATAAACCATAATGTAACAATTCGCCTAAAATCAAAACAGCAAGGGAAAAGTAGATTCTGCAAAATATAAGGTAACGGGCGGATCTGATTCATGCTGAGGCGATTACAGCCAGTGGCCGGCTCACGTTAGTTAAACAAACTCTAAGTAAACCAGATGAACACTCACACTGACTCTATACACACACCTGAGAAAAATGCACATTAACGAAACAAAGTCGACATGACGGGTTTAACAACGTGTATTAGGGATAAATCAGGATAATACGGCGTCGGGCGGCACACACGGGTTTCTGGAGGCTCGGCCGCACTCATCAAACAAACATCGCAAACATTATCTTAGTTTCTCACATTTATTTAACCTCCAAAACCCCAGTGTCCCAGCAAATCAAATGTTCATTCTAATAACGTAAATTTTCCGGATTCAAATAGATTTCAGTAGAAAAAACACACACAAAGATACCAGGTGTTGTGGCGATCGCAAAAAAAGCCACTTTGAAGTCTCCAAGGCATAATGGTGCAAAAAAAAAAGAAGAAGAGGTCTGCCATGGCATGCGGTTAACACTTTGTTTTAAGCAGATTAAAATGACCTGCAAAACGTTGCTGCTTGGATGACTGATGTAAACTGAACTTGTAAATATGCAAAAACAATAAACACGATGACAGTAAGACATGACACCCTGTTTCACGATGATTGGCTCTAAATTGCAGGAGTGGAGGATCAATACGTTAACAATACTACAATTTATACAGCGTTACTCCTTCATCATTTACCAGACTGGAATTTCCTTAATGACTGAGATATATTATTATTTTTTATATATAAATAACTAAAAGCTCAGAATCGGGTTTATTGTAGGTTTTAACGTACCAAGATATATTAGCACATAAAAAATATATAAAATAAAAGCAAATACTGTGACCATAATATAATAATAATAATAATAATAATAATAATAATAATAATAATAATAAAGCAAAGACAGTCCCCTTTCATACTATTTCTGATCATTTTTTCCCAAGTTTCACAAGACCAGATTTTTCTGTACATCAAGTCTTTTTTAAAATCTTATAAAATTACTGAGAATGTAATGACAGAATAACAGCGGTACGAACATTAAAACTGTCTTCCAGCTGTGGGTCTTTACTCTGTCGTGTTTGAGGGCTCTGTGAACTGGCTCGATAGCTCCCCCCCCACCCCGGACCCCGGGGGGGCTGGTTTGCTTTTATCAAAAGCGACTTAAAATTGCTATACCTGTCAGAGGTCGCACGCCTCTGGAGTAACAAGGGGTTAAGTGTCTTGCTCAGGGACACAATGGTGGATGGGTCACAGTGGATTTGAACCCAGTCCTCTCACATCAAAGGTATGTGTCTTATTCACTGCTCCATCACCCCCCCATTCGCCATCATTTTTAGTAAAACTGCCAATATTCGACGTCTATACAGAAGATCTATACATCTATAGAGAGAAGACAAAAATACAAAAGAAAAGTCTTAAATTCCTCCCACTCACATTTACACAGCTGATTAGAAACCAAGTTACTCAAATACAAGATCAAGAAAGCGCCGTTTTCCAGGAGCAGGTTTCTGTAACCCCCATCACTGAAACCAGGCTTCTCCTTTAGATAAGAAATCAGAATGCTGACTGAAAAATATACATCTGCTGTGTTTGTCTTAACATGTCATGTGTCACTGGGAGAGTTGAGTATAGTGATGCAGATTATTCTACTGAAATAGGTTAAAACCCAGTTTACGTTGTTGTAAATCAACAATAGTCACGTATGTTGAACAACAAAAGCGTCGAGGAAAGATTTGGGTGTTTATTTTGCTGGAAGTCTAAATCACCTACTGAGAGGACATTCATACAAATCTTAGCCTCATTAGACACAGTGAAGTATAATCAGCATATAGTCATTTAAATTAGATTTAATTAAAGTCCTCAGGCAGCTCAGAGAATCTGATTTTTATTTCTCTTTTTTTTCCCCATTACATCACATTTATTCATTTAGCTGACGCGTTTATCCAAAGCGACTTATAGTTAATTATGTCAGAGGACGCACGCCGCTGGAGCAACGAGGGGTTAAGTGTCTCACACTGGTGGATCTGTCACTGTGGGAATTAAATCGTGGTCTGCCACACCAAAGGCACGTGTCTTATCCACTGCGCCATCACCACCCCTTTATTTCCTCTAAAACTTTTCTACTTTTGGACACATCCTCTTAATCTTTCTTCCGTTTCTTGCGTGCAGGGCTTTTGCTGCCCTACCCGTCAGATAATCTGGTTCTGGACGTGGTGCTGCTGCTGCTCTTCCTCGGTCTGGAGACTCTCAGGATCTTTTACGGTGAGCGACTGAAACACCCACCTGATCTGTCTGATCAGTAACAATCTGCATCAGACGAGGATAAACAGTTTTTAGCACGCGGGCAGGTTCAGTCTGTAAACGGCGTGCAGCCTTTACCATTTCCAGACTGATCAATTTTCTGTCCAACCAATACTTTTATTAGTTAAAGTATCACAGGACAAACAAACCCTTTCAGAGGGTAAATCCTAAAGCATCTCAGGCTGAAAACGAAGCTCGGCGTCTTTCTTCTTCCTGTCTGAAAAGCTCCAAACGATGGCTGTTAGTTCATTAAACTGGCTAAATGATAAAGCTGCAGTCATGTGACCTCAGTGTGCTGCTGTTCAGGCTGGAAGGGGAACCTGTGTGAGCGCTCTCTGGCCTCGTGTGCGTCGCTCTTCATCCTGGTTCCCTGTACGGCGCTGGCTGTTTACTACCTGCTGCTGCAGACCTTCGTCCTGCGGCTGGAGTTCCTCCTCAGCGCCGTCCTGCTCTGCTTCTACAGCCTCGAGCTCCTGCTCGGACTCCTCTCCATATCCGCCTTCTCCAGGTGACCCGATCCTGCAGGTTCTGATCGTCTGATGTGGATGACGGGGAACACTGAAGTTTACACCTTTTTGTTTTTTTCTTGTAGGTCCAAAGTGTGCTGAAGAAGAAACATCCGAGCAGTTTGAGTTCACCTGAAACACAGAGCAGCAGGGAGGATCAACACTGGAGGTTAAACGTACGGCGCTTTGCTCAGATGCCACTTTGTAAATAAAACATTGTATATTTTCCTACTAAAATGTTAATCTGTTGGACACTGATAGTTTTCTACTGTTTGCACTGAGAACGCCCCGGCCCTGAGCTCAAGAGACAAATTATGATGACGGACAGAGCTGTGTAAATAAGAGCCCAGCTGAAATAAACCAGCATCTTAGCCTTAGAGGTAATAAGAGTTTCTGTATGTTACTGCAGGCTGTCAGATGCTGTTGTGACGCTGTATTGAGCTGCAGAATGGTTGAATAAAGATTTGAGCAAAAAAAACAAAACTAATCTTTTTTTATTGGTTAATGCATTCATCAATTTTCTGCCACTTATCAGGTTGCATTAATTTAATTAATTATATCATTAGGAATTATTAATTCAATTTTTTCAATTCAATTCAGCTTTATTGGCATGAATGTAAAACAACAATACTGACAAAACTACAATTACAAAAGAACAATTAATTTTATAGATTTCATTAAATCAGTAAATAAAACTAAAAGTGTGTGTTTTACAAATAAAAATGAAATATTCAAATACAATAAAACAGTAAAAGTGTGTGTTAAAAACTAAAAATGAAATATTCAAATAAAACAGTAAAAGTGTGTTAAAAACTAAAAAATGAAATATTCAAATAAAATAAAACAGTAAAAGTGTGTGTTAAAAACTAAAAAATGAAATATTCAAATAAAATAAAACAGTAAAAGTGTGTTAAAAACTAAAAAATGAAATATTCAAATAAAATAAAACTGTAAAAGTGTGTTAAAAACTAAAAAATGAAATATTCAAATAAAATAAAACAGTAAAAGTGTGTGTTAAAAACTAAAAATGAAATATTCAAATAAAATAAAACAGTAAAAGTGTGTGTTAAAAACTAAAAATGAAATATTCAAATAAAACAGTAAAAGTGTGTTAAAAACTAAAAAATGAAATATTCAAATAAAATAAAACAGTAAAAGTGTGTGTTAAAAACTAAAAAATGAAATATTCAAATAAAATAAAACAGTAAAAGTGTGTTAAAAACTAAAAAATGAAATATTCAAATAAAATAAAACTGTAAAAGTGTGTGTTAAAAACTAAAAAATGAACCTGGACTTCTTGAGCAGCAGCCGAATGACGTCACACAGCAGCAGCTCCCCTGGAGGCTCACACTGTAAACAGTAAACCATACACTAAAAGGCAAAGTAAAGTATTAAATTAAAATAATATACACTTTAAAAATATTAAAACTTGTTCTGCATGTAAACTGATGTAGAAATATGTTGTCAATGTTATTAGGTAACAATCTGAATCATCTTCTTTGCCCAAAAATTATTCAGGAAAATGTTAAAAATGCTCAGACAAGTGAAAACATTTGGGAATACAGCCTCCAACTTTTGCTGATGTAGCTAAAAGGACGAAAAATGTATATTTATCATTTATCATTATTTTAATGAAAATCCTTAAAGTCATCCTTTTAATTAACAGAAAGTGCACTGCTGACGGTTTGACTGTGCGTAAACTTGCCAAAGAAACATAAGTTTATCACGGTCAGCCATGTTTATTGTTTACATTTGCCGTCATAGAGCACCATGCGCCTGAAACACTTTGAGGTCGGAAGTCTGATATTTCAACTTGGAAGTATCCCAGTTCTGACCGGTCTGGAACGCAGCATTAGTGAAAGCTGTAGTTTCTGTTTGTTAGCGCGTCTGTGTCTCATAGAAATGTTCGTACACAAAGTGCTGTCCAGCTGCTGTCTGTGCTCGTGTTGCTACAGCGTTTAGTCTGAGGAAACACCGCACAGTGTGTTTTTTAATCAAACCGACCTAATGCTGCGTTCCAGGCAACTCGAAACTGGGAAATTTCCGACCTCCAACTAGAAAAACTATCCTGGAACGCCACTTGAAGTCGGATTTCCTACTTGTGAACTCGGAGAAAAAAATTTGTACCCCGACTTCACGAGGAGCAGCTGAATGACGTCACAAAACAATGTCGACGCCCATGGAAGCGCACACTGTAAATGGCAAACCATAAACTAAACGGCAACAAAACATATATTTGCATGTATTTAAATTAAAATAATACATACGATCATGTAGTAAAACCTGTTCTGCATGTATATTGATTTAGAAATATGTTTTACACATACGGTAGCTGGCTACAGTAACGAATCTCATAAAGTCTGAATCTTTTCGGCATAAAAGTTATTGTTAAAAATGGCAAAACATTATGAAGTGCCACCTACAACACTGACTGACCTGAGGGCTACCAGCTTATATAGCCAGAGGGGAACACAGAACTAGTAACGTCTGGGCTATTTATGTCAGTTGTTGCAGTTAAACTGCCATCCCTTTAATTAACACCTAAAGCACTGCTGAGGGTGCAACTGTGTGCACACTTTGTCACGGTCAGCCATGATTTTCGTTCACTTTCGGCGTGATGCACCATCATGCACCTGGAACGCTTTGAGGTTGGAAATCGCAAGTTTCAACTGGCAAATATCCCAGTTCCGACCGGTCATAAGGATAGCTAACCTGGCTAGTTGTAAACAATGGCTGGCTGAGCGAGGTTTCCTGACTTGTAACTCGAACGTCGTCAACTCGGGTGTGACGTCATTCCCGGCTCCGGCCTCACACTTCCGAGGTAAATGGAGCGCACGGCAGGCACTCTGTTGGTTTCCTGCTGAGAAGCGTGGCCTCAGATTTAGAGGTAGTCGCGGGGCTCAAAGTTCGGGCTCCTGAGTTTCCTTGACACCTTCTTGTGTCGACTTTGTCGCCTTTCACGCTGAGTCTCCTGACTTCCTCCTGTGCTCGTGTCATTCGGCCACCTGAGGTCGCAGCGTAACAATTAACGCATTCTCATCTCAGTGCGTCATCACCGAGGCTTTCAGGGGACAGTCTCCGGGTTTTGGTGGCCTGCCCCTGTCTGGAGTTGTCCCTGGAAATGTTTTTACTGTGTGTTAATCATAGACTGTATAAGGTGTTAACAGACCTGAAATCAGATTTTATGTACTTATGGACTGAAAGGTCATTTCTGCCCTGAAATGACTTGATTATATCCATGAGTGTTATATTTGACAGATTATCACTTACCCAGAACTTTTTACCTCTTTAAATGCCTTTACTTATTGACTAAAAGGTGGCTTCTGCTTCAAAATGACGTCATTCAGAAGAGTTATATTTGACAGATTATAAAACCGAAATTATTCTCTTTTTTATTTCATATACAATAACAATATATTTTATAATGACATGCTGACCACCAAACCAAAAATGTCCCCGGACTGCATTTCAGAAATGCATAAAGTCATTGACTTTAGGTTTAGTCACCAACACTTCTGATGGTTATGGTAAAGGGTAGGGGGCTTCGGGGGGGGGTGGTCTCACCTTTAATAAAACGCAATTAGCTAGTTAGCCTGAATGCTAGATAGCTAGCACCCTAGTTGTAATGAACTGCTACATAATCGACCGATACGGCCGTTTATGTGGTGAGGACGAGCTGTTCACAGACAGAGTTGAGTGTTGATAGCATTTCTGTCTGATAGTTCTACTGTACGAAAAGCAGAGAAACCTAATTCTGTTCAAACTGATGAAATTAATTAATTGGCTATTAACAGAAACTTAAAGTAGGCAGAGAGAGTTAATGTTGTGCACAGAAAGTTCTTTCCAAGAAAGACAAACTCACTTCCCCACATTTTGTTTTAGCATATGTTCAGTAGCCTTTACATAAAGTTGCAGATCAACTTTGGTGGGAAAACTTTTCTTCTTTAAGCCGCCTCTAATCTCAGATGACTAATTTAACAGTAAGCGAACATGCAGAATGTGACTGCCGGCGTTGAAAAGAGGATAAAGGAAGCTGAATTCTGCCTCGGCCATCAGCGCCGCTCCTCCTGACCTGCACATGTTTGTGCTCGCGGGGCATTTGTTCTGCTTGTCAAAGTCGCCCTCCAATTGGGTGAAGCCAGTATTAAAGAGATCAGCGTATTTGCATGTCGCCACAATGGCTGCCTCGCTTGTTTCTCTTTGTGAATATAAAGCAGACAGAACTTAAAGCTGAGAGGTTTCATTACTGAGTCTATCGCAGCCGTGCAGTTCCTGCCACACAAATTAAATTGTGCCACTTTGTTGAACACCGGCCTCCGTTCATAACTGTAGTTTCATCTCCGCAGTGCGCCCGCAGCCGCCAGCCTGCACAGAAACTTCTCACAACAGTGACAATAAATGCAATCTGATTGACATTTTTACATATTTTCTTTAGACTTGGATCTTTAAAAAGGCACCTTTAGCTTTCACTGATGTTTCAGGTCACATTTTATGAGCAAGAGGAATAAACGACAGGTGATGAAATCTCAGTTAGACAAGTCAAGTCGTGCTTTAAAAACACTCTGCAGTTAAACAAGGTGGCGTCCAACTTTGGTCGTTTAGGTGGAAGCACTTGATGGGACTGAAACAGCTTCAATTGTTTGATAACTTTCTTTTTTTCACTTCCTCTTTCCAGTTTATTTTTCTCTTATTTTAAAGCACTTTGAGCTGTATTTGTTCAAAGGACCACAGCCTCCACTGAGGACTGGATTTAAAGTCCTGGGCTAGAGCACGAAAATGTAATTGTTTTAAGACGACACGTGTAAACCGAACTAAATGCAAAAAGTAAAAGGGTTTAGTCTTAAGCCCCACAGAAGTTTTTCGCATACTCGTCTGGGAGGCGGCGTGGCACTGGGGAAAGCTATACACAACGATGTCAGTATTTCTAAAATCCTGGCTACAACAGCCTGTTTCTAAAATATAAAAATATATGACATTTTATTTTCCAACATAGAAAACTCTGATCAACATGCTGCCTATTTAGGTGGAGCCAAAAAGTCTTTTCAGGGTGCATAACTGGGAGAAATTGTGCTTATTTATGTATTTTACTTTCTTATATATAATTAATTATGGCAATTAGCAGGTCCAGGTTTTTGTTTTCAACATACTTTTCATCCAGAGATATTGATTAACTAATAATATTGACAGAGCAGCATCTCTAAATGTAAAAGGTACATTTACTTCTTTTATTTAATTTTAAATAACACAGTAATGAGGTTTGAAGTGATGAGCGGAGCTCCTGAATAAAAGAAGAAGAACCCTAAAAATCCCAACGTTTGCCTAGAATGAGCTTCTGTTTTAATCAGGAAAGACACCAGGAGAGAATGAGAACGCAGAGACTTCATCCAATAAAGAGACAAACCTTTTAAACAGCTGCTCGGCTCCCGTGCATTACCTCAGCATTTGCTCAGATAAATGTGGAATATATATAGTCCATCTTATATATGGAGGGTTTTTCCTCTCAGGGCCTGCTGGCTGACTCGGGGTCAGCTGAGTCTCCTGCAGAATAATAATAATGTTTTAAAGCTCCACCACAGAAATCTCTGAGGCTCCAAACGACCAGACGGAGACAGAAGGGAAATAATTCAGCAGCTAAAGTCCTGCATATCTGAAACACCTGCAGCAGCTACAGCAGCAGGAAGAGAGCAGCTGAGGCGGTAAAGGAATCAAAGTGAGGACATGCTTATTATCTTCCATATACAACAAGTATTTTACACGTGTACAACGACTGATTTATTTATTATTGTTTATTCTTCAAGGACAAGGCAACAGTCAATGAGCCCATCTGTTGTCATGACACATGAAGAATAAAACTCACATAAAATGGATCTACATAGAATAAAGAATATGCACAAAATACAGCAGGATCTGTAAATAAATAATTAGATTAGATTCAACTTCATTGTCATTGTGCAAAGCAACGGGTACAGAGCTAATGAAATGAGGTGTGATCAAGTATTTGTTCTTTTAAGATGATTATTATTCATATTTCTGTCATCATTGAGTTTGCACCGAGGTGAACTTACAATAAACTTTAATTAAAAGCCTGATCCTAATTAGCCTCCTGTCCCTCACGCTGGCAAGGCGTGGCTGCACGTTTTGACAAATAAACGCAGGTCTCAATTAGAAGCCTGGTCTGTTTTTTATAAAAGTTCTCTGGATGTATAAAACCTCTTAAAGTCCACCGGGTCGCCTGCTTGAGCTAAGCTGCTTAGATCAAGTTAGGGCTGGACGATACGGCCAAAAATGTTATCACGATAAAAAGTTTCCTATCTTTCGATATCGATAATTATCACGATAAGTATCAAATCGTTATTTCTTTCGAGTTTCGAGTTTGATTTTTGCTCCTGAGTGATGGTGAATGGTTAATTGTGGTTTAAACTCTTTTTTTATGGTCAACACTTGATGCCAAACAGTGGATCACTTCACAGATCTGAGGTTGAACATTCAAAACAGTTACGATAAAATCTTTGTCAACAAATATGCGTGAGTAAAATTAAGTAAAAGTTTTTTTTCAGTCCTTTTTCCTCAACAAAAGAAACATCTTACAAAAAAATTCCTAATTCGTGTATAATACATGTGAATAAAATCAATCGTTTATTGAATTATTGAATATTTATTGAACATTTGTTATATTTTTATATATGGAGCCGATCCCAGCTGCCAATCCATCGCACGGCCTTTATATTAAGTAATTAACTAATATTAATTCTGGTTTAAATAAACAATTTGATAGAAGCCTATTTCCTTTCTTTGCTGATTGAGAGTTTTATTTTGAAGGAATTAAAGGCCTGTCCCAAATATAGGCAGGGTGAGTTCAGGGATTAAAGCAAAACAAATAAAAGCCCAACTGAAGTTTGAAAGTCTTCAAAATAAACCCAACTCTTTGGGTTTTTTCTTCATTTGAGCACCCGGATCATTGAACTCACCACAAAACGTGTAGCGTCCTGATCTCATTCTATCTGTGTTTAAACAAGCAGCCAGCTGACGGAGACTAAATCAAGGCAGGAAGTGTAACTGTAGGTACCGTTTTTTAGGTAATGTGTCTGAGAAACACCGTCTCTGCATCCGCAACACAACATGTCCTGCTGCCTGCCTGAGGTTCACCTGCTGAGGCTCCTCTTCGGTCGCAGTTCTGCCAGCGAACCAGCAGATGTCAGCGAAGCTCCATCAGTCACAGCTCTGAGATCAGCAGCAGCCCTTAACCCTTCAGACAAGAGGAAGGAGAAGAGAGGGGGAGGAGGGGGGGAGGAGGGGGGGAGGAAGGAAAGATGTAAAGTAGGAGGAGAGAGGATGAAGAGGAATGAGATTGGGCGAGAAGAAGAGGGAGATGAAGAGGAGAGAGCTGACAGAGAGGTAAAGGAGGGAGGGGTGGATGAAGAGAAGAGGAAGAGGAGACAAAGATGTACAGGAAGAGGAGGAGGAAGGTGCACTAATGAGTATTATTTAATATAAGACAGAATATTATTAATTGGCTCAATTAATAATCATCTAATAACCATCCATCATTTAAAGGCAACTTCAATTAATCGTGTTATAATAGCAGTGTTATAAATGGTTTTCAAAGTGCATTATATAAGTCAGTAATCATAACTGATGAGCAGAACTGTCTATAGTAATTTAGCCTGTACTTAAACAAGGTTGGAGGCTGAACCGGCCAATCAGGAGTGGAGCTGCCTAACGAGCGGCAGGAGGCGGGGCTTCCAGAGGCTGATGGATGGATGGATGTGCATCTCATCGCTCAGCTGTGTTGACAGAAAGCAGAAAATGATGATTTACTAGGTGAGCTTTTATTCATGCCTTGTCCCAGATGAATGAAGATCAAATTAGAGGTTTATGAGCTCCGCTGTCTATCCTGACATTTATATGAGCTCTGGGCTCGGCTCGCTGTGATTTATGTTTACAGCAGCGCAGGAAGGAGGGAAAAAAATGAAACAAAAACAAATGAAGTAGCCTGAAATCATATTCTAATGGTCTGTCAACAGCAGCACCGACGCAGAGAGGGATGACGGGAGACGGAGCTGAGAGGTGAAGAGTCAGAGGTGAAGAAGAAGATCGCATTTAATACTGACGAAATGCAACAAAACTGGATTTTTTCCCCTCCTTATTTATTTATATCCTCCTTATTTCAGTGCTGACTGAAATGTGTCTATAAGCAGAGAAAGTTGGCTCAGATTCATATTCTGGTTGACTTGTTTGTTCCTAATTTAATTCAAAATTTTAGACTTCTGATAAACAGTTGCGTGTTATAGACGTTTAACATTTGTGACTCTCCGTGTTGTTTAGAGCAGCGCTGTCCTGTGTGGAGACTTTGGGAGCAACTTTTAATCATCAGACTTTACAGGATGTTTACAAGCTACGTCAACAAAAAGCGTGAGGAGCATCATAATTTAGTTTGCTTATCAAATCTATAAATGTTTTTTATGGTTGTATCTAGGGTTCGAATTACGGGGCGTGTGACCCCCCTAAGGCTTGGAAAGAGGCAAAAACAACAGTTCAGGGGGGTCTTTCTTACCTGTAAATATTACATTTCCCATATTCATGCCTTATATTCAAGAATCTTGAAATATGAATTCTGACACCTCTAAAATGGACCGTACCATTTCCTAACCTCAGTTAGTTGAACATCTTGTCTGCCTGTGTCACATGCCGGTGGAGACACTGTAGGTTAATGTCAGTTAGCTATTTAATACACTTAACTTTCCAACCTTCTGAATCCGTGTGTGGTTATTTCTTTCATTATTTAGTTTCAAAACCAAATCGGAAAAAACAAAAAAATCAAGACGTTTTTTTCTGTTTTAAAACCAAAACTGAAAACAAAGGAGCTGCGTTTTGTTCTATCTCTGACCGGTGTTGTATCCCTACTGGTTTTCAAACTAACTGGCTGCTGTAGGGCGACAACAACACAACCTACACGTGCAGCTGTGGTCTGCACGTGGCTCTATACAGTCTATGGTCGGGCTTCATCCAACCAGAGGGAACGATCACCGACCGTCCGCAGCTCCCGTGACCTCCTCACAGAATCTGATAGGTCACAGATTTTGGTGTTACACCGGTGCACTGGGCGGTCAGTGGTCGTTCTCTCTGGCTGGATGAAGTTCGATGCTCCTGTTTTACGCCTAGCCTGATCCACGTGTTCCTGCAGCTGGTTGCTCTCTGCAGCGCCGCCAAACTTTCTAAATTCTTCCATCTCACAAAGACAATAAAGGTCAGGTGGAAGCAGTGGAGAAGCTGAATGAAATGACCCGAACCTTTTAATCCGTGTATGATTCGTTAATATACAGCTCGCCGATTTAACTAATAACAGTTGATGTTTGCTGTGTACCGTTGGATGAACTCACTGAATACTGATACTGAAGAAATATTAAAAACCGGAGGATTCTCAGGCAACTTCTGTTCCTGTCGCAGCTGCTAGTGAGTTACAAACTGAACGGTGAGCCTCCTGTTTTTCTAACTAAAAACCCACCTATGTTGATGTTCAAGCTCGTCGTGATTACATCTAATCAGACCCCGCCCTCGCCCAAGTGTGTCTGCTGCAGGTTTATTAAGAGTTTATTAACACACAAAGCCACACAGATCAGACTCATTAAAATTCAAAAACTATATTTTTCCGTTTTGTTTTAAAAACAGAAAAAACAAAAACCGGTCTGTTTTTTAGTTGTCTGATTTTCCAGTTTGGTTTTAAATCAGAAAAAACAAAAATCGACTTGGTTTTTTGTTTTTTCCGATTTGGTTTTGAAACAAAGAACGAACCATACACGGATTCTTCAGAGTTTCGTAATTAGCATTTCTTTGACTTAAAATGAGTTATGTGATGTTAGCTAGCCGAGAGCCCATCCCATTATTTCATTCATATTTAATCTAATTATTAGCTAACACTGGTGCTCAGGCATGAGCAGTGAAATAGAGGGTTAGTTACTGTTGAGGTACATTTTGACATCAATACAGAGTTTATTATTTCATTTTAAATCTTTTTCAATGTCTGACTACGGCTTCGTTGACTGCAGATTACATTTCATTCAACATGAGCAAGAGGAAAGGAGACATTTTCTAAAAAAAAGAGTAAGTTGAAACTTACAACTTGAAATGATTAGAATTAGGATTTAAGGACGATGGTGCCGACTGTATTTTATGATAGTGTCTTTGGTTCTGGTTTGTGTGGATCTGTATTTGAGCGTTTTGATGGTTTGCTGTTGTGTGTTGCTCTAGAATACTTGGTGACCTCTGACTTCAAGTTGTTGTGTGGTATGAGGCGCTCATCAACTGGTGTAATCTGATTTATCATCTACAGACTGATGACATAAAAATAAGCGAGGATATTGTAAGATTTTAGTTCACTGTCGCACAAACCGGGATTCCTTTGTGACCTGGAAAAAAAGTTGACCGGTATAATCTGCAGCCTGGTTGTGTGTGGAGTTAAAGCAAAGGTGTTATCTTTTTATTCTTTTTTAATTTAACTTTAATCTTTACTCCAGCGGTGGCCAAACTCTGCCCTAACTTGCCAACTGCGGCCCGCTGCCCCGATTTTATAAATGAAACGGCTGTATATGTCGATGATGCAGCAGCTTACTATGACCCAAATTTATGTCCTTTGTCAGGCCGCGACCTCTGGTAGCAGAAGAAGTCAGGTGACGTAGTCACTGTAAGGAGGTGGCGGAGTGGTTGGGTGAGTGAAGTAAACTCAAGACTTTCACTCAGGACACCGAGGTTCGAGTCCCGAGTGGAAGAAAGTCAAAGGTGATGTGTTTTATGTTAAATAGCGCTTTGTACAGTCTTATATAATGTTCTTATTTTAACCCAAACAACCATCTTTTCCTAAACCTGACTTCACGTTTACGTGATGTGACTTAGGTCACTTAAACGCACTTTGGGTCCTGTACTCCTGTAGCTGGACTCGTACTTGCCAACGCTTGTACATGTCGTTTTGGGAAATGGTCAAATACATTGTTGTTCTTTCCAACACACATATATATTGTTGTGAACAGAACTTTCATATGTTGTTTCGGGACACTTGACAATCGACCTGCTTTGTCGTTTCGGTGTGAGGACTTGTTGGATTTTTAAATGGCGAAATAAGGCCATTGGCTTATGTCACAACCTGGCTCAAGGGCCACGACAACTGACAGAACAAGGCAGCGTAAAGGTCAAGAAAGGTTAACCAAACAAGTCTGAGGTCTGTTTGTCAGTAATGCCAGTGAACCAAAACACGCTGCGGCTGACCGGGTGGTCAGACCACGCAATCAAAAAAGTTGAGAAAGTTGAGAAAAGCCACGTCTGCTCTGCCCAAACTATAACCCACACATGCAAGACTCGCCCACCGTCCACCACAACCACCTCCCTACGAAAGAAAAAAAACTTCCTTTCACAAGGTAATTGGTAATAAAGGTAGTATATGAGAGTGATATCTTGGAGACAGAGCTGAGAGGGTGGTGAATGTTGTGCAAGTCATGGCTGGTAGTTAGAATTTCAGATTTATTGTGGCTGAGTCCCTCATTAGCTTTAAATATGGACATATTGCACATTTCCCGTCGTCTGCCTGTAAATAAAAAAAAATGGGGCCACGGCAACAGAGGATGTGACCAAGAGGTAGTATGTACAGGATGGTGAAGAGAAGGGGACCAAGCATGGGACCCTGAGGGACGCCATGAGCGGCTGGGGCTGCGATAGATTTTACAGCTGTTTATGGACTTGAAAGTCAATAATAAAAATATAACAAAACATAATAATATAACACTAACTACATTCACTCAAATACTGTCCTTAAGTATAGTTTTATGGTACTTTACTTGAGTTTATTTTTTTCTGTTTTATAGTTCTGCTCCACAACATTTCACCGGCCAACACTGTACTTTTTACTCCACTGCATTTATCTGACAGCCCAAGTTCATCGTCAACCGCTTATCCTGCGTACAAGGTCACGGGGGTTGGAGCCAATCCCAGCTGGCATCGGGCGAAAGGCGGGGTACACCCTGGACAGGTCGCCAGTCCATCGCAGGGCCACACAGAGACGAAGAACCACTCACACTCACACCTAAGGACAATTTAGGGTCACCAATTAACCTAGTCCGCATGTCTTTGGAGGGTAGGAGGAAGTAAATATGTATTCCACCACTGCAGACCAGTTTTGGGAAAATAAAAATCTACATGTGCACAACAGAAGTTGGTATTAAAAGGTAACGTCAGACACAAACGAGGCATTACGAGCAACTGTGAAGGTTCAAATTCAGTCTCACATGTCTGACCTCCACTAGAATTTAAAATAAAGATCTTTTTATTTGAAGAAAATGTGGCTGCACACAGCGTGGAGAGACAGAGCCACCAGAGAGCAGAGCTTAAAGAGGTGAAGAGGAATCACATCTGTGGAGACTAAATCACTTCCTTTAGTGCTGGAAGGGTCTCAGATCTGCAGCCACTTGATGGCAGTGAAGCACCGTGATTTAACTTTGGGAGGGGAGAAAAAAATGCATTTGTCATAAAGAGGTGGTGAAAGAGAAGAGGAGCAGGAGGAGGAAGAAGAGGAGAGGCCCGGAGAGCATCCATAATGCATGTGATCAGTCAGAGAGAAACACTGGAGGAAGATGCATATTTACAGGGGTTATGATACTAATGATGACACAGATGCTGAAGCCCACATGAACTGACAGAGAGAGAGAGAGAGTGCGAGCTTTCTGTCCGTCACTCAAACATTAAAAAACAAACCACAGAGAGCTGCCGAAAAGCCTCCATCTGAACCTGCCGGGCCTAAAGAGAAGAAGAATCAGCCAATCAGAGTGAGATTATTTCACCGGATTCTCGTGTTTGAAGTGAAATAAAAAAAAAAACGTGTCAGGTCTCTGAAGAGCGAGCGAGCGGCTTTTATCTCAGATAACACATCCAGGTATCACTATACTGTGCATCCTACAGCAGAGGGCGGGATCGGTTTCAAAGGTGTTGGAGAGAGAAGTTTGGGGGTGGAGGCAGGTAAATCTGAAGTTATGATAAGAACATGTACCTGCAGCCATCGGGGGAGTTAAAAAGGAATACTTTAGTGGACAATATATGTGCAAAAATACGCAGACAATAAGACTTTTACCTTACCTTCTGACAGCACAGAGGGAATACAACCGGCAGCGGTGGAAGAAGTACTCCGAAGTAAAACACCACAGAGCAGAAATACCCTGTTAAATTAAAAGAAATACTCATGTATATATATATATATATATATATATATATATATATATATATATATATATATATATATATATAATGTATATGTATATATATATATACATATATATATATATATATATATATATATATGTATATGTATATATATATATATATATATATATATATATATATATATATATATATATATATATATATATATACATATTACATTAGTGGATCATAATTATTGATGCATTAATGTGTTCATCACTTTAATGCTGCAGCTGGTAAAAGTGGAGCTAATCTTTAATCACTTTATATACAGCCGGGTAGCTCGTGAATTCCCTAGGGATCAATAAAATCTCATTTTAATCTCAACCTCTAATAAAACATCATCGTTTGCTGATTTTGTGTTAATGACCAGACTCTGCAAAGCTACTAAAGTTATCAAAAAAAAAAATGTAGTGCAGTAAATATTTTCCTCTGCAACGTAGTGGAGAAGCAGAAAGTACAGTTACCTCATAATTGTACTTAAGTGCAATAATTAGTTTCTTAGTTCTTGTACTTTCCACCACGGCTTCTCCACAGACACAAGCAGGAGAAGCAGCAGCGACTGTTTCCAACATAAATCAGCTTGAATATTCTGCAGTACAGCCTTATTACTCTTTATTCAAAATATTGAAATAAGAGAAGGCACAGCGCTGCATTTCTGGGGAAAAAGTTGAATGATGTCACCCTGCTGGCTCTTTTTCTTTCCTCCATCAGCGAGTCCCGCTCTGCTGAATCCACGGCCCGTCGAATATGTTTCCGCTGTGCGTATATATACCTTCTATTTCACCTGTAAGAAAAGAAATATGGACACACTTTAGGCGACATAATGAAGGCATCTTCCTCTGACCGCGCTTCCCTTCAGATATTCCCTGACATGAAAAGCTTCATGGAGCAGCTGCTGCACAGAAATGTTTCCATCCACGTGTTTTAATGCACATTTTGGATGTGTGCATATAAACTGAGACACCAGAAATGTTTCGTATTGATAAAAATGTATGCAGTCTGGCGAGTGTCACATTTCACACCATATTGCCTTCTAACACTGTCGATGTGTGTTCTCTCAATTAAGTTATTTATGTCCTCGAATTACTTTATATTACACCTCAAATGAATAAATTGAATAAACAAACTGTTGCTTTCAGGTTCATTTCCCCTCCCTTCTGTAGTTATGCAACTTCACACCCACAAAGTTTAAATGAACACAGAATAATTATAGTTTTCCAGCCAAACAATCTGTAGATTACAAAGTACATTAAAATAAATATTAAAAAAGACACAAAGTTCTGTTTTAAAACCTGACGGTGCTTCTTTATGAGCAGCGATGACCTCAATCCTGGATGCTTAAATTTCTTATGCACACTGAAATATATGGATATATTTTTTTGTGCTATTGAAATTCTTGCTTTCTATAATATCTGCACATGCTAACACAGGAGTGGATAATGTTTGTAAATGATCCTGGTTACTAATCAGGAGGATGTCCGTCCGTCCTCTCCATACAACGCTTACTACTTCCTGGTTTGGAACTGAAATCTGGCATCGGATGTAAAATCATTTCCTGCAGAATATGAACATGAATTCTCTGGATTATTGAGCCGCCAAAAAGATTTGAAGGAAGCTTCCAGGACACGGCCCGGTGTCACTAAATGGCGTATGAATAACACGCCCTTTTTGCATTTGTCGTGTCATTTCACGTTATTTTTTCGTCTCCGTGCAGAGAGCGTGTCATATCGAATATCAACAGAGCAGAAAAAGTCAGTATTGACTTAGAAAACTTTGTTATGTTTATTGTTAGGTGGCGACCTCTAGCGGCCGCAGTATTCTAAGTCAATACTGACTTTTTCGTGAACCGTTTCCCGCCCGTTCCCTGGAGGGCTGAATTTCCCACATGGGGCATTTCAGAATAAGAGCGTTTTGCCTGCCTGATTTGGCTGAATTGTTCAGATTTAGTTTATTTGGTAACTTTTTGTGATTCTACCTTGGTTAGGAAGGCTGCGTAGTGAAATTGTTTCTTTAGTCTGTTTTAACCGTGTTTATTGTTGATATACAATCGTTAGTCTGGTCTGCACAAGGTGTTTTATTTTGAAAATCGACCGGATTCTCTACTGTTTCTGTGTCTGACTTCCTGCCCGGCTCATCTGCTCTGTGCTGCTTGACACGCCTTCCGTCAAAAATAGACCGGCTGCCTATTCTCCACGCGGCGGAGCGGCGAGCCGCTTCTGGGACGCGCCGTGGCGTTCCTGGTGTGAGCACAAGCGTCGACTACAATGGCAGCAATCAGGTACGGCAGCAGTCGTAACGCGGTGCACACGCTGGGGTTAGTCACCTGAGATTTTTGGTCTGTCACAACGAACTTAAAGATTTGCCACTTTTCCTCTGAATAATTAATAACTGTAATGTTTGTTAATAACGCTGAGGCTTCGACTGTTAGTCGGACACAACGAGCGGTCTGAAGGCGTCACTTTGGCCTCTGGGTGACTGTGACGGACCAAACAATAAATTCATGGAGAAAATAATCATCAGATTCATCCAGAATAACACTAGAGCTAAAACTTAAAATAAAGCCTAGTCCTAATTAGATGCCTGTTCCTTTTACAGGCCTGGTGTGGCTACATGTTTTGACAAATAAATCTCAATTAGGTCTCAATTAGAAGCCTGGTCCGTTTTTATTGATAGAACTGATCGTGCCTACAGATATAAATGTTTTTTGCCAGTGTGGACAAATTCTCCACAATTCAATCGTTCAATCAGTTCCCTTTTTACTGAAACGAGAAGAAAATATACTTATTTCAGATTTACCTGCATTATAAAGGAATTAAAGGCCTGTCCCATATTTAGGCAGGGGGAGTGCACTGATTTAAGCAAATAAAAGCTCAGGCTATTAATGAAAGGTTAACGGTTATCGGTAATAATCTGATGATAGAACACAAACAGAACAACAGGCACCGGGACATTTCACTGCTTTACTTTAGTACTTTTCACCTTCACTCTTCTTGTAATTGCTGAAAAGACTTAATACAATAAATAACAACACTGTCGGAGCGGCTCTGTGTCAGCGTGGACCTCAGCGTGTCGGAGCACCTCCATTCATCTTAGAGGAGCAGAACACAGTAAGGACAGTTGTGTGTTTAATTCATGAACGTTTGATTCATTCTCGTGCCTCTGACAGAGGAAGCTTTTCAGTTTGAACCTCACACTGAGCCTGAGAGAGAGAGAGAGAGATAAACGTCCGTGTGCCAGTCAGCGTGGAGATACTGCGGTGTTAATGCTCAGCCTTATTAGACCGGACACTGCTCATAACTCTCCGCCTCTCACGGATGTTTAATTCATGTTCCCCTCAGTCTGACACATTCAGCTTCATTTCAGCGCCAACAAAGAGCAGCTGCTAATGGTCTTTTATTCAGAGAGGAGGATTAAAATAAAACACACACCGATGGACGGGTCGAGTTGGGGGGGGGGGGGGCGTACGGCGAGAGACTGTCAGGAAAATATGAACCCTTTTGTTCGAGTTAAAAGCCAGGAAGGTCTTCAAATGAGGAGACTCTAAACACTGCGAACACTCATCTGCATTCGCTTATTATTACCAGAGTCAGCGGTTCAATTAGTTCACACAGAGACGCAGAAAGCCCAATTAAAAGTGAGAAATTACAGTACATGTTGTATAATTTGTTTCTACTAGTGCTGTCACTAATATTTGGATAGCCAACGTATCGGCTGACTCAGCAGAACTGTTCATACAAGCTGTTTACAGGAACTGTGACACACTAACTGCTCACATTCATCAAACTTACTTGACTGTAACAGGCTTCCTTTCTCTTTACCAACGTGGTATCATGGGACGGCGTATAAATAGCACGCCGCTTTTAAGCGGGGGCCACACCCCTCAGGGGCCCGGCACCCACAGGCCTGACGGAGTGCCAGTGGTGGTTTATCATAGCTTAAAACATGTTTTCAGGAAAGTATTAAAATTGAGATTTAGACAGGAAAAGTGTTTTACAGAAGCATCCTAACTTGGTAAAATCTTAAATAAACTCTCCTAACGTTTACTTTTCCACCAGCTAGTGTTTGCTAACTCCTTTAATCCATATTGTCGTTGTTTAATTGCTTTTACAAAACCAACAAAATCTCAACAGGCCGAACTTCATTGATTCTACCGATGTGTTTGATGACCAAACCCTCGTTAGCAGAAAGGCTGTCGGCGATGTAACGCTGGATAAAGTCTCATTATAGGCCCGTAATGTAAAGGCTTGATGGAACAAAAGGATCCTGATGCAGGTCTCTGATAGGAGGAGATCGTACATGAAAAACATGATGACCCGCAGCCTTTATCAGCCTTTCCCGAGAAGAGCTCCGGGTTTCTGCCGGCGTCAGTGAGCTCAGGAGGAGCGACCAGCAGCTTCCCTCTGCTCGTTGGACACTAAAGCTGCCTTTCTCTTCGTATCGCTTGTAAATGGACTTATTTTATTTTTGGCAGCATTAATGCACCGCTGGATGCCGGTGTAACACCAAAATCTGTGACCTATCAGATTCTGTGACCAAACCCCAAACGACGATGTTTTCCTAACCTTAACCAAGTACTTTTGGTACCTAAACCCAACCAACCCGCAGCTGCTTCATATCGTCAACAAAGCATCAGGCGCTTAACTTCCCATTTGGGTCACAGAATCTGATAGGTCACAGATTTTGGTGTCACACCGGATATGCGGCGGTGACAGTGTCCACTGTGTTAGCCCGCTCTCTATCTGTAATCTCCCGAGTTAAGCGTTCAATGATAGTTGTTGTTTCTGCTCCATTTTCAGTTTATGTTTCATTAAAAAAAAACGACCAAAAAACAGCGATTAAAAGCCGTTTAGTTCGGCGAGATGAGAAAAGCGGCATCGGTTGCTAGGTAACAGACATAAAAGTTGATAACCGATGTTGGATCGAGTATTTAGGATTTCCTAACCTGAGATAAGACAGGATGGAGATAAGATAGGATTCCTAAAGTTAGTCAGGATTTGCTTCTGTAATACCAAACTGAGAAAAATCCTCTTTCTGTCTTAACTTGAGACTTAAGACAGGAACTTTCTGTAATCTGGTCCCAGTGGACCAGAAGCAGCGGGGCCTTGTGTGCGGTACTGGAGCATGTTAGGCCTACTTCCTTTTATAAATGTTAAAAGAATATCACATGGTTGTTTAGATTCTTCACAGAGGCCCTATATTTTGATAATTAAAATGTGTATTAAATTTCTCTCTCTCTGATCGCTTATTAAATTAAGGTGTGTGTGTCTGACCTCAACCTTAAAAAACAAATCAAACCATAACACAGCCATGGGATTTATTTAGGTTGTCACAGTACTTCTTAACAAACAGGCAGCATATGAAATCCAGAGTAATCAATCAGAAAATGAGTTTGTTTTATTAAATCTTTACGCCGCCTCTGCAGGCTGTCACACGTCTGACAGGCCGCCGTGCACCACGCACGACACTGGCCGTGTTTGATTTCTCCCACTCTCGTCATCGTCGGTACCTTTCGTTTCAGAGGGGGTTTCTGGAGCTGCCGCCGCTACCGGCCCTTACCTGACTCTGACCTGACGGCATTGATGAAACCAATAATGGCAGCGAGTATCAACCAATCAGGACAAGTCTTTACAGACCGTGGGTGGGATCATCTGCATGGGATGCTGCATTAAAGACAACTCAGAAATACCTGTATCAATTTAAGACGGGGACGTGTTTAGTTCTCAAATACGGGACGATTCTGTATTTTAAGGGAGGCGTGGCAACCTAATTTACACGTGTCATTTAACGCTGTTCAGTCCCTGTAGATCTTAGCAACACAACGGAGGTCAAACCTACATGACATGCATGTAGATGTTCAATTACTTTGGTTTAGGCAGTGATGATTAAGGTTAGTGTAAGGTTGTTCGAGGGTGGGGGGGGGGTCAATGCGAGTTTAAAGGCTGATTTCTGCTCCTGAGGGAAAATTGAAGAAACCTGATGGTTAATTGTGGTTTCAACTATTATGATAAAATCTTTGGCAATAAATTTGCACAATTAAAGTTAAGTAAAAGGGTCCTTTTAGTCTTTTCCCCCCCCCCAACAAAATAAACATCTTGATAAAATTTGATCTAAGTGAATAAAGTTAAACATTTATTATTTATTCATTTATTGTTTGTTATATTGTTATTGAAAAAAATTATATTGCGATAATTATTGTTATTGTTTTATTGTCCTAATAACACTTCTACACTTAAGTACAGCGCACGTGGCCGTGTTTACTTTGCGTCGACTCCCGGTCTGCCGCCACAGTCTCTTTGTGCTCCCGTGTTCCTCTCAGTAAGAGTTCCACCTCGGTGTCGCTCCGCGCAGAGAAATCTCTGCTGTGGTTCTTGGTCTGTAGTAGATTTACTTTCACTTAATCTTCTGCAACTGCAGCAGACAATCTGCTTCCTGTTAACATCGGCACGCACATGCCCAGCGTACGCGAACGGACACTTGATGCGCGTTTTCGGTTGTTTTAATACAGACGGAATTCGATTCTGCAACAAGGCTAAAACGCCGGAGTGGACGGAGATCGCTTTTCGCCTCCCCGCTTTTCGAATGATATATGTTTGATATTTAATGATCAATTCTCCTCTGAGTGTGTGGGCAGCATTATTAGGTTTACTTAAGTACTTTAAGTAATTCAATTTTAAACAACTTTATACATCTATTGCACTAGCAGTGGAACAAGTATTCAAACTTTGTACTGTAAAAGTAGTAATACTGCAGTGTAGGAATACCTTAAAGTAAAAGTATAAAAGTATTAGCATCTAAATATACTTCAAGTACAGCACAGCAGCAAACATTAGAAAGACACAGTGCAGCAGTTATCAGTTAAAGAGCCAGTTATTTCCCTCAGGAGGTGGAGGAGACCAAACACAGAGCTAAAAAAGAGAGAACACTGGATTTATATTCATGATCACTGATATGATCATGTTGCTCTGTGTCTGGTAGTTGTGCAAGAAGGCTAACAAGTTAGCCAGAGCAACATGATTAGCCGACAGTCAATGTTTGTCAGTTTGCTTTAGAGTCTTTCTGCCTTCAAGTGGCCACAAATGACTAAATGCAACTTTAGGCCCCGATGATCAAAACCTTTAGAAACTTTCTGTCTTCACACGCCGGGCCACACAGGAACAAAAACACAGCGCTGACATTTGTATTCAGGTCGTCAGCTTCTCCTCTGTTGGAATTAAAGACAAAAAAAAGATGAAGTTCAGAGCTTTGAGGAGCTGGATGTGTGATTCTGACTCTGTCTCTTTCATCCAGAATCAGTGACTCGGGGAAGAATACTAAAGAGTCAGGAAGCACAGAGCAGAGGCATGAAAGGCTGAACTGAGATCAGATCCGTCTGTAGAACAACGCGTTTATTATCCAACAAGATTAGTCAACAAACTGTCAAGTCAGATACAGGGTTCTAAAATTGGAATTATTTCACCTCAGATATTTAAAAAGAATATTAAATCTTCACTTCCTTTATACGGTCTGCGACGACTGTCTTATTTTGTTCATACACACAAAATGAACTTTTTTTTTAAAGCAGGAAATTCAGATTTGTACGACGGAGTATCAGGGCACATTGGGAAGTAAAAAAATCAGACATTATGAGAATAAAGTCGTAATATTATGAGACTAAAGTCATTATTACGAGTATAAACTCGTAATATTACGAGAATAAAGTCATTATTATGAGAATAAATTACGACTTTATTATTGTAATATTATGACTTTAACCTCATAATAATACGACTTTTGTGTCAAAATATGACTTTAATCACGTTATATTAATATTTTATTCTTGTAATATTTGTACTCTATTGTCATAATATCTGATTTTTTTTGACTCCTCAATGTGGCCCTAATACGGCGTCGCACATTTCAGCTTCAGGCCATAAAAAATAAAATATTTGTTTTTTTCAGTGTACATTGGTTCCAACTCGTCCTCTCACCTAAACAACGGAAAAGGTCCAAAGTCAAGTGTCCCATCACGACATGTACGAGTGTTGGCAAGGACAGAGAGGGTTTTAGATTTTATTATTTCAGAAATCACTGAAGAAACACTGTCAACAGGCATAAAAAAACAATTTTAGACATGTTTTGGGAAATAAAATGTTCTATAATTCAGGTTATAAATGATATATGAACAAACCTCTCTGTAAAAACCTTCAGAATACAGTCAGGACGAAATCTGGTGTATGAAAGAGCTGCTGAAGTGGAAATTTCAGGCTCTGTAAAGATAAGTATTGTAGAATTCTACACATTTTCATTGAAAATCAATATTTACAGAGCCAACATCTGATCAAATACTTAACAACAACAATATAACATCTCAAATACATCAGAATTCATAAATACATGTCTGATCAGACACACAGAAACAGACAGAGCCGTCTGCAGAAAGGTAAATCAGTGAGTGTCACGTGACGCATCTAAACCAATCAGATTTCAGGCTCAGCTTAAATCTGCCTTTGTACTTTCATGACTGGTTGCTGGTACAAAGGAAACCGCAGATAAAAATGCTTTATATCTGAGTCTAAAAGGTGGATCGGATGATCGGATGTGGCGACAGAGACTGTGGCTCACATTGTGTTGAATGTTAAAAGTTTTGGGGCTTGAATCATCCGCTTTGATTCTTTTTTAAAATCTGTGTTTTGCAAGTCGCAATACTAAACCCCTGGAGTACGTAAGTTTGTGTACGGGGGACAAAAGGGGGCAAACAGGCGTCAGCAACTTGCAGGCAGACAAACATCAGGAAAACAAACAGGATCACAGACAGGAAGCAGTTTAAACACGGGAACAGACAACAGGCAGGGTTCAGGCACACTCACATTAGTATTCTGCAGTAAAAGTACATTCAAAATAGTATTAGCATCAAAATAAACTTAACGTGCCAAAAGTAAAAGTACTCATTATGCAGAGTGGCCCATTTCAGAAAAAAATTTGTACTAGGATTTTAGTTAGCGATGCATTCATGTGTTCATCACTGAGTTTTATATACAACCGATAGGACAGGTGTGCTGGGAGGAGCAGGATCAGCAGACTCAGTTTCTAGTTTGACAAATAGAAACATGGTTTTCTAAAAAACTTAATTTTTTTCCCCGTTGAACAAACAAAAAATTCAGGTTTATTGCCAAGTCGTATTTTACACGTACGAGGAATTTGTTTTTGGTGATAAGGTGCTACACATTGACAAACATACAGTTGACCAGTGGCGTTTTCTCCCAGAGGCCAAGGGAAGGCAGGCTTCCCCTGTTTTTATCAGAATCTATTTATCATTTTAATAAAAACACAATGTTTATAGTTTCGATAAATCTTACGAGCTGTTGCGGGCATCTCTTCCCCATTTATCACTATCTTACAATAAATGAAACACGCCCCTCTAAATGCGTTGGATGTGTGGTGAAACACTAAATTGCACCACCGTAGACTGACCTGCAGTCAGCACGCGGGGAGGCCACTCAGAGTTGGCATCCCTTTATGAAAAAAAAAATTAAATGATTAACCAATCAGATGAGGCCACTGTCATGCCACTGCTTAACCCTCCACGCCAATCAAATCACAGCATGCGATCAACGTCATGCAGATGAAATAGCAGGAGCTGTGAGCAACTTTAGCTGGTGCAGTTATGGAGGGTGGAGATTTGGAGTTTTACTAAAGTTTTACTAAACTACCACTACATCAGCAATTTAAGATTAAACCTGATGGAAGGCCAACGCCAAAACTGGAGCTGCACCTGGAGAGGTTTCGTACGTTCAACGAGGAAAACTATATCTGTACAGAGTGGCTAGCTTGGTTTTTGACCCCTTCGTCACCATGAAAGACAAGAGAATGGCCTTCCTTTTCAAATAGGGTGAGTGAAATGTCACCTTCTTCTCTCTGAACTTCACTGAACTGCAGCTGTTAGTGCGGTTTTTGATGTGATGATGGCCTTCTATTATAACCAGCCTAAGGCCTTCTATTGTGACCAGCCTAAGGCCTTCTATTGTGGTCAGCATAAGGCCTTCTATTGTGGCCAGCCTAAGGCCTTCTATTGTGGTCAGCATAAGGCCTTCTATTGTGGCCAGCATAAGGCCTTCTATTGTGGCCAGCCTAAGGCACACCTGTGCAATACCCAGCATCTTCATCTGCCACACCCGTGAGGATTATCTCTGCAAAGTAGAAGTGCTCACTAACACAGATTTTGACAGATTTGTGAACAATATTTGAGAGAAACAGGCCTTTTGTGCATGTAGAGTAAGTCTTAGATCTTTGAGTTCAGTTCATGATGAATGGGGGCAAAAACAAAAGTGTTGCCTTTATAAGTTTGTTCAGTGTGGATATGTAGAGAAAGTGGTGAGGAAAGAAGAAGAGAAAGTAAAGAAAGACGAGAAGATTTTGAGCAGGGGAGGTTTTGAAACCCTTTTTTCCACCTGGTTTGCTTTGGCAGCAGCTCTCTCCCCGAGGATCCTCAGCTCCACCCGTCGATCCACGCCGCCTCCTCCGTCACTCACATGTGGACGACGGCGGCTCACAAACCTCCCAAAGCCTCTCAATCTCTCCCAAACTGTATTATATTCTCTCCACATGGCAGTCGTACTTTCTCGGGCTGATGGACAGATCTCCCCGGGGATCTCGGCACCGAACTCAGAGTCTCGGAGAGGAAGGTGCTCTGTGGATGAAGCCGATGATGAAAATAAGAGAAAAGATTTTTATCCGTTCTCCTGTTTGACTTCAAGACCGTGATTAAAAACTGATCTCTGTACCTGTATTCACATTAGCTTCTGGAGGAATGACAATGTTCTTCCTGCTTAGTAAAAGTAAACACTAAGGTCATTTTCAGCCTTTTGCAGCAAGAAGGAAGAGACAGGAAATTCTCACCTTTAGCAGCTGAGGTGGAGCCACAGTCTTTATGGGATAGTTACGATCAGGGCTTAACATTAACCTTTTTGCTCACTAGCTAATGTGGCTAGTCATTTTCCAAAGTTACAAGCCACACAGCGTTTTCACTAGCCACATTTTTGTTTTTGGAAAATTACGTTTTATATGATTAAAGCTGACAGTGGAATGCATAGAATTGGTGTGCTAAAATGAATTAATATTATCATCAGCTCTGATAATGTCGTGTATAAAGCTGCTTTTTTATCAAAACATGTAGTCTAAGATGAATACATAGAGTATAGCTTCTTATTGTATATGACAAAAGTGCTGCATCAGAAACAGCTGTAAATACTGTGATACAGAGTAGAAAATTCATCTGCATTAGAAACAAATAATTAATTATTTTGTCTAAGAACAAAATCCACAATTAAGACAGCAGGATTTAAACTTTATGTAGGCCTAAAGGCACTTTTTTTGGGCACTTTGGATTGTTTTGCATCTGCATTTCCTCAGAGCTCTGACTGGATTTATGTTTTTCATCAGGAAGCTCTGGTCGCTGGAGATACATCCACCTGAAACGAGTACACGTTTGTACACGAGTACAAGTCTTTATTTTCCAGATTATCCCCACACAAACGCGTCTCCTGCTTTCCTACATGGCATGACTACTTTTTATTAAAAAATAGAATTAACTCTGGAAAGGTAGTTGTGATGTGACGTGAGGGCAGCCCTGCTAGTAGTAACACCATGTCCCTTAATCCTCAGTCTCTGCTCTGCCTTTTCTCTTGCTTTCTTTCTCCTGTGCTTTTTTGTCTCCACACTGCTCGGCCACACACACTCACGCACTGACCGAACGCTGTGTTGATGTGTGTGTGCCAGTCGAGTGTGACGGTCTGTGGCCGCCCTGTCACAGATTCAACTTTTATATTCTCGTTTGACAAGAGTCTGGATGTCATAGTTAGCACGGCGCCGAGTGAGATGCGCCTGTGGTCTGGATTCACCTGCTGTTAAAAAAGCTTGCTACATCATCGCTGTCGCTGGTTAAGTTGATAATAAACAGCAGGCTAAAACTGTCTTCGGTCCGATGGCCAGTCCGCGAGTTTAATCTCCACAGTAGCCATGTTTCCAACGTTTTTTAATGCGCATTTTGAAGTATCGCATAAAAAAAGGTTGATAGAAACGGCAATTTTTGCAAAAAGTTTTTCTGCTTGCTTGAGGTGGTTTTTGTCAAAAAAGCTAAACGGGAGATGGAAACACTTTTTCCGGAAACGTAGCAAACTTGTAACTCACGTCTGATCAGCTGTTTCTGCTGTCGGCGTCTTGCCCGGTTGTGCAGAGTTCTGCACGCCTGCTGAGAATTTCCTGCAGCTCGCGGCCGGTAACGCTCATTTGTGCTGAGAAAAGATGTGGATACAAATCTGGGCAGGTGGCCTTCATCATCTGTTCTGCTGAATTATGCGTTCACCTCTTAAAGGTCCTTTTCAAATCCTTTGCTCTGCACGCTGATCAAACAGGGTTATCACCGCATCTTTTTGCTGAATCTCAGTGAATGCTACTTCTACTGAGTGTAATAAAATATTAACAACTCTAAACATTCATAAAATAAATAGAATCATTTATCACCATTCATGAACCCCACAAAGGATATTATAGCGTTTAAAAGCATTATTTGAAGGTGCATGCAAAACTCTGCAGCACATAACGCGCGGAGACATGGCTGATAGCAACTTGCCCGCTTGAAACACATTTCGCCCTCATGCGACTTTGTTTCTGGTTTGGAACCCATACGTCTTGTTTACCCATGTGTGATCTCAACTACTGACGTAACTATGCTCGCAGTAGCCTGGTTCATTCGTTCCAAACCAGCTGATGTAAAAGCACAGATTTTGCAATTTCTTTACTTCTTTTTTTGCAACATTTCAAAAGTGCACTTAACACAGCAAAACAACGTGGAATCGTCTGCAAACTTTTGTTACGACACAAAGTCATCCGGCGAGGCGCTGCGTTGGCCAATCAAAAACAAGCAAGCACAGATTCCAGGTAGACTAAACATTCGTCTCCATGTGAAATGAAAGCGCAAAGGCTACCACAGCACAAATGAATTCAAGCAACAGCCAGCAACAGTAAGTCATTTTCTGTGCTGTGAGGCGGACACTGAGCCAGCTGATCCAGGTGTTATGTGCGGAGAGCAGCGCAGAGAGAAAGCAAGAGGACCTTGTTAGCTGGTGAGACTGATTTTCAAAGTGAGAGCAGGAAGGAGAGAAAGATGAAGAACCTGAGTGAGGTGTGCATCATGTGCACGCCTACCAGCACTAGACCAAAAGGTTTGTGATGCATAAAAAAGTAAAGCAGTGTAATTACATTTCATATGGCGTATCCACGTAGACGGCGTCGTATGATTGAGATGAATCAAATTCTCCCTCGTGTCTTCATCTATTAAAACAGATATGTGTTTCTTGATTGCTTGACCCAATGATGCAACTGAACTTGAAATTGTTTCCAAGATCGGACTCACTCTGAAAGCCCCCTGAGTCCGTCTTCATCGCGGCTGCAGGAGCTGATCGCAGCCACTCTACTAAACTCTTGTGCTCACAACAGAAGTGTCTCTCCGCTCCTCTCTGGAGAGAATACGCAGCCACTTTCAAAATAAAATACCCTGTGCAGACCCCCGATTGTTTATCAACAATAAACACAGTTAAAACCACTAACCGCTGGTTTAATTTACACAGTGCCATGGATACGATTCGGCTTTAGCCTGATTGACAGGTCGCTGTGGTAACGACTTGTTAAATAAATAATCATGTCCTGAATCATACTCTGCTTTATGGTATAAACTCATCAGGAAAGTGTTTACTGAGGTAATTATTCAGCTGAGAAGGAGAAACATTTTCCATTATTTCTAATGGAGCCGGACTTCTTTTTGCAACCAGAAGAGTCGCCCCCTGCTGGATTTTCAACAGAATGTATGTTTTAACGGACTTAAGCATCGGCTTCATATTGTAGACCGGAAACTTCCCGCTTGGGTGATATATAGCAGCCTAAGTCCATCCCTCAGGATTCCCATAGCGCACGGCAGTGAAGAGAGTTTTGTTAAAGTTTGCTAATAAGTCTCTTATTTGTCTGAAATACAAACGTTACTTTGTCATTTTTTTTCAAAACTTTTCTGCTTAGAATAAAGTGTTTTTTGATGGTGATGTTATTCCTGAGGTGGTTTACCATTGAAACCAGGAGTGAAGTGCCTGTTTCATAAGAAACTTGGATAAGAACAACCTGTTTCATTGGATAGAACAGCTGCACTGATTATTGTCTTTAATGGTTGGTACCTGTGTGCATATTTATTGTGTGTCTGCAAGCATCTCACAGAACATTTTCAGACACAACGTGATTTGTGCTGCGCTCGCCGCTCTGCGCCCAAAGTTCAATCTGGTTGAACTAAGCGCGCAGGCAGTGCGGCATCAAGTGCTTCGTTTCGTAGCGCAGTGTGCGGCGAATCAGAACAAAGTGGGCTTTCAGGGAGGGAGGCTTAAAGAGACAGGAGCGACAAATATCTTCAGATTATTGAGAGTTTTTTTAAACATTAAAGCAAGTAAACATTTTCTGGAAGACAAATCAGCATAATATGAGACCTTCAAAGACCAGAAATGTAGTTTGTTTCCCCAAACGAGACATGAAGACAAACAGAATGTTTGTTTTATTGCACCTACAGAGAGAGATTTCTCAGATGTGACATTTGAGGAACCTCCGACGTTGCATCTTTGATTGTCAGAAACAACGATCACTTTTTAACTGTGTCCGTCTCTGCTTGTCTTTTGTCTTCCAGAGATTCAGTTCAGTATCAGTTCGTGGAGTGTCCTCTAACACACCATGAAGGAGACTTTAGAATAAAGTAAAGGTGACTTAATATTGACTGTGATACCCATCTGACAGCCTGATCTAAAACCCGGCTCGGAGAATGATCAGCATCGATGTAAATAGTACAGTTTAAAGGAGCCGTCAGCATTTCTAAAGTTTGTCTGTGACAGGCGGCGTCTCCAGGTCTCCTCTCAGAAACAGATGTTTCCCAGCGAACACACACATTCACACCAGTCTCTGTCAATAAGTGACATTTTCCATCACAGCGCTTCTCTTTTAACATTAAGTCATAAAATTCACATTCGGCTCGATGAATCTGAGCCTCAAAGCGGCGGCTCCTCTCGCTTAAGTTTTGCTGACATCTCGCCGAGAGTCTCCGGTTTTAAAGTTTAAACACAGACGTGTGCCTGCCTCGGCTCACTTTCTGAATATTTTAAAGAGGAACTTCACAGGAGACAGATGAAGGTGAGAGGCTGCTGCCACCCAGATTAAACAGAAAGCATTAAAACCGAGTTAACACAGACTCTCTGCCTCTGCGCTCAGGTGTGATGGTTTTAATCCGAGGGCCGGATTTCCAGATAGCTCTGCCTTTGTCAGTTCCACTCTGCTGTCTTTAAACATCCGTGCACCTGTAGTCAGAAAGTACACCAAAAAGAAAGTTTTAATTAGGCCAAAACTTCTCATGTTCCTCTTCATAAAGGCAACAGGAAGGCTTGAGATCAGACTCTGCCCAAAGACAATAAGATAAAAAGCAGCGTTTCTCAAAGGCTGCGCCCTTCAAAGAGGCTCCGTTATGATAAATCACCAAATGAGTCTCAGAAGAGGAGTCAGTTTGACGGGGCTTTCACTGAGCGTGTGCAGCGCGACCGCACGGCTGTCCGGGATTATTATCCTCAGCTCCGCCGCCGGACAGGACAGGACAGGACAGGAGAGGACGTGCTGTTTCCACAAACACCGCCAGACAAACGGCCTATTTGCACATCAGTTCAGTTTACACCTCTGTCTCCGCTCTGTGCTGGATGTTTGTGGTGAAATCAGCTCATTAGATCTCATGTTATTGTTCTTGTGGCCGTGTTTTCCCACAAAGTGGCGGCGGTGGCGAGTACAGTCCGTCCTCGGGTGATTTCTTCCCGACGTTGTTACCCTCCTAATGAGTGTGTGTTCCTCCTCGGCCTCTCGTTAAGGAAAACTAGTCCACCCTCAAAAAAACAGCACAGCGCGCCAGCCACACCCCCTCTACCGGGCGAGACGCCGACTATGAGCCAATGAGATGAAGGAACAACGACACAACATGTTGGCTGTCCGGTCCGACCGAGGCTGTTCGGGTCTGTGTGTAATGAGAACGCTGTTCTGGTTCAGGACTCATTAACAAATGCAGATCAGTTGATCTCTGCAGGTTTCCTCTGCTCCAATCAGCTGAGACCATGGAAGAGGGTCTGCGGTCAGTTCAAGTGTCTGTAATAACAGCAGGACAGTACAGCGATTGTGGTCAGTTCAAGTGTCTGTAATAACAGCAGGACAGTAGAGCATCTGCGGTTAGTTCAAGTGTCTGTAATAACAGCAGGACAGTACAGCGTCTGCGGTTAGTTCAAGTGTCTGTAATAACAGCAGGACAGTACAGCGTCTGCGGTTAGTTCAAGTGTCTGTAATAACAGTAGGACAGTACAGCGTCTGCGGTTAGTTCAAGTGTCTGTAATAACAGCAGGACAGTACAGCGTCTGCGGTTAGTTCAAGTGTCTGTAATAACAGCAGGACAGTACAGAGTCTGCGGTTAGTTCATGTGTCTGTAATAACAGCAGGACAGTTGAGCGTCTGCGGTCAGTTCAAGTGTCTGTAATAACAGCAGGACAGTAGAGCGTCTGCAGTTAGTTCATGTGTCCCTTACCACAGCAGGACAGTTGAGCGTCTGCGGTTAGTTCAAGTGTCTGTTATAACAGCAGGACAGTAGAGCGTCTGCAGTTAGTTCATGTGTCCCTTACCACAGCAGGACAGTTGAGCGTCTGCGGTTAGTTCAAGTGTCTGTTATAACAGCAGGACAGTTGAGCGTCTGCGGTTAGTTCAAGTGTCTGTAATAACAGCAGCACAGTCAAGAATCTGCAGTGAGTTTACAGAGCTGGATTAAACAACTAATACAAACACAATATTTCTTATCGCTGCTTCACATTAAAAGACTGGAGAACCAAGGGGAGGCTGTTGTTGTTAAGGAGCCGTTACAGAAGTTACAGAAGTTGCAGAAGTTGGAGCATCTGCAAAACAAGACAATCATTTTCGTCTCTTTTTAGATATATTTTCTGCTCGTCATTGTTAACTTTTTTTCTAAATGAAACCCCTCCCCTCTCTGTGTGTGACAGCGGCTGAATCATTTGTTCAGCTGCTGTTCTGCAAACAGCACCGTGCTCCTGTAAAGCAGCAGCAGTTGAATCTACATCCAGGCCTCAGAGCTCGCCCGCCCGCCCGCCCGGCTTTCCTCTCACTCTCCCACTCATGAATAATAAAAATCCGAGCTGAATTATTAATGCAGATTTTTGCACACAATCTGCAGGGCCCATTATCCAGATCTGTGATGGATCTCATTTAATTCTGACAGATTAGATGGATCCACACTTGTGCCTCTATTGAAGAAACCGGACCTGCTGAGGTGATTACAAAAAGATAATCTGGAGTCATCTTGATTAGCGCCGCGTTGAAAGGTTAGAATAAAATTTTCCATAAGAATGAGACTGAGGTTTGTTTTTCTGGGACGGTGGAAATGTCAGTTCCCCTGATAGAAGGAACCGTGGGGGGGGGTGGGCACTGCGAGGCCCCGCCCCCCTCCATCTGTGAAAGGTCGGGGTTCATACGGTGCGGCCGAATGAGCGCTCAGATATCCACTTATCCTTTGAAAGCCCACAAACGAGGTAATCCTCTTATTTGACACCTCAACCAGACGCTCATTACTCGCAGCACTTTCTGCAGCCGACTGCTCGAAATTTCATGTCAAGACGAGTTTCCTTCTGTTTCATTTATACAAAATATGAGGCTGAGCGGAGAAAAAGGCTCCCAGCAGCAACACAACACGCCCAACAGCCTCCTCGACTAACACGCGGCTTTTAGAATAAACTCACATTTACATTAATCTGTCCTCAATTTACATAAAACAGCCATAAAAGCAGTTAGTTTTAAATAGAGGAGGAAAATGCTTTAATTTTACTTAAAAACTGCTTTCGAGAGCTTATTTTGTGATTAAATCTAGTTAAAAACAGAACATGAAAAAGATCTTAATTAAAAGAGGGTGTATTTAACAATAAATCGTGTATGATGACGATGATTCAACAAGTTATATTTAGTTTATTAAGGTAGGTTTTAAGATTAGGGGTTTTACTTGTAGTTGTGACTCCCCCAAAACTAAATAACCTCATTAAATTTAAGCAGTTTCATGATACTGACAAAGCGACAGCCAACAGGTTGGATAAATACAAATCTCATTAGTAACCCTGTGATCCAGCACGAGTCACGCGAATCATTCCGGACAGCCTGAAAGTGCTCATCTTTTAGATTTAATGTTCAAAACTAAGAAGAACCAAGCATAAAAGTTTCCGTATAGATATTTGCATTTATGGATGTTTGTTGTTAGGACCACTATTTGCTGTTGTCCTTATACAGGCCAGTCCCGCCGCCCGGCAGCCATCTTGGTAACGCCTCCAGGCAATTAACAGGATCAGGTCTCTCTCTAAATGAACAGGCAGAGAGCCATAATTTCACTGGTCACCAGGACATAAACTCGGCACTTATAGACGGTTTCTTGTATACAAACACTGCTGGATGTGCAGCCAGGGGGCAAAAGTGCCGGTCAGAAAACTGTAGCCAACCGCTGTGATCAACGTAGATCACACGTCGTTTGTAAATTCTTGTTGACTCAAAAGTAAACAGCCATTTCAGCGTTGGATCTGTTTGTTTGTGTTTCATTTTGCATATTAATATAAGATGTGCGACAGCGCTGCAGGTCAGCGACACCATGTCAGCTGCTAGCCAAAAGGCTACCGGAAGAACGAGGCAGAGGGGCGTTCACAGCTGTAAGTCCTGCCGTTAGGCCTAACTTAGCTGTGTCACACTCAGAGGGGCAACGAACATGGTCTTCTGCAAACACTTTTGCAGTGAAGCATCTGCTAACAAACGTGAAACTTAGCCTTTAGAAAGAAGCATCCAGACAGGACAGAGTGGGGTTAATCAACATTTTGTGTTTTGTAAAAGTGCTGAACACTTCTCTTATAAATGTACGTGCACAACACTAACGTTAGTTCTAAAGTCGAGTTGCTTGATTCTTTTTCATCTCAGCCAGTGGTGTGAAAAAACATTATATATAAAACTCATACTCGTTGATGCTGTTGTGAATCCGCGAGCAGTTAAAATGTCGGGAGGGTGCTGCTTTGTTTTTTATTAGTTTTAAATAGCCTATATATCCACAGCCTAAATGATCCAGCGTCCTCCGGTCTGAGAGGCTGCAGTGTTTTCAGTCCGGCTGCTTGTTGACTCCTCAGGTTCATTATTGTTCCAGTAAAGTGGATTCATTCCTAAAACGCGCTGCTCAACAGGTTTCCCGTCACTTTTAAGGACGGGGTGCGCTGGTTCAAAGTTATTGTAACGGAACGAATAACTTTATTTTTAATACCCAGTAATAAGTAAAGTAATATTGTTACTTTGCAAATGAGTAATAAATAAAAAGTAACTCATTACAACTTCTGAGTAATTTGCCCAACACTGCAGCTAGATATGCCGTATAAACTGATGTGCCGCGAACATGGAGAGCTGCTTTCTGCTCCCTGGTTGTGCGCGTATCTCTGTGATGACGTTGCACAGAAACCCGTCTATAGAATCCAGTATAATCTAAAAAAGGTTGATGACTTAGCCTCAAAATAAGGTTTAAAAAGTGTTTTTCTCCCACAGGATATGCTTCTTGTCAGTTTTTGAATCTGGTCAGCCTGTTCACTCAATCCCAAGTCCTCAGATATGGACGCTTGGTCAAGACCCCTTGGTGTCAGTTCTAAACGCACTGGAAGCCCTTTGACATCATTATTAGTAGGTGGTTGGGTGGGCCAGAAACCGACTAGTGTTCGTTTCCTGTTCGTTCGTTTCCTGTAAAACAAAAGTCAACTCTGATTCATTTTCATTATTTCTTACCTATTATACTTTTCCACATTTTATGACTGATCTACAATGTTACAGAGTTGGATGCTCGTGTTAAACATGGCCAAAGCTTCAAATAATGAGGTTAAGTATTTAAAAGAAATCCTTGTGAGCTCCGTTCCACGACATACGGAGCTGCTCTTCCATATATGGTCATGTGCTCCCACACTAACGGCATAGCAACGCTCAGTCTGTGTCTGAAATCTCCACCCATTCACTACTTCCTGTCTCCTTTGTAGGGAGCTGAATGTAGAGCACTATATAGGGAGCTCACTCACATTATTAAAACAAACGTCATTGCCATCGGACAACCAGTTTTTTCTATCAGTGCAATGCATGATGGTATATACGGCTTGGTTAGTAAGCATCGGTTGAACACTACTTTTCAAAATGCATTCTGGGATATGCTGAGTGGACTATATAGAGTATAATAATTAACACTATACATTCGGACAGCACTAAAAAATGGCGAGCTCACTATATGGTCCACTATGTGGTGGGTGATTTCGGACACTGTCTGCCTGTTCCGCCTGGCAACAATAACAGCCTAGTGACATGCTTCAGGTCTTGGCCAATCAGAAGACAGTGGGCTTTGAGAGGAGGGGGGTGGGTCTTAAAGAGACAGGAGCATCTACAGCTTGTTTCAGACAGAGGCTGAAATGAAGGGCTACATGAAGAATCAGTATGAGGTATAAAATAATTTTTTTGAATTTTGAATCAGCTGCCATACAGGAAACCAGGGTGTTCTTTCTAAACCTGACCAAATTGCAACATTTAACAATGTTAACCACTAGTTTCATTATAAGAGTCTAACCGGACGTTGCATTTTTGTTCTCGCTAACTTCACCGTGAAGATGTACATGTGCAAAAACAACCCTAGGGTTAGGGTTCTCTCAACTTTATTTGGCATCTAGACAGCAAGAAGACGTTTTTAGTGAGGAATTGAGCCGTAAAAGTGAAAAAGACATGTCAACTCTCTACCTTATGTCTTCAGATGTTTTGCTGTGTTTGTCCAACAGTCCAGAAACCCAAAGATCTTCAGTTTGCAATGATACAAAAAAGCAGAAAAGGCGAAAAGTAGCAGAAAGTGGAACCAGAGAATGGTCGACACTTCAGCTTCATAAACGACTTTATTTCAGCTCTGTACTTGAATAAATCCCTTAAAAACCACGAAACTATAACTGTTCTGTTTGACGTTTTAATGGAAAATTAAGAACATTTTAGGGATGAAAGGTGTTTTGGTTTGCAGTGAAGGAGAAGAAGAGATTATCCTCTGCTGTGTGTATCCTCTCTGATCTCTCCACTTCACTTCACCTGCCACCTCCGCTAGTCTTTAACTGGAAAAAGAAGGGGGGGGGAGGCCTCGAGAATCAGCCGGCACCCTGCGAGGCTGATTGTTGTGTGTGTGTCTTGTCTTATCTGTGCTGGTGTGATCAGAGCCACTGTTAAACTCCCACGGCAAATCACAGAGAGAAAGCAACTCCCCAGAGAGAGCTGAGAGAACAGAGGCGCTAAAAAAACGAAAAGCATCAATTAGCATGTCAGAGGAGGCAGAAGAACTCCGTGTGCAGCTCCAAAATACTTCCAATATCCCCTGTGGAAATAAAACAGCTCAAATCTCGCATTTGATTTTCTATAAAGGACAGAGGACTTGCTGTTAACAGGTGTCATTTATCTAAAGATATCAGAGTGTAAAACTGTAAAAGAACCTGAAAACTGAATGCTGAAAACAGGGATTTTAGATTAATATGTGTTCAGGACACACTGGAAGGTTTCAGTCAGTATGATAAATGGTTCCTGTTCTTTGTCCTGATCCTGGGGAGTTTTGCAATAACAGTCACAAAGTCCATATGAATCACATTCTTCCTTTCCCAATCGTCAGGTCACTTTATGTACAAATGGGCGTCACAAGAAAGGAACTAAAATTAAAAATAGACGTTTGAAAAGCTTAACTTCTTGCATATTTATTTCTTGCATCAACTCAGAATGTAACTTAGGCAGTGACCAGCGGAAGTGGTACTAAATGAAGAGCCGTTTGGGAGCCGGAGAGGAACGGTGCCATAAGATCAGTAATTCCGCTCACTACTAGTGAAGGAAGGAAGCGAGTCTACCTGTGATGGATTGGTCGTGATGCAACCTACAACGACTGCAAGCCATGAGCTTCAGCGCAGCAGCTGGTTGGCGAGAGACAGGATTATATAAATATACCAACCCGTTCTCCTCTCAGGCGTCGTGTACACACGCTTTGACAACACCGCGGCTCGGCGTGTGTATGATACGCTGCAGTTTACTATTGCGTCGCAACACAAAGTCAGAAAAATATACGCATGTCGACCTGCTAGCACATCGGCCGTGAAGTTGACATGCATATATTTAGTGACTTAGGTTTAGGCACCTCTGTCATGGTTAAAGTTAGGGTAAGTTTCCTCGGGGTCAACGCCTTAAACATAAACTTTGCCAGCTAATCATATCAGACCTGTATGACTGTAGAACGTTCTTTCATAGCTCCTCAATAAATCAAAATCTGTTAAATAAAACCGTTTACTATGGCAAATAAATGATTCCAGAAAGTCCAAAATCAGATTTATTGCTGAAGAAAAGTTGCGTTTTAGTTGCGTTTTAAAAAAAATTTCAGTTACGGGTTCTTACAAATTTAGGTTCCAGGTCGTTTAGTTCATGTCGTCCAAAAGAGCAACTCCTTCCCAGATTTAACTCCAGGAACAGTGGAAACAAAAGCATTGACAATGGATACGTGTTAGGTTAAGTTTCATTAAGAGCCAACGGTGGATCTAAAGGTCTACAGTAAATACGAGCTGTGAGGTAGCGGTACGTATGTGTGTCGTGACAGTTTTCATAGATCCGTCCCGGACTAATTGTCTGTTCTAAAGGTTAAATAAAAGCGTGAGCCCGAGCCGGTGTGCAGATGTTCATCTTGACACGAGCCGCAACGTCGTCTGATCCATCAGAAGATCAGTCAGGAAACCAAACCCGAAGCCTGCTCGGCTTTATCAGAGGAAATCATCAGCCTTTAATAGTTTTTTAATGAGTTTGTGGAATGCACTCTGGCGACAGTCTAATAAAGGACAAGCTCTGCACAGAGACTCGGGCTGAATAATGTATAAGGGCAGAGGTAGCACTAATGAAAAGATGATGAGAGGCATTCCTGCGAGATGGAGAGAGCCGGCGAGAGGAAAGGTGCCAGGAAAAGTTGAAAGAGAGGCCCAATTAATCTTCATGTGCTTACAGAAGAAATTAAACAAAGGCGGGAAAAAGGACGAGGGAGAGAATGGCAGTTTGAGGAAAAAGCAGCCAGACCCGCGGAGCTGGAAGAGAGCGTCGAGGTGAACAAAGAGACTCTGCGATCTGTTTAATGATTTCAGCAAAAAGACACGAAGCTGAGAGTGAAGAAAAGACTCAGAACTACCTCTGGGATGAAAGAAAGCACGCCTTGTTTGTGTGTTTTAGAGGAGGTAAGGTAAGGAAAAAAAGGAAAGATAAAGCATGTCAAAGTAGGGTAGAGATGGAGGAGGAGAAAACAAAAGAGTAGATAGGCAAAGGAAGGAAGGTAAATTATGTTGAAGTAAGAGAAGTGGAAGGAAAGGATGTTGTAAAAGCGGCAGGAAAGGACTGGAACAGGTAAAGAAGAGTAGGGAAGAAATGAGAAGTGAGGGAAAGGAAATTCAGAAGTGGAAAGGAGGATGTAGGGAAGGAAATGATAAGGGATTGGTGGAGGTAAGAAACAGAAAAAGGGGGGGTATGAAAGGAAGTTTTAGTAAAGTAATGAAGACGAGGTAGAGAAGAAAATCTTAAAGGAAAGGAGAAAGGAAAGAATAATAGGAGGCATAAGGGAAGGAAAATACAAAATGCATATGGAAACAAGGCTGGACAGAAAAGGAGGAAGTAAAGGAGGACATAGAAAAAGATAGGTAATAAGGAAAGGTAATAAGGAGGAAGGAGGAAATAAACATAGGGAAGGAAGGAGGAGAGGTGCGGAAGGAAGGAGGAGAGGTGCAGAAGGAAAGGAAAGGCAGGTCAAGGAGATAACAGAAGAGCAGAAAGGGAAAGGAGGGAAATTAAATGATGTTGAAGTAAGAAATGTACAAGAGGAGGGCGAAGACATAAGGAAAGGAAATACAGAAACAGAAAGGAGGATGTAGGGAAGGAATTAATAAGATAGAGACAGATTGGTGGAGGCAAGTAAGAGAAAGAGGAGGTATAAGAGGGGTTAGATATGTAGGAAAGTAAATTAAAGGAAATCAGAAAGGAAAGGAAGAAGGAAAGAAGGAAAGAAGAAAAGGACACGCTAGGGAGGTAGAAAAAGAAATGAGAAGTTAGGAAAGGAAATAAAGAAGTGGGAAATAAATTAAGGGTTCACAAGAAAAGGAAAGGAGAGGCAAGGTAGGGATGAAAGTTGCTATAAGAGGGAAGTGGAGTGAAAGTAGATAAGGAAAGTAGGAGGTAGGAAAGTGAAGGGAGAAGAGGTATATTTCACATTTCACAGCTGACTTCCCTCTCTGCATCTTAACATCAAACATTAGTTCAGCTCTCGTGGTTTTTATCTGTCCAAGCATCCTTTGACAATTATCTCCTCTCATTAATTCCTTTCTCTCTCTCTCTCTCTCCGCTCGTCATCTGTCCGTCTGGACCGCTCGCCAGGCCTCAGTGTTTGGGATGTTACAGCTGTGTAACATCATCGTGTTTTAACGCCGCAGAGATGCAAACATGCGTGAAGAATCTGCTGCACGCTGCACCTGAGCCGGCCTGCGATGAACCCATTTACACCGAAGTCAGAAGTCGTGTCAGAAGACGTCCGCTGTTCCTGTTTCATCATCGCCGGGCGACTGAAGTGAAGCGAAGCGCGAGCAGCGAAGTCGGTATGTAAATGGGAGCGAGGAGCCGCTTCAGACAGGGAGGTGGGAGGAGGTAGGGAAGGAGAGGAGAAGGTAAGAAAGTAGAAGATCAGCAAGGAAGGGAAAGAATGAAATAAAGCTGTAGGAAAGGAAATAAGGTCACAGAGAAAGAAAGAGGAGTGTAGAGACAGATGTAGAGAAGGAAAGGAGGAGGCAAGAAGAGAAGTTATAGGAGGAGTTAGAAAAGTAAAGTAGTGGTAAAGCAGGAAGAAATATTGAAGGAAAGAAGGAGGTACAGAAGGAGAAGAGAACCAGGTAGAGAATTAAAGTAGCCAACAGAGAAGGAAAGAATGAGGCAGGTGAAAAATTATAAAGGAGAAAAGTATTCAGAAAAAATAAAGGGAGGAAAAGAAAGGGTGGGATAGGAAAGGAGGAGGTACAGGAAATGAGAGAAAGGAAGGTTAAGAGGAGGTAGGAAAGGAAATTAGGAGGACTAAGGGGAAAAGAGGAGGTAGGGAAGGTACTAAGGAGACAGAAAAGAGGACATAGGGTGCTTCTCAATTTCCTTAATTGTCGTTTCCTCGCTCGAACAGGTAGTTGTCCCGCTCCGAGGAGAGGGGGGCCGACACGCCCCCTTATTGGATATCTGTTAATTGATTGGACGCTCCGATACATTACATCATCACCAGAGTTTCACACTGGAGTGAAGAGTGTGAAACTCTGCAAGTTTTAGCTTTGATGTCTGTCTCTGTAAAACCTTTGCTCACTGTGGGTCTAACCGACAAAAAGGACGACACACAACTTTATACATTTATAGCAACAGATTTCCTCTTCTATCATTTCGCCCACTAACTTTTATTACGGAGACAATTAAAAGGAAAGGACGTCTCATTTCTCTAAAAACATATTTCCCCGTCTCTTCTCTTCCCGATTGGTTTTCCTTGTGTCTAGGGCAACGTGGATGCAGTTAAGAGACTTGAGAAGCACATAGTCAGGGAAAATAGGAGGGTTTGGAGGAGACATGGATGGAGATGAGATGGTAGGAAACAAAATCGGTTAGTTGAACGGACACATAGAGGAAGGACGGCTCGATGTTACACAGGAGGAGGAAAACTGCATCACAGCAAGAAGTTTGACGAGTTAACGACAGAGTTGTGTCTCTTTTGAACGAGCAGCAGCGGGAGGTTTTTAACTTCAGTTTGCTTTCTTCCCTTTTTTTTTGGACAGTGATTTAGCTCTAATGAAAGTGTTGAACAGGAAGGCGGCGGGAGGTCGGGGAGTGAGGATTAACGTAGAGGTTATCGCAGCCAGGTGGAAAGATCACCTCTCATTTCCATAAACTGCCACTTACTGCAGGGCACGCTGTGTTTGGCCCTCTAATACCTGCTCATTTATTCCTCCACGTTCAGCCGCCAGGGGTCAGAGGTCACGGCCCGATAAGTCGCCACTCAGAGGTGGCCTTTGTTCTGGAGGTCACCATCCGCTGAACCTGAATTACTGGGAAGGGAGGTGGAAAAATAGAGCATGTGCTTTAAAATTGGTTTGATTACAGTTAAAGCACTTAATTTGCATGTTATTTTTAAAGGGACTATTCAAATAAAGTTAAAATTAAACCCAGACGTTGAGTCTGTACAGAGCACTACAGATGTCCCTTTAAAATGTGTGTTTTCTTCTAAAAGTTTAAGATTCAGCTTTACTGTAAACAAAGATGAGAGTGGAAAACTTAAATTTTAGTTTAGTTTAACAGCTTTAAAACACAGGAAATAAATAGATATACAGTACAGGTAAACACCCTAAAAGAAACGGTAACTGAAAACGCAAGTAAAGGCCCAAATATGATTTTTGGACAATTATTTTATAAATTACAAGTAAATTCACATAATTTAAGCAACGTTAATCCACATGAAACAGGTCCTGCCGGAAACACGGGGATGTTGTAGCTACTTTCATGTTGGTGAAGCCGGTGAGCTACTGGAACTGGCAAGCTAATTGATAACCTGTTAGCCAGTGAAAAACTCAATAAAAGCAAGCAGGAATCTCAGGAGGCAGAGAACTGAGGCCAATGCGGAAGTCCCTTAAACCTGCATTCTATCGAATGGCCAGCAGGGGGAGACTCTTCTCGTTGCAAAAATAAGTCTGATCCCATTAGAAATAATGGTGAAATGTTTCTACTTCTCAGCTGGTTTATTCCCTCAGTAAAACACTTTAAAAAGGCCAGTTTTACTGATGTAAACAAGCTTTATATGGCCAAAACTTCCATCAGGCTTATATTAATAGTCATTCAGTTGGTTAATGACTCAGTAGAATTGTATTTGGCAGGTCTTCCAGCTTGTGCCGTGAAACCCTTACAAATGGTTCAGAACGCAGCAGCTCGTCTGGTCTTTGATCAGCCCAAAAGGACTCATGTCACTCCATTACTCAGTGACCTCCACTGGCTCCCCGTGGCCTCCAGAATCAGATTCAAGTCACTAATGCTTGCATACAGAGTGACCACCGGGTCTGCACCATCTACCTAATCTCCATAACACAAACCTACGTTCCTTCTCGGCCGCTACGCTCCTCCAACGAACGCCGCCTGGCTCTGCCAGCCCTTCACACAAAGCGATCCCAGTCCCTGTTCTCATCTGTGACACCACGATGGTGGAACGAGCTACCGCACGCCATCAGAGCAGGGGCGTCCCTCTCTGACTTCAAGAAGCTCTTGAAAACTCATCTCTTCCGAGAACACTTCCTTTTATAACACCTCTAACTAACTAACCTCTAACATGCACTTCCTGTGCTCTTCTTCTTCTATCCCCTACAATTACCTTGTATTGACTGCACTTAACTCTTACTTCCTTCCCTAGGTATTTACCCATTGATGTGATATGTACTATGAGCTCTTGCTAATATTTATTGCCGCTCTTACTAGTATGTATTGTCAGGTGTAGATCTATATTTGATGCTCTGTTGTTGAGTTGTTCCTCAAATGTAAGTCTCTTTGGATAAAAGTGTCTGCCAAATGAGTAAATGTAAATGATAGCAGAGGGTGGAGTTACACTTGGGTTTAAATTTGGAGTACAGATAAAATATGACCTAAGACTTTCTGGCTACGTTCGGGCAACGCGTCCTCGTACCTAAATGGGTCAAATATCAGTTGTCCCAAAACGACATGTATGAGCGTTGGCAGCAGGGTTGCCAGCTGTTGTGTATTAGCCGGGATGTCCCTAATTGATTTGTCCCATACATGACCTCTATTTCCTCTCTTTTTTCATCTACTACGCAGATCTAACCAGTGACTGATACAACAGCAACAGCGCTGATTACGACACCTGTCATCATCCAATCACAGCCCCCCCCTCAAGTGCCTCGGTAGGCCTATACTTTAAGTAATGTTAAATGCAGCTACTGTGGAAATTGACAACAAGTCCGTTGTTTCATCACTCAAAACTTGTGCAGGAGATGCACTTGGTAAGAACGAGAGCTGAGATGATCATAGTGAATGTTTTAGGTCCATAGACTGCGCGGGATATCCTGAATGATCCCCGACTGAAGGCGAGCCTGTGTTTTACTCTGTCGCTCCTCAAACAAGGGAAACAGAAAAATGTTTCCAGTGTGCGTGAGATATTGTTTCTAATGGAGTGCGGTGCAAGTCACTTGATTTTTATTAACAGTGATGAAACTGCAAATGGTATAGGGAATTCATCAAGTTCTGATGAACTGCTTGAAAAAGCATGAACGGGAAATAGAACACATCACAAGTAGCCATGTTCTTTTCAGTTTGTCATGTACATGAAGGGGATAACGTTTTGTAACCTACAGTGCGAGAGTCACAAGTGTTTTGACAGATAGTAAAGGTAACAGGTAGTGGTTCAATTAAAGGTTAGTGGTACCTGCTGCAAATAAACTATTATTGAACCTACCAAATATTGAATTAAGAGATTAGCTATCATTATTACAAGGACAGCGTCAAGAATAATTGGGCGGGACCTCCCTAAGATCTGTGACATCTACACCCGTTTACCTAAAACTGGACTGAAAATACTTACAGATTCTTCACACCCTGCTAATTCTCTTTTTACCCTTCTACCATCAGACATAGGGCTAAGAAGCATCAGATCTACAACCACCCGTTTTTCAAATAGCACTTACCCGCAGGCTGTGAGGTCCCTCAATTCACACCAACAATCCTTATCTGCTCTGCCTACAAAACTACGTCCTCCTCCTCAGTGGCACTAAATGTATTAGCACTTTGTCTGATTTATTTATTTTATTATATTTACTCATTGGTGGCAACCCAAGTATTTGTTTTGTTTTTATGCTATATGTTATGTATGATGATGTGTTGTCATTTTTGTCCAATATTGTCTTGTACTGTCCTGAATGAGCCAAATCACTAAAGTGAATTACAGGCGACTCGCGTCGTTTTGGCAAATTAAGACTTTCACACGGGCCTCTGTGAACCTCTGTGTCCTGAGTGAAAGCCCTGAATTTACTTGACTCACCCCTCCACCTCCTCACACGGAATTCGTCGCTCTTTAAACTACGTCACCTGACTTCTTCGCTAAAGGGCTGTGGCCAAACAAAAAATATGGGTTGTTAATAAGCTGCTTCATTGTAAATCTAAACGGCCGTTTCTCTGGTGAGGACTGGCTACTTTGGGGTCAGTGAAAGAAGTTTAAGAAATGTAAGACATCTATATGACCTATAGACACAGTGGACACAGAGTGACAAGATCGTCTCATTGGAGTGGAGGTCTAATGAATCCAGTATTTTCTCTTTTAGCTCTTGGTTTGGTTTCCACCAGCTCCTGAGGAGAAATATTTGGCTCTTTAGCTGCTAAATGTTCCACTATGTTCACCAGCTAGTCTGAGCAGGTCGAATACGGTGGCTTTATCAGAAACACTGAGACTGAACCAGACGGAAAATTTCCTTCAGAACCAAAACTAGGAGCTAAACGAGGCTAAAAATCTCTCATTTGATCCGTTGTTAATACATAAATATTAATTAGTGTAAGGAATAAAAAGCCTTTGTTAAGTCCCGCTGTGTTAAAAGGCACAACAGGTTTCACAGCTGACTTCCCTCTCTGCATCTTAACGTCAGACATTAGTTCAGCTCTCGTGGTTTTTCATCTGTCCAAGCATCCTTCAACAATTATCTCCTCATTAATTCCTTTCTCTCTCTCTCTCTCTCTGCTTGTCATCTGTCCGTCTGGACCGCTCGCCAAGCCTCCGTGTTTTGTGATGTTACATCTGTGTAACATCATCGTGTATTAATGCAGCGCAAACACGCGTGAAGAATCTGCTGCACGCTACACCTGAGCCGGGCTCTGATGAACCGAGGTCAGAGTCAGAAGACGTCCGCTGTTCGTGTTCCATCAGCGCCGGCCGACTGAAGCGAAGCGTGAGCAGCGAGTCGGTATGTAAATGGGAGCGAGAGACATAGAGGAGGTATTTAGGGGGAGGTGAGGAACAAAGAGAAAGGCAGGAAATTAAAGAGCCAGTTGGAAAGTAGGGAGAAAGTAGAGAAGGAAATATTATGGGAAATACAATGTGGTTATCTTAGCTTAGCATAAAGACTAAAGGCAAGGGGGAAGAGCTAGCTTTGCTCTGCCCAAAGTTAAAGAAACAATACCTGTTAACATCTCTTAAAGGTGCAGGTTGCCAAAAACGGTATCAAACCCGACTTCAGGAAGGTGCACGCAGACTTCTTTATGTCAGGGGTAAAAAAAAAGCTACACTATTTAATCAGAGAGCTTTTCAGTGTTGAGTGTTTCTTAAATATGAATTATGAATATAGCATCGGCTGGGGCTCAAGACGACAAGTTTTAAAATGAAAAACTGTATGTTGCCACCTCCCCCACTTTAGTAAAATAAATGTAAACAGAACAAGGGGAACATGTTGCTCTGAGGAGGAGGACATGCCGGCATCCTGATTCTGGCTAAACCTACATCTGTTCACTGCAGAGGATCCATCTGCAACCTGGAGGAGGACCTAGTATACATGAGTGTATTACTCAGGCATGTGATTGGCGAAGGGCAAAAAAGCAGAAAAATATACTAAGACCCCCCCACAACCCGACAGAACTGGCTACGGCTCTCTTATAACATGGATGGTAAAGCAGGACCCATGACAATAACTTATTTGGTGGATGTGTTGCAGTGGGAATCAAAGACAAGTGTCTAATCCACTGTTCCATCGCCACCTCTCTATAATTATTATTTTGTATTAATTTTTTACCAAACTTCAGCAGCTAAATGTGCAACATGCAATTATTGATTCTATAACTAAATATAACTACTAACTTTCAAATTCAGTAGAAGTTAATAGATTATTTTTAATGAATAAGAGACAGCGGCAAAGACCTGGTGGCCTAATTGTTAAAGAAACACTTATATTCTTCAGGAAACTCAAACAGCTGATCGGTCTCTGTCTGTTGATAAACTGTAGGAAAAAGTTTGACATTTCAACTCTGGCAGCGGGCGGGCTTGCGTCAGACGAGAACGACCGCGACAGTTTAACGGGATCGCGCAAGTTACTTAGAAACCGTTGCCATTGTCTGTGACAGTAATGGCAATAAAGTTACTTACAGCTGTCGAAGAATACCTCTCTCTCCCTGCTCTCCAGTCGTCCTTTAGCTTCTTGGCTAACAGCTGACTTTAACAATGTAAGGTCCAGTGCCGCTGAGCTGCAGCGCGGTCGCGCTTTTAATTCAGGGATGGTGCGTTCAGTAGCGCAGCGTTACTTGAATTAGTAACTGTAATAATATAACTGTTTTGGAAACAGTAATCCGTTACATTACTCTTTACTGGGAAGAGTAAAATTACAGTATTACTGCCCAGCACGTAACGTACCACTGATGAGCGGGAGCGCCTGTGGTTCACACTGTGCAGGTGTGGAATTGGCAGCTGAAGCAAACGAACATCCTTGTTGATACTTAGAAAGGAAGAAAACTTTACACACGTCATCCTGTAGATGTTCTCAAATCCTTCCCATTTTGCTCGGCCAGCTCCTGTACGCCCCACCCCTCCTTCTTTTTTTAAATTACAGATCTCTGCATGATTCACGTGGGTCATAATTTCAGGTTGGAAAATTCCGGATTAATCCGGAAAAATCACATCCCTGATTACTACAATATTATAACACTGAATAAAAAGTTTAACGCTAGAATAATATTAATAAATTACACTGTATTTGGATTGTCAGCCTACAGGTTTTCCCATATTAGACCACTGTGGTTAAGGTAAAAAAATGATCTCTCTCTCTTTTATATATATCTATATCTACCTCCCCATCCAGGTCAGTTCACGAAAAGGGACATTAACAAGCAACTCTGTGAAAATTTGAACATGTTCCCTCAAAAGGCACCTGATCTTTCCCCAGCCCGTCCAGAGAACCTGATATGGAGAGGGCACAAAAGACCTGCAGCTTGTGAGAAGTCCTGGTACTCCAAAGAGTAAACTAAAATGTAGAAGTACCGGTGAGAACCCGTCCAATTCAAGCACTGAGTCCGTGGAAGCCTAAATACTTTCAGCAAAGTTGTCATAATAACTGCAGAGGTAACCTGTGACAGAAACATTAACAGTCCTTCTTTGAGGTTGGAGGTTAGTAGCACCGCTAGCTTAAACACACAGAGAATTAGAGAGATTAGCCTCATGCTAAATTCCCCTGCAGTCCTGAGCTGCAGGCAGAATATTAACCAGCTCAGGTTTTATAAAGACGTTGAGCGGCCTCCTCCTCCGGTGGACTGTAAGCACACTTTGGATAAATCCAGCTGGCTTTGTGTTAATATTGTTCTGTCTGACTTATCCTCCATCATTTCTCCTCACTGTTGGAGAAGCAGTGGCCCCCGACGCCCAGGGCCCTCGCTGCCATCTTTTATTATTTATGAAGCTGATTAATAATCTGCCGCCCTGCTGCAGCAGAAGCTGAGATCCATAAAAGCACCCAGAAGAGAAGCAGCACCGGGGTGTAATTCCACTTCAGCGCGCTGCGGAGAAGAAAAGAAAAGAAGTCATCATCTCCCAACATGCTTAATGAGAATAAAAGCAGAGACAATGCTGCTTGAAATCCGAGACCCAGATTGTTAAATTAAACTTTTTATTGAGGTTCAATCAGAGCAGCGGGGGGTTAAACACTGCGGGGGGGCTGATGCGGTACTTAGGGGGTCCTCAGGAGGAGGCGTGGAGACAATGCAGCATTACAGGTGAAGGAAAAAGACAACAGAGCAAGAAGTCAACAGACTGCTATCAAAAACTGCAGAGGGAGGCTCAAACAGTGTTTGCTAACATCTACGACAGGTAAAAAAAACTTCTTTATTGAACATGTGAAGAAATACAAATGGAAGAATTCTGTTTCCATTGTGGTTTTAGCACCAGTTAGTGCTGGAGGTGTTTGTTGACCTGTCTGTCCTAACTCTCCTGCACATTTTGGAGAGGCCTTTTATTGTGGCCAGACTAAGACCTTTTATGGGGGCCAGCCTAAGGCCTTTTGTTGGGGCCAGCCTAAGGCCTTTTATGGGGGCCAGCCTAAGGCTTTTATGGGGGTCAGCCTAAGGCCTTTTATGGGGCCAGCCTAAGGCTTTTTATGGGGGCCAGCCTAAGGCCTTTTGTTGGGGCCAGCCTAAGCCCTTTTATGGGGGCCAGCCTAAGGCCTTTTATGGGGGTCAGCCTAAGGCCTTTTATTGGGGCCAGCCTAAAGCACACCTGCAATCCCCATGCTGTCTGATCAGCATCTTCATATGCCACACCAGTGAGGTGGATGGATTATCTCGGCAAAGAAGAAGAAGAAGTGCTCACTAACAGATTTTGACAGATTTGTGAACAATATTTGAGAGAAATAGGCCTTTTGTGTCCATAGAGAAAGTCTGAGATCTTTGACTTCAGCTCATGATGAATGGGTCAAAAAAAAGTGTTTCTAATTTTGTTCAGTATATAAAAAGGTCCATCTCATGGTGGTGCCAGAGGAAAGTTAGCGTGATTCATCCTCTGGGAAACATGTCAAGTTTCATGACAATCCATCCAGTAGTTTTTGAGTTATTTTTTAACAAACCACTGTCAAAGTCTAGACACGTGGAATATGGATCTGATGTAGGGCTGGATATTAACAAAATAAATTAACAAAGTCAATGTGCTTTCGATGAGCTCATTGCCCATTTTTAACAGAACCTGTTCTGGTTTCATTCTCTCTCTTCCGGTCTGTGCACACCAGCCTCCTCTCTCTTACTTCTGCAGACAGTCACATAAGGTCTATTTAGCATAGCTCTGTGTATATATGAGTGTGTGGACGCACAGTCTAATGTGCAATTAAAGAAAACAGCAATCAGCGCAGTCAGTGACAGAGTTATCATGGTTATTATAAACTGAACAACACAGTTATGGGAGTTTAATTAGACAACAGGCAGCTCAGAGCACAGCTCATCTTCTTAAAGTGGAGCCGGTGTTTGCTGCTCTGAGGACCAGACGTCGTTACAACTACAGTAAGTCAACTTCCACTGGATCTAATCAATAAACAGATGATGGGCGACAACAAGTTTTAGTTTAAAGAGTATATTTCAACGCAATTTGGAACAAATACGCTTCGATTTGACTCATCTAAGATGCAGATGGACAGTCTGGTCTGTTCCCTTTTAGTTATTCTGGTTTGAAAGAAGCCCTCAGACCCCTCCAAATGGTCTCAACAGCAACTCCGAGGTAAGCCGATTTCTCAGAGCGCATTTGGAGGTTTTCTATAGCCAAATTATTTGAGCAGTGTGCCTGTGATTGTGTCCTTGGCTACACTGAAGGACACACTACTCAACTGATGTCTTCTCTGTCAGCAGAAGTAAAGTGTGGGTCAACAAAAAAAAGGACAACAGCTGGCAAAATTGATTCTCGTGGATAGAGTGTACGTGAAATATGCTGTCTGATGTCCTCCAGCTGCTCTGAGACTCCTGAGTGGATTTTTACTCTGGTTCCATCCTCCTCCTACAAAAGTAATCCTGTCCTGTCCCAATCCCGGACAAATGACTCCTATCCCATTCCCAATCAAAATATATTAGAAATGCATATTTAAATATAAAAATAGATCTGATTCCTGTCCCACCCCTTCCTGTTGACGTTTCCCCTTCCTGTTGTGATTTTTTATTCATTTAAGCAGCTAAAAGTCAGCAAGTATAGCTGAAACTCCATAAATGACTAAGTTGAATGATGCATAAATCACTAATGAGGACATTAGAGGGAAAACCAAACATTTTCTCCTTAAAATATAATCCAGTTTTACCAAAATCAGTGAATAAAGTTGTGTTTTTGGACAGTAATCTGTGAGTCAAGGCCACCAGGACACGTTCATCTTTCTTCCAACCTAATTCTTGTCTCATTTGTGGTCTGATAAAGATAGAAAACTACAATGCATTTGGCCTTTGCAAACTGAAATGACGTACGTGTTTATTTGCATATGGAGCGGGGAAGTGAGAGCCGATCACAAGTGGTCATTGAGACGCTTGTGGAGACGCATGTTAATGCCTTGTGTGTCTCTCTCTGTGGTTGTGGTGGTGCAGAGAGGAGACATAATACAAATGCAATAAATCCATTTTAACTAACACGCCCGGGTCTTGCTCATCCGAAGGGTTTCAGTACACCTGTCCATCCCTCTCTGGTACCTGTAACTGCCACTGTTTGTTTTGTATTATACTAAAACTAACAACACGTTCTCATCTCAATGAGTCATATCTGACGCTTTCAGACAGCGTGACAAAGCGTTAAGTATTTTACGGTACCCTTCAGCATCCGTATGTAACACCACTGTATGCTACGTCTCATAAACACAAAGAAGGTTAACCATACCTGCTGGCACACTGGCCGTGAGGCCGATGTGCACAGCTGTAGGGTCAGCTGGTCGACATGCATAAAGTCAGTGAATTAGGTTTAGGTACTAACATTTCTGATGGTTGTGATAAAGGTAGGGGTCTCCGGGGCTGTCAACACCTTTAACGCGAAAGTAGCTAGCTAGCTAACATTAGCTAGTGAGTACTTCCGGTCTGTACGAGACGCACCAGAGCGTCTCACGCCAAAGGTGCCCTTCAGCGTCAAATAACTACGTTTTGTCACTTTTTCTGAAAGCGTCGGTGTTGGACTCCCTGAGATGAGAACGGTTTGACACTACTGGATTCTGCTCTGACAGCTACTCCTTTTACCCACAGTGGGAGCTCAGAGCTAACTGCTTTTATTAAATTAGCTTTCTGCTTTTAGTTTTTGGGATTTCAACTTTGATTTATCTTCACTGGAGCTTCTCAGCAGCTTCCGTGCACATCGGGTTCCAGTGTTGTTAGCGTCGTTAGCTCTGTCGGACTACGACTTCATATTTATATAAAAACCGGACAGAGCTGGACGTTACTTGGAGAAAAGAAAGCGAGGAGGTTGAACTACATGGTGAGTTCAGAAAAGTCCGTAAATTTATTCCAGCTATCATTGTACTTTTGTGACCAAGGTAGCATAGCCATGATCGCTCCAAACTCCATTCAGAAAACAAATATTTTTAAATTTTAAATTTATTAATTTAGCTGACGCTTTTTATCTAAAGCAACTTACAATTGCTACACCTGTCAGAGGTCGCACGCCTCTGGAGCAACAAGGGGTTAAGTGTCTAGATGGGTCACAGTGGGGGATTGAACCTGGGTCTCTCACACCAAAGAGATGTGTCTTATCCATTGCGCCATCTCCACCCTTTTTAAAGTTGTTGTTCTGCTGGCAGACCTAATACAGCATGAATTCATATATTTAACAAATCAGCATCATATTGTATTTATTTCGGCATCAGTTTGATCCGTTTCTTGCGATTAAATCACAGCAAAATGTTTACCTTTGGTTTCATACAGATGGAGTAATCGCAGGTTGTGTTTACTTGCGTTATCACGTTGTGTGTGAACACTCAGCAGCTGTCCAGCCCCCATCGAGGAAAGCCTTGCAAGGATTAAACCCACGTTTTATGTCAACACACCTTGTTTCCGTTCCACTATAAAAGATGCTAAAGAAGAGAAATGGTGTTCCAAAAGGAAGAGAATCCCTGCTCTGTTTGATGAAGAGGATCATGGTTCATCTCAGAACCTTCAGCTCCAACACGTCCTCGCTCAGCTGAACCTCCCACTGCAGCGTGAAACACCAGGCTCATCCTCTGCCTCCACTGCTCCAACTCCAGCTTCCTCCGCACCATCCTCATCATCCTAATACGGTAATACAGAACCTGATGCACAGCCAAGAATCCCGCCTAACTGGCCAACCTGGCAGTCAGCGGGCAGGGTTCACTTATTCCACACTGAAAATGTTTCCATGTTTTTTGGCCCATAGAGGTAATTCAGATCATCCGTTTCAACATTAAAAATATATGCTGCTGAGAAGATGAGCAAAGTTTCTGTGGCAGGCACTTCCAGGAAAGGAATTATTGCTTTTTTAGGGCTTCATAAAAACACACTGCAGTACGCAAGACAGATCATGGCCCGCAACCGGCTCCTAGCCATTTCCTACTGCTTTCATTTGAGTGATGGAAGCAAGGATGTGGACAGAACAGAAGGGATATCCCCAAAGAAGAACCCCCAACCCCCCATAACACTGCAATGTGTTATTTCTATACTTAAATAAATGAGAGGCTTACTGTTTCTTCCTGTTTTCAGTCTTTATGCTAAGCTAGGCTAACTGGCATCCTATTTACCATGCAGATCTTGTCATTTCAGTCGCAGAAAGAAAGCATCTGTTTCCCAAAACGGCAAACTGACACATCCGAAATGTATTACGGCTTTTCTGCAGTGCTTCCAAACGTCTTCTGAAAGCATCGCTCATCTTCTTAAAACTCTACTACTTTTTGTAGTGTTACACCTCATACTGTGCATACACGGGTAGCCTGTTGAATTATATAAAAAAACAAACAAGTACAACTAGACTCCTCTGTTCTCCCTCGCCGAGCAGCAGGAGAATTATCGCCTCGCATGGCGAGCCCAGCCCTGAGACGCTCCTGCAGCTGTTTCTGCACATGCAGCCTCGACTGTCTGCAGAAGAGCTGCACATATGTGGATCGTGGTCACAGACCTTCTGCCTCCCGGCAGTAAATACTGTCAGTACTGTGTAGGCAGGAGTACAGCTCCCGATCTCATGCATGAGTAACAGATCTCCCCCGAGGTTGTACGACTGCATCATCCTGACTCGTACCTCGTGTACGGGAGGCGGACGCTCTAACGAGCAGGTTAAAACAGTGCGTCTCTTAAGGCGTCTGGGAGTGAGGTTTACTCTCTGCACAGCCATCTGGCATCCGTTACACATGAATACATTAAGACATAGTTTGTTTACAGTACTATGGTCTACCTACAATACTTGACTACAGTAATCACTGAGTACTGTATTGATATGCAGTACTACAATACTGTAATGAGAGTAGATTTTGGAGGACAATGGGTGCTGCTGTGAACCCGCTCAGGTTTGCTTGTACTTTCTCATCATCAGAGATCTCCTTGCTCTTCCTCTTCTCACTTCACCTGCTCCTCTCTCCTGTGTTGGGATGTATTGCTCCAAAACAAAGGAGCCCACCTGTGACCCTTTCATTGCTCAAGCTCTGATTGAATCCTGAACAGATGTATTGAGCCCGTGTGAGGAGTCAAGAGTGGACAGCATGACGTGTAAGTTTTGAATTGCAGCGTGCACCTAGTAAACAATAAGATTTTATCAAAAGCATCGTGCCAGATGTAGAGAATTGTGTTTTATGTTGGTAGAAGTGCTTCAGAGGAGTTGGACAGCTTGTGGTCTGGCTGGCAAATCAGAAAAACTGTATTTATTGTGTGTGTACTATAAAATGTAAAGTTGTACTGACTGACAGCTTTGGAGCTGTTGTGGGCTGTATTATTTTATTTTCATGGAGTCTCCCTTTTGCTTCTTTTCATTTCAAACCTGTGATCCATCAGGGTTGGATCTATTTTTATCAGCTGCTACCAAAATCAAACTGTCAGAGCTGGGAGCATTTAATGGAGAAAGAGAGAAGCTAAAGGCGGAAAAATAAAACTGACCAGATTGTCCGATTCCTCTCCGCTCTGCGGTTTAATTTCCTCCTCGATGATTCGGCCTTTCTGTCTTCATCACCTCTGCTTGAATGATGGCAAAAAAAAATATTTAAAATGAATTTCTCTGGGGTTTTTTTGGGTGCATGTGTTTGCTGAACATTTTGCTGAATGTTCTGGCCGGTAAAGCGTGGACACTCGCGCTAATCGTCTTTTAACAGCCAGCAGAGGAACGCTTCACATGCTGCAGGAAAACAGATTCTCAGTTTTGGTGTAATTATAAAGTTAATGACAGATGAAGCAGCAGTGCAGATGACACTGTTTAACTCTCACCTCGGGTCAGCGTCTGAGTGAGGTGATGATCCCGGTCTGCTCCAAGAGTTCTGCTCTGACCTCTGATTAAATATATTAAAAGCAATAACTAATTAAAATCAACACTGGGCTCAGGAGTTTTCAAGGCAGTCAGCCCAAGAGATCTGGATATTTCCTGTGAAGATTTGTCCAGATGGTGGCACTAAAGGTGATTTTAGGGCATCACAAAAACATTAAATTTCATGGACATTATCTGTAAAGATAGATCCTTAAAGCTTTTTGCAGTCTGCTGAATCTTAGCTTTGCCTCACTGCTCACGCTACATTTTTACTAAAAGTGGCTGTATACAATCATGTATGCCTGTATAAAGAAGTGGGCGTAGCCTCTATGACATCAACCGGTGGTTATATTATTATATTATGGAATAGTTTTATTTGGAAATTGATTTTAAAGCCTTGAGTTTGGCATGGCAGTCGCCATCTTGTTTTTTTTGGAACCAGACGTGACCATATTTGGACGAGAGTGTGGAGCTAGCTAGCTTGGTTAGCAAGGTGCATCTGTAAATCATATTAACTTTGATATTAGCTAATATTAGCTAGGGATGCTAATTTTGGCTAGCGACAAATGGGCTTAAAACGAAACGTACTTAAGCTTTTTCAGCGGCGCTGGTTAAACGTACACAGAGCAGTGGATACGAGTCGCCTCTATTCTGATTGACAGGTCGACATGATAACGACTTGTCAATCACGGATTATCCCGCCCTAAAGCCTCCCCTGCTTGCTGGTCTATGTTCCTCTAAATGGGACCATAATTTACTAAATGAACATCATGCTGTGTTGAAGAAGACTTGAAACTAGTGACTGAGACCATAAACTCATCAGGAAAGTGTTTACTGAGGGAATAAATCAGCTGAGAAGTAGAGACATTTTCTCAGACTTCTATACAATCGCATTTCTTTCTGCAGCCGGTGGAGTCGCCCCCTGCTGGCTGTTGAGTGCAGGTTTTGTTGTTTGGGTAGGAGGACATATTAACAGATTACTGGAATATTTCCAGTTGTAGAAATTCATGACGGGATGAATGCTCATCAAATGTGTCATTACATCAATGCTAAAACCACAGAATAGGGGTCTGACAATAAATACGATATGGCAATACATCGTTGTACACATAATATATATATACATAATATTAATTACAAAATAGCGCTTTGATGGTTAGCTCAATGCTGACATATAATGGGAATCTCCATTAACATGCTAACGGACATTAGCACTGTGATCGCTAAATTACAATCTTAAACTACAAATTTTGCTTCACGTGCTGAACATCCTGAGTGACAAACTGTGCAAATACCTAAAGTACATGTTTCCTGAGCTCTGTGTGAAATCACAATGAGCTGCTAACTTCACTGTCTAGATCTGCTGCTTCTGCACTCCACACAGACCAGCTACAGCAAACCCAAAGGGTCAAAACTCAAACCAAATATTCCCAGTGGCCTAAAAATACAGCTACCAGTAGGAAGAGAAAGGGCAGCACAACGCTGTGTCACTGAACAGTTATTAATATAATGTGATGTCCAGATTAGACTTAAGTGGTACACAGCAATTTTTATTTGCAGTAAAATTCAGTGAATTTGCATTTTGTGCATTTTTAAACAAATATTTTGATAATTTTTCATAGTTGCTCTGTAGTTTTATTTTCAGACTGAGCAGAGTTGTGCTGTTTTCTAACAGTTTGGATTTGCAGCAAATAAATAGTAAACTTTTTTCACGGGCATGTTGTATTATAGTTAGACAGATTAATCACTTTAGGATTGTCAAGCGATATATCAATTATCGAGCCATGTATCGTGTATCATATCGTGAGGTACTCTGCGATTCCCACCCTACCACAGAATGTACAATAATCTCTTTTTGACAGTCCTGTATGCCATTATTAGATTACAGAGATAGAGACGTGCATCAAACGTCTCTGGGCAGATGAGATCCTGGAGTTCACTGGGGGCCTCTTGGCCAACATAAACGTACAAAAACTTTGAGCCACCCTTTCAATTTTTGTCCTGAATAGTGAAACGGTACAGAGCTGATTCAGAACATACATTATTAAAAACTTCTGCAATTGATCCAATCACAGCTCAGCTGACAGCCAGTCGGCCAATCAGAATATATTTATTCTGTGACTATCTCACAGCTCTCATTCACCCCCCCACCCCATCTTTTTCTTCCTCCTCTTTTCCTCAACCTTATCTCATGCTCATCTTTTTCCTCTGATTTTAATTTCTCCCTATCCTCTCCAATTCCTTTTATGCCCCCTTCTCTTCTTCCCTCTCCACTTTCTTCTCGACCTCCTCTTCCTCTCCATCACTTGTATTTTAATGTCCTTCTCCTCTTCCTCCCCCCCTTGGCTTCCCCTCATCCTGTTTCCCTTCTTCCTCTCCTCCTCCTCCCCCTCTTCTCCCGAGTCAGGTCATTTTTTATGCCGGATGTCACACCTGAGCAGCGTCTCTCTCTGCTGAAGATCTATGGGCCCTGGATTTCATATTTTCAGCTTATTTACCTCGTCGTTTGTTTTCATTTTTTTTTACTGATGCGGGTCATTTGACAGTTTGGCGTCATTTTCAAATCTCCGCCACGCAAACACTCACACATTATAGCTTTGTGCACCCCCCCCCACCCGCTGGCTGCCATAGGCCGCGGAGAGAGGAGGAAATATGTTTTCACCACATGCTGATTTACAGCGAGCTGCTGGTGGAGGCTGATAGATATTTGTTTCTGCGCGGCCGCCGGGAGTCAGATGGCGTCTGCTGCTATGTCTTCATATCCTCGACACCACCTGATGAGCTCTCACATCCTCGTATGGAAAATTTCTGCTCCGATGTCGTTTACAAAGAAAGAAAAAAAGGTGTTTGGCTCAGCTGCAGCATGAATCTTGATGGAAGGGGATTACTTTCAGGACAAAGTTGGTAGTCATTAAACAATGTTAAAAAAAAAACAAACAGGCGTACTTTCCTCCACAAAAACTAACAGCTCTGAAAGGAAGATGCTTTTTAACTAAAGCTCCATGCACAGACGTTCTTTGAGGTTCAAAAAAAGAGAATGTAAAACAGCACATCTTTGTTAATTATCTATGACCTGACAAGGAGCTTATATAAAAAAAGACATGAATCTTTAAGAACGGGTCAGAGAGAGACTCTGTAGCCTCTCCGAGAGCAAAACTGAAAGACATGTGAGCTGCAAATGTTAGCTTACCAATATAACTCTCAACCTACAGGAGGGGTGAAACTGAGGGGAAGTAAACAACACACGGAGCTAAATCTTCAGTAAGCCAAAGTGACCCAGAAACCAAACGTGAACGGATTTGAGCTGTAGCTTAAGCATCAGTTTTCTAAACACCATAAAATAGTCCAAACTGTAGGGCTGACCCCAAATAGTCTAAGACGCTATGCTACGATGGGAGGAGCCTGATTTGACTGCCAATCTCACAGTTGAATCTTCCCAGCGGCGTTATGAAACGAGGTTCATACCATTTTTGTGATTTTTGGGGGTGCTCAATGTCTGATCTTACATAGAAATACCGGTTTTCTCCCTGTAACTTAATATACAGCCTATTATTTTGTACATTTCAATATTTGCTGTAATTAAAAATGTGAAAAGAAAGAAGCTTATAACAATTTTTTTAAAAGTGCTTGAATAAATCCCAATTGAAACCCTAACTTGTAGTGCGTTTCTCTTGCTGAAATGCATGTTGGGAGTTGTTGACTTCCTTCCTTTTTTTGTCAACATGTGTGAACATTTTCATTGATTTCAAATCAGCATATATTTTCAACACAGCTGTTCGTCCTTTGTACTGATGATTCAATCAGAAGAGTGTCGTGTCGGCACTATGTGCCATGAATGATTGATCGGGATCCAACGTGTTGTCTGTCAGGTCTCCTCAAAGCAAGAATTTATCACTATTTTATCGCCTAATCTGACTGAAACATGGGTTTTTGAATAGCTCCTCCCAATTTGCAAAATGTTCCACTTGGAAATGCAAGCTATTAAAAAAAATAAAAAAAATAAAAATCAGTCTCGCCGATGTCCGCCTGACGTCGGCATTAAACGTATTGGTTGGAAATAACAGCCAGCGTGCAGCAGTGTGTTTACAAGGAACAGCTGATGGTGTTACGCTAAATACTCGGTTCAGTGTTGTTTCATCAGTCAGGAAGTTTTTCCACAGAGCTGAAGTAGGTCTCCTCTCTCACTAATAAAGCTCGTTAAACATCAGGTTCCTGCGACGCTCCGGCGACACAGACGTGACGCTGCAGCCCTTGTAGGCTGGAAAAAAGGTGCCCTAACACCCCCCCCCCCATCACAGTCAGAAACTAATAAATGCCTTAGAACAGACCTTTTTAAAAACTATTTGGTGTAGTCAGAAGTTATGTCAATATTAGGCTATTTTGGCTCAAATGTTGAGTGTCTATGGGATCAAATAATATGATCACGATCCCATTGGCATCCAGGAATTGAGCGAGTAAACTAAAGATGTCGTGGTGGTGGGGGGGTGTGGGGGTGGAGGCAGATTTACAAGCTTTATCTGAGGGGAGGCCCGCAGCCTCAGACTTTGAAAACCTCCGCACTAGAGGATAACTGGGACGATATTGGGTCAGATTCGCGATATCAATCGTCGAGGCTGGTCTGAACAGGTTATTTGGCCATTGTAGTGTGAGGGGTTTAGTCGCAGACTGGGTGGGAGGATCCCCAATTTCAAATCGTAAATATCAAATATGTTTGACATCCCTTATTGGAAGCCAGCAGCAGCCAATGAGAGCGAGCTGAGCGGGAAGCGTCCCCAGAGTGTTGTGTCTCTGCTCTATACAATCTATAAACCTGCTGATTCCCTCTTCTCAGCCCAGAGTTCATCCACAGTTTGATTCTCTTCTTTTTGTTTTCACACACACAAGGTCAACCAGCTGGCGACGCCAGTCAAACATGTTTGTTTCTGTCTGAAGTCACGTTTGATCACGCGAGATTCCCGGGAACCGCCACTCGGAAACTGTTCAGTATGAACGCAGAGTGTGTGTGGTCCTGCGTCCGGCCCATTCTGAAGATTAAAATATTGAAGATCGGTTTATTCTGTCATTAAGTCCACGCTTTTTAAAATTGGTTGAGATCTGAACATACTCTGGTGTGCAACAGGCATTAGCTTAGCTTGCCAATGTTAACAGGGATTCCTAGATGTTTATTTACTGAACTGACAGAAGTTGTAATGAACTGGAATTTTAAATGTGTGTTTTCAGGACCAAGGCTTAACAGATAAATAGCAAATAATTCCATTGTATCTGATGGGTGAATCTGCGTCTCATTAATTTAGGATGACGAGACTCAGAAGTTACATGAGGTCCCAACATAATACTGCTCCTGAACAAATAGGCCTTTAATTTACTTTCTGATAGCAGAGCAATGAAAAGTACTGTATACTGAGTTATGAGCATTAGAAAATAAGCTTCCCTGATCTTTATGCTCCATTATCTGTAATCCTTCCACACAGAGCCTGCACCGCTGCGAGCCGGTTTTCTTTACGACGTGGACTGAAAGAAGTCCACTGGTTTGTAAAGCCTTTTCTCCGGGAAGTCGGCAGTAAAAGGTTAACAAGCTGCCTGTGATAAATGGAGGCAGTAAGAACATGATGAGGTTCAGTGTGATATTCCCTCCGCTAACAGCTTCACATCAGTATTTACTGCCGGAGGTTAGCAGCACTGTCAGCTAAAAACTGTGGTCAAACTATGAGTGAGGTCAGTGGACGATAAAAAACACAGCAACACAGACTTATGCATCCAGAATCCCTGGATATCTGGGTGGATCAGGACAGGATTATACATGTTTATGGACTAAATTTACTGTAAGGAACAGTCCCCGGAGTGAGAGGAGTACAGAGGTAGGTCCACATGCATTTAGCCTAGCTTAGCACAAAGAATGAAAGCATGGGGAAACTGCTAGCCTTATTCCATCAAAAGAGAAAACCTCTCCAAGGCTGCTAAAACACACTGCAAACACAGTGTGCTAATGTTAACCATGTCCACCATCACATTTTAGCACGTTAGCATGATAACATTTAATATTAGCACTAAAAACGGTGTACGGCTGAGGTGTCAGCAGGTATGTGGTCACAAATTTAAATGGTGACCAGACGATGGCGCTACATGAAATGTCAGACAATAACCAAAGTTATTACACTTCATCCTGAGGGAAACCTGAAGGGCCAAACCACATTTCATCACCATCCGTCCAACAGCTGCTGAGATGTTTCACTCTGGGCCGAAGTGGAGGATCAACCGAGCGACCAGTATTGCAATCCACAGAGCCACGGCACTAAAAGGCTAAAGAAAGTCACAGATTCATGGGATCACATTTACATATACAATATTACGACATTATGAAAATGTCAGCTGTCACTCTTCCACCATACGTGCCCTATAAGAATATTACACATTTAATGTTATCTGAGGTTTTATTCTTTATTGGGATCCCCCAATCGCTTCCACAAAGTCACATAAAACAAAGAAATTTTAGCCGTATTGTTTGGAGTGAATCCAGCTTCTTCCTGACGACTCAATTCAAATGGAAAACGTCATCAAAAACAGAAAAGGAAACTGTTTTAATGTTAAAAAAACAAAATAATGCTCTTTTAAAGCTGCAGGTTGTGTTTTGTATTGTACTTTTATCTCTTTCTTCTTCCAGAAAATAAAAAGTAAAGCTTAAAATGTTAACTTTAAAACTGGAGTTAAATCTAAATTACATTGAGGATCAGCCTATTTATGCCTCCGCAGACTGTTGGGATTCCCTTCATCCTCATTTCGGTCTGCAGACGTCATCCTCGCGCCAACACAGCCGTCAACAAGCTCTTCAAAGTTTCAGACGTGACCTGAAGTTACTCTGCTTAATATCCAACAATTAAGAGGAAGTTCATTTAACTGTAAAGAAATTAAAAATTTGTCTCCGTGGCGGAGAGAAACAAAAGAGCCGTCCTCGGAGGCTTCATATCAGCAACCATCTGGATGGGAGTTTGGCTGCGAAACAGCGATTCCCTGCAGACACTTCATATGAAACTTTAATTAATGGGGAGAGTGTGTGATCACGGTGCGGTGAATCAGTGGCCTCAGTGGCTGAACGGGCTGCCTGACAACAACAACCTTCCTGCTCGGGGAAACCTTACAGCGGCGGCGGCGCGTTTGCAGAGAAAGAAGAAGAAGAACAAATTAAATCTGGGTCTCGGCTCGCTGTTTTCTCTCAGTGCGCCCTCAGCAAGCAGCTGGGAGGAGAGGGGAGAAGGAGGCAGAGCGGGGGAATTAAACACCAACCATGTCAGTTTGGCCTGCGCTGCCTTCATGGGCATGACTAAACGCCCCACTGTCCAGCTGTACGCTGAATCCAGGACTGCAAACTCAGGTGAGTAGATTTTAAATGAAACCCTTTTAGAGGAGTTCAAGGGCATCATCTTAAGACAGCTGCCGCTTTTCGCCTCCTCTGCTGCACTTGATGACTGGCAGTGAAACTTATTGGTCGTGCATCATTATGCGAGTTGCTACGCCTAACAGACGCCAAATGCATCACACAGACGGCAAAAAAGTATGTAAAGGTGAGGTGAGGAAGTCCCCATTTGGGGCCCGTACGTGTTGACCAGGGATGGGGGTGTTATCCAGATTGCAGTGTTAAAGCTGGAGTGCATGAGTTACATTCAAGCCCTCCGGGTAAATCTCGAGTTTTTAAAATCAGTGCTGACGTTCCCGTGCTGGCGAACAGGTTTTATGAGAACCAGCAATGATTGGTTTACCTGAGCTGAAGGCAGAGTTTGACAGAGCCTAAAGGTAATTACTCTCACTGTCAGAAGGGGGAGATAAAAGCGCCGCACTGCATGTGTCGGGCAGGACGATGGATTTTTTTTTTACCTCAAAATGCAAATGGGAAATCATGGACAATCAGATTATTATTACATTATTATTATTATTTTGTCACCCTATGCAGGCCACACACCTCCGTGAAGCCTGGAGGCTCAACTAGCATCTCAAACCCCTTTTTATCCACACCAGACATCAAACACTGAGCGTCTAAATAAACTTACATCACAACATAAACCGCTCTCTAATCACTGTACGTGGCTGCAGTTATTGCCTTTCAGATCTCTCCTCTCACACCGCAGTCTCTGATCAGCTGTGTAACTCAAATCACTCACAAAACTCAGTTATTAGCCAGATAATAACAACAAACGTGGCAATATACATTTACAGAAACAACCGCTGACTCACTTTTGTTGTTTTCACTGTATTCAGTCACAGGCCGCCATCTTGGTGAGGTCTTAAGTCTCTTAAGAGAGAAGGAGAGTTGGTTTAGGAGAGGCGGTCCTTAATCGGCCTCTTCTGCCCGGCCTGTCAGATCTCTGTAGGATGTTCTCTTCTCAACTTTTGTACTTTTGGTCACAGGAATGTTCACTGTTTTATTATTAAATTTCAATTAGATGCTTATTTGTCATTTGGAACGTGGTTGTATGGACAGAAAAAGGGATTTGAAGAAAGTGAACATATAAACAGTAAATATGGTCAAAACATGGACATTTGCTTTGTATATTTTGGAAAAATTGTGGAAAAACTGTTTCATATTAGTTTGTTTTCATCAAATCTACAAGTAACGCTACTTACTATTTAACATCACTCAAAGGAACCAATGTTGATGTTTTTGTCTCACAGGGGAAACGAAACCAACCGTCCTCCCCAACCACCTCCTTTAAAAGCATTATTTGGAGGTGCATGCAAAACTCTGCATAACACCAGATATTCCCATAACGTGTGGAGACGTGGCTGGTTAACAGTTTGCCTGCTTGAAACACATTTCTGAGGGGTGGACTGCTTTTGTTTCTGGTTTGAACCCAGACGTCTTACAGACATGAGTAACGTCAGCTACGGACGTAACTACGCTCGCCGTAGCCTTCATTCGCTCCAAGGGTGAAGTATGGTTCTGCTGATCATTCAGTAGATTTAAGGGAGCTGTTTAATGTCCGACAAGTCAGTTTTATTTATCTAACTGAAAGTCACAAAAAGGCCTCAGGGGGCTTTACAATCTGTCCAGCACATGATGTTACTTTCACTTTGACATGTTTTGAATATTCCTGTTATGTTAACTCTTCTTTTACATGATGTGTGATCTGGTGGCTCGGTGTAAATAAATCCTAAAGCGTCTGCTTCCTACCAGGCCAGACTTCCCTACATGAAACCGAAGCAAACCCTATAGAGGGGGCAGATCAGAGGCACTGACAAATGATGTTGTCCGTTTACTTTGGAGGGTTTGCGGGACTGCCTGTGGTTCTTGCCTCCGCAGACTCCTTTTGTAATATCGCCACGTTCCCAGATCTCAGCTATTACTGCTAACCTGGTGAGTACTGCTGCAGATCACATTTAATGCCTCCTATTGAGAACTTTTCACTGACACTGAAGCAGCAGAAAAGATAAAGCAGAGATAATAAAAAAATATGATTCAGTACTTTTTCTTTGGGACCACCATAACTGAAGGTTTGAATTGAACTGAAGTGAGCCGTTCTGCCGGTGAGGGTTTTTCTTCCTGCCACTGTGCTGAGCTTTTTTTTTTTTTTTAATACTCTATTCAGAGACCAGGAGAAGCAGACTGATCACAACACAGTCAAGGTCTGCTGCCTCTGTCACCAAATGGGAAGCCTTTTTTTTTTTATTTGCAGTTGGAAGGTCACAGCCTGACTGCCGCTCCACGTGTTCACACTTTATCCCAGGAATAATCTGAATAAAAGGTCAATCGAAAACAAGATATATATTATCTGAATGGGGGAGTTGGTCCCCGGGCACTGCACAGTGGCTGCTCACTGCTCCTAATACTTCACAATGTGCAGCCCGTTCTCATTCCCAGAGCGTCAGATAGCTATGTTTTGTCTAGTCCGGCGCTTTTGTTCAACGCTAAAAGTAGGTCTAGTATAAAAAACAGAAAAGTCAGAGTAAAGCCTGATTTATACTTCTGCGTCGGGTCTTTACGTAGCGTAGCTACGCCCGTAGCCATGCATTTATACTTGTGCAACGGTGTCTGCGTAGCTCTGGAATTTCACCAAACGCTAGTTGGTGGTAGCGCTACACAGTGTCCGCTGTGTTGAGTTTTGCCGGCTGAGCAGGCTAACTTCCGGTTTAGCCCTCCGCTAACTTGAACGGGGGTAAAATTGTACACCTGCGGCTGTTACAGACTTTTCAAATGTCAGCGGCCGAATGGATCACATTCTGATGGTAAAACGAGTCGTTTCGTCCCGGTCGTGATGCTCAAATGTATCGATCCACCGTGTTACATCCGCCGGATTGGTAGCGAGTGAAATTTACTTTAAAGCACGGGACACTTCCTGTCGGCTCGGACGCATTGCGAGACTACCCAGGTGACCAATCACAGTTCTTACGGTCCGCGTTGCCTCAACGTGTAGTTACATTCGTTATATAGGCTACGACACAGAAGTTTAAAATCAGACTTAAGGAGGTGGTTGGGGGGATGGGATGGGCTTTCACTGGACATCGCATATTTATTATTGCGAACTTGACGGCATCATCTCACTCCCAACTCGTCACATATGGACGCTTCCTCAAGACCCCTTCGTGTTGCTTATTAACGTCCTGGGTGTACTTTTGGTTTTCAACATGTTGGGCTCCACGTATGCAACGTCTGGACAGGTTGCCAAGAATAAATACGCAACATCCGGTTAAACTTTCAAAATAAAACTAGGCACAATTTGGTTAGGTTTAGGCACCAAAACCACTCGGTTAGGGGTTAGGAAAAGGTCATGGTTTAAAATACCGTGACTTTTTCATTCACAAGGGGAACAAACACTGGTCTCCTGGCCACCCCATCCACCTCCTTACTCTGACTTCTGTTAAATATCCTACACCTACCTTTAGCGTTAAAAAATGACATTACATGATACAAAGTGACGCCAAGAGGTCTTCATGAGAATGGGATGATATGTGTTGTGCTGTGTAAGTGTCAATAAACTGCTAATTTGATTTTAACCAGACAAATGGTCGGGAACAACTAGATTAATCTTGCTGTATTTTATACATTTATCATAATTTTTTTGTAAAATCTTAATGTCTAAAGTAACAACTACATATCAGTCAGATAAATGTAGTGGAGTAAAAAATACAACATTTCGCTCTGAAATGTCGTGGAGTAGGGGTATAAAATATCCAAGAATGAAAGAAGAAAAGAACAACTACCCCAAAATTGTACTTGATCCAGTTCACATCTAGTTCAAGATTCTCATTAATTGATATTAAGCGAGAGAGAAAAATGGAGTAAGTTTATTTGAAATATTAGCCTTTTTTCCTAATGCAAAAAACGTGTTGCCAGAACCAGTAGAATTAATTTAAAGCAGCGATATGCATCATTCTGTCTTGTTTGTAACACTCTCATTTGAAGAAAATTCACTTAGAACAAGTGCAATTATGTGATAACCAGTGTTTTTTTTCCTTCTGATTTTGAAGTGTTGAAATCCAAAGATGAGACTGAATGACGACTGTTTTCACGCCGTATCTGTGTTAGGAGCCCGAGGCAACAGAAACTAAGTCAAACAACATGTGTGTGAAAGATCCCGGAAGCTCGACAGCCCCTTTACTTTTGTCAAACACCGAACCGCAGGAAAAATCCAATAAGGTTAATTGCAGTAATGTGTGTTGGAGGGGCTGTAATTAGCTCGGCTGTGATTTCCCCTCTGCTTTGATGAACTCGTGAACATGAAAAGCTCACATCTGAGAAGCCTCGAGGTCCGCTCCGATCAGCTGATACTGAGACGACAGTGACGTGTCCTTTGATCTCGCCGTAACAGCGAGAGGAAACGCAACTGGCAGATTATCTCACATGCAAATCACACAACCACCTCCCAGCTCAGTTTAACACTTTCACGCTGTTACATCATGAGTTCTGCTGAAGAAAAGCCTGTTCTGCTTTCTTATTTATGTCCTCACATTTAAATACCTGTGTGGAGACAGCAGCCTCTGTGTGCACTGAGGAAAAACTTATGGTTTATTCAAGGGATGTTTTTTTTTTAACCATGCTGCATCTCTTTTGTGGCGCAGTTTATCCTCCAAGAGCAGTGTTTAAAACTGGATGATGCCACACACCGCTAATATGATTGTTTCCTCCATTTGGGTCTCTAAAACAGTTATGCTGTTTGCTTTAGGTCAAAGGTCTTAGTGGGGAATTGAACCCAGGCTTCCCACACCAAAGGCACATACCCTTGTCTTATCCACTGCACCATCGCCGCCCCATTAAATTTGACCTGCGTGCTTCTTTCTTGCTGCTTTAATGCCTGGTGCACACTAGATTTAGCAATATAATGACGGGAACTTGGGGCAGCAGGATGCCTGAAACCACAGATCCAGACCCCAAATCTCCGGATGTGGTTTGGGGCAATTAGCTAACCCTCTTTATCATTTATAACTGCACATGACACGCATATCATGGCAGGAGGTGTTTGATTGGAACTTCCACCTCCTAATATGACAACACAAGTCAGGCTGTGTGGGTGGAGGCCAAAAGTCCTCTACAACGCTAACTATTTGTTAAACCACTTTTGAGTGATCCAATCAAATTTCAATGATTCAATTTAAATCCCTCTTGTTACTAAACCATCGCCATCATAGTCAGTTTCACTTGGAAGTTGTGTCCCGTGGAGCCCCGCCTCTTTTGGTGCGATATCAGTCTGGTTGGAATTCGCCCAGATCTCTTTCATAGACTTTCATATAAAAGCAGTTTTTCTGCGACTGCTGCAATGCGATCTCTAAGGGTTCCTGGAGGGCTCGCATGTTGTTCACGTGTTTACGCCACGCGCCCAGCAGCAGAGCTTCTGCCGCCTGAAAACGACTCGCCGGTCCTCCAGCTTGTTGCTCTCACTTTCGAGCAGCTGCTGCAGAAAACGTACGTTCAGGCTGAAAAGTCGACCGTGGTGTCGGGAGATGCAGCGACTTTACCAGCGGTGAGTAAGACACAGTTTAAATAATACATGTAATTTGTTAAGTTATGAGGAAAAGTCCGCTAGCTGCTAGGCTAATTTATGCTCTGCAAAATGCCACAGGCTAAGCTAATAACTGTGACTGTAAAAAAAAATCTTAGTTTTTAAGCTGAATTTTATGCTAATGTTAAATGTGATTGTTATTAAGCCATGTTTTATACGTGTTGGTGGAGTCAATTTATCGTGTCAATTATTTCATGTGTTGTCTTTTTCCTTTTATTGCCAGAAACCGAAGAAGAAAGAGGAGGCAGCACGATGTGGCCTCTTGTCAGAGGAGGGTAAAAAAGAAGAAGAAGGAAAGCAACACAGAAAATAAACTGAAAATAATAGAATATACCTTTTATATTTCCCCTCACATGCCTTGTTGTTTATGTGTAAATACAAAGGAACAACGGGAGAAAAGAAATGTGAAAATGAAAAACTAAGTTTTATTCATTTAAGGTCTAAAGATCGGTTGATCTTAGCTGAGGACCGTTCATTCATTGTAGACATTGACAGTGAACTTCAGTATGTAGCTGTTCACTAATACTGTACAGGATGTAGCCTAAGGAACAATCCTCGTCTTATAGCAGACTTCGACATTGAACTGGTCACCTTAGTCATCATCGCAACAATTGCCCCCCCCCCTGAGAGATTTGGCATGAGCCACCACTGCTCAGTGACTGTGTAAGATCATGAGTAATGCTTCATGTAGAACGCGTCACTCTCAAAAATGCACATTCACAACAGCCTCGCGGCACATACACGCACTGTCTGACACACTTCAACAAGTAGCAGGTTTATACTGACAAATAAAATTTACTTCAAAATGCCTATCTTCCCAGAAAAAGTCCCACAACCAAGAGGAAACGACAGAAATGCGGTGAGTGCAGCTCGCAAAATAAAGCATCCGCTATACTTCCTGTGATAAACTCCAACACAGAGGTAAAATATCCAACAGCAACATAAAACTTTTGTGAAAGAACATACTAAACACAAATCAGGAACACTTGATGAAGAAAGAAAACAAAAATACTAAATGAAGGATACAAAAATACAAACCCGCATCCTTCAAAATAAAATCATGAGAAGACAGACAGACCTCCACAGTGCAACATCACACTACTACACATGCTCATTTAGTCTATTGCTAAAATACTGATTAGTACAGCTTCAAGGATTTGAGGAATTGTATTGTCTTCTTGATTTAAGACATTTCTAAAAAAAGTCTTAATTCATGCGGTCATTTTCTGTCTGCTCTCTCCACATTTCTTCTGATTGAGAAGCTGTTGCATCAGACGTTATTCATAAAAAGAACTGGATGTGAGGAGGAGAGATGAACACTGTTAAAAGTGACGATGATAACAGCATCCTGCTGCCACACAAATAAAAAGCTTAATCCACACGACGCGGTTTATACCGCTGCAAATAATTATTCATATCAGATCTTCAGGAAGAGAGAAAGAGAGAGAGGATTATGAAGCATGAACTGGGCTTTGTAAGAAGTGCTGGTGGCAGATTATTGATCTGGTTCTTTTCTGATAATCACAGAAACAGGGTAGATTTAGCCCTGAACTGTTCTGCCAGTCCAAAATCTGTTTAAAACCTGCTTAAATGGACTTTCCGCCTGGATTAGCAGAAAGACCAGAAGCATTGGGAAACTGCTAACCCAGCTCTATCAAAAGTTCATCATCAAACTCCAGAGTTGTCCGACTGACGTGTTGTATATTTCCAGATCCTCATCAATCCATCCGAGAGTCAGCTGGATTTTGTAGACAAGTACTTAAAACCCAGCAACCTTATCAGAGTGCCAAATCTCATGCTTTTGGTGTGAGAAATCCATCTTTGGGCACTGACACAAAAAATACCCAGTTGTCTCAGCCTTGTAAAAGTTCTCGTACAACTGAGGCACTCAGAACGATCAAGCTAAATGGTACAGCAGATTTTATGAATAAGATGCCAGCTAACCCTTCTCCAGGGCCATCAGACCACGTGTCATGGTCCTGGAGGCCATCTCATGCAACACTAGGCAGGTTTAAAGTTGCCTCTGCCTGACAAGGGTCTCTGCTTTTAAAGTTAATACAAACTATGTAAAATCTAAGAATTTTTGTCTTGGGGGCTGCTTACTGGTGATGAGAACAAACTATATTGCTGTTTTTCTAAATGAGACTAATGTCAACTTTATTTTACATTTACATTTTATACAGAAATGTGTCAGGAAGCTGTTTTGATGCGTTGTCGAGTGGTTCACACATAGCGACTGGCGACCGCCAACCATCGCCGATTTACCCCTGATAACAGCCTGACGGTCGTCGAGCTCTCCGACCTGCAAAATCAGGCTAAAAATCGTCTAGTGTGAACTAGGCTTTAGTTATAATGGAGTTATTCAATCATTTTTGCAAATGGAGAACACAGATTTACTTATGTTAGGAATCTCATTGTTGCAAGAGTCACAAGTTCTGCAATAAACTGCGCATTCGTCAGCATTCGTCGTTACGTAGATTCAAAGTTTTTTGCAGATTTTTTGCAGTGCAAGCGATACTTTAGTTGTGTCAGGTAATGTACTGGTGCAATAACAACTCTGGAACAAAAAGCACTGTAATAGAAAACGGTTTCAGCAGTCTTGGACGACAATGACAATCCAACACATCCGTCTGCTACCGTCCATGCTGTTTCCACATTCTGACTTAAAAACAGGTGAACACACCTAAGTGAGAAGAACGACTTTACCGCTCGGAGATGGGAGCATCCGAGGAGCACATGACAGCAAAAGTCTGAGGCTAATTTGAGAAAGGAAGGATCAAGGCCTGTTCCAGGATCCAGTTGCTTTAAGGCTCAAGTTCACATCAAGAAGAGCAAAGTTTAATGGCCACAGAATTAATTAGAGGCGGCGAAGAGTGAGCATCCGCTCATCAGGCTGTTTTATAAAATGTTAAATCAAGAGCACAAATGATTAGTTAGAAGGTATGAATTATTTCCCCCCTACTTTGACACCTCCTGTGCTCCGTACGCTCTTCTTCTCTGTTGCTTGTATCATTTGAATCTAGCTGCGATGTTCAGCATATGAACAATATGGAACAATATCAAAACTTCCTTAACAGGTCACTTCTGCCGCTCTCTCTAAAACTGGCTAGCTGTGCAAGCTTAGTGTTTGTTCTGTCCGCCTTTTTAAAATTTAGTCTCAGTCCTGTGTCAGATGTCCATGTTACTTTGCTAAGTGGTAGTTTACTAAAAGTTTGGGTATTTTAGTCTGATGTTAGTCAGAAGAAAATCAAAAGTATTTTATTCTAGTTTTAGTCATTAACAATAATTTTAGTCTTTTCTAACTCATTAGTTTAGTTTTGATCAGCATTCTGGTCGATCTGCTCGAACCAAAATAGATTTTTATCATTTCAGTCTTTATTTCACTCATCTCACATAGAGATAAAATGTTTTGTTAGCTTTGTTCTCTTTATTGCAAAGGAGGCATAAACTTACTTTAATTCCCAGGTGGTCAGCCTTGATATGCCGCAAGTTTGTATTTGTGTTTATCCCAGAAATCTTATAACCACATTGCCGTCTGATATAATTAGGCTCTGTTTTTTCATCCAGCTCACTGTATTTGAAATGGGACCAAATATCTAACAGCCTCTTTCTCCCGAGCATGTTGTGTTCATCACCAGAGTTCGCTTCCTCCACAGTAACGTTTTCCTCGTGCAGCAGGCGTCGCCCCGGGCGACCAGCGTTCAAAAGCACAGGAAGAAAACAACACGGCTGAACAAACACAATGTTCAAGAGAAAATTTAGAGGGAGTAAATACGGCCTGTAATATTTTGTCTACTCAATATTCTGACAAAAAGAGAGATTTTATTAACGTTTTTATTTTATGAATTACATTTTAGTCTCGTCATAGTTTGTCAACAATATTGCATGCTAATATAGTAACAGTCAGCGTTTCAGGACATTGTCGCCGTCTCGTCTTCGTCTCGTTTTAGTCAGGGAAAAAAAAAAAAAAAGGTCGTTGACAAATATATTTCGTTTAGTTTCGTCTGATGAAAGTAACACTCGTGCAAGCTCACAGGTCAAAGATCAGTCAGACCGCAAATACGCCCCGCCTCCTTCCTAAGTGAAATGAACAGGGATCGACTTTTAGTCTGATGCACTTTTGCTAGAAAGCTGTCTCAGCGTGTCAAACATGCGACCTCAGTATGAGGACGTTTGAAATGCTTTTCAACACTAACTGCTCCTAAAACCACAATGCCGTGTGTTCAGTAAACACAATAATCCTTCTGTCTGTCTGTTGAACAGTGACAGATGATTTGGAGGCAGAGTGTGTCTCACTGCGGCGCTGCTGCTGCTGCTGTTGTTGTTATTTTTGGGTTTGGTCGGGCCAGCTCATTGGCTTTCCCCTCGCCCTCTTGTGGGATCACAAATGTGATGTGATCGGGCTAAGCGAGGCTGCTCGCCGCCCTGAATATATTGCTAAGACACAGCGCAGCCTGCATGGAAATTCTGCCGTTTAGCTTACAGGCCTGCAGCGATAGGATCGAACACAGACAGCGCTGAAATGAATATAACACTTCAAGGAGCTGCAGCTTATCGCGCTCGGCTTATCTGTGCTTTATTTTACCTGCAGATTGACATGAGCGATGGCATCAGATCCTATCGGAGACAGATGTATGTTTAGCGCACAGGAAACACAGATCATTTTCCCATAATCCTTTGATTCCTGCAGAAGGTCAGGTCTGAACAGGAAGGAGGGATTTGGCCTCTGACTGAGATACAAGCTGAAGGTTTGAGTGCTGAGAAGCACCGAAGTGAGACGATAAGACGACTAAGGTTTGTGATACACCAGTGTTTCACCAACATGTTCTCCAGACAGGCAGCTGACTGTAGCAGAGTTGTTCACATAATTTCCTGTGTACTTTATGTACCTGGGGCAATAAAAGTACGTGAAAAGGAAGTACAAGAACATAAAAAGAAGCAAAGTTCCTGGTCCGTATAGTCTGAGCTCTGACTGAACACACCTTACCAGGCTAACGAGCCGCCAGCTGGAGTAAATGTTCATTACGTCCTGCATATCGAAGTGCTGGAATAAATTTCTGATTTGAGTCTTCTGGAGTAGAAGGCACGGCTTTTTGTGCTTAAATAATGTCATATACATTTTAATTTTTAATTTAAACAGATGAGTGCAGATCTAATATATTTTTCCCTTCGTGTTCCAACAGCAGTTTGGACTTCTAATCAAAAGTGACAGCCCTGTTTCTTAATAATTCTGTTACACCAACAAGCTACGGCGAGCTATGAGATTAAACAGAGAGGACAGAACAGAGACTGCAGAAATTACAGCTATAAAATCGGAGAGGTGACATTAGAAGAGAGTGTCGGTGGACATTTTGGATAATTACTGTTACCACATGTCCTTTTTTTCCCCATAATAAATCTCTGAGAAACGAGTTCAACTTAAAAATGAGCCTTTCCTTTTCACCACTAAACCTTTACGCCGGACTCTGAGTCTCTGTTCTGTTTCTTGTGGCTGCAATATTTTTCCTTTTTCTGTTGAACAGATGCAGCGACTCTTTGCCAAAAAGCTTCTGTGGTTGAGTTCAGATGGTTCGGGCATGTCATGGCGGACAGAGAGTTGGTGATGGAGCAAAGTGCAGCATTATGATTGCACAAGAAAAAGAAGAAAGAAAAAAAGGGAAAAACACACTTAAAGTCCCAGACAGCAGAGATCTGCCTGACATTTCTGAGGCGATGAGTGTGTCACCCTGTGAGCTGGAGTGGGTGGATAACAGGAGGACATGCTGCTGAAAGATCTGACTCCAGTCATCAAACTTTACTCAGGCAGAAGTGTTTTCTGCAAGAGCAGAAAACACTTATATTTAATACAAATTATTACATGGCTTCATTACCCTTTTTACCTCTAATTTCCCATCTTAAATTTCTTATTAACAGGGTGCCTGCGAGCCTTGAAAAGTCTTGAAAAGCATTGAATTCAGTTTCCTTGCCTCAGATAGTATTAATTATGTATTAACATGCAGTGCGCTGAGCTGCAGGTTTCAGACCTGCGGCAAAAATCCCTCACTGCTGGAAGGCTCATCAGCTCATAATGGACAAGTGAATATTTTAGCAAAGACTCAACTTAAAAAAAATTATCACTTTTCCTTTTTTGCCATTTTCTGCCTCTAATATGTATCCAGGTCGTGTTAATTGAATTATTATATCATCAGGAATTATTTTATAAACTGCTGGGAAGTTATGAAAAACTTATGATAATAAATAAAATATATGATTTTATTAACCTTTATTTAATTAGATTAAAAACTCTTTTTTCAAGAGATTCCGTTATAGATATAAATACGCAACTCGATCTCATCCCAGTCACTTATGAGTGCTTGGTCGAGACCCCTTGGCGGCGCTTTTTAACACCCTTTTGTGTAGTTTTTGTACGTGTAGGGCTACTCTAAAGAGTTATCAATAATAACTGTGCAACATCTGGTTACACTTTCAAAATAAAACTGGTGGTTACCGCTGTGAAACTGCACGTGGTTAATGTTTTGTACCAGACGCTGAAGAACGTGACAAAGCGTAGGTATCAGACGCTCTGGGAGTGAGAGCGGGTCGGAACACCAAAACACGCCTAAAAAACGCCCAATTCTAATTCCAAGTCTTGCAAAATTTAAATTCACCAGGGAAAATCAGATTTCTAATTTGCATGTCAGTGTGTCTGTATTCCAGGTGGCTATGGCTTTAGTACAGACAACAGATACAAGTTACCAGAATGCAAATTATAGGAACTGGTGTCGCGTGAAATAAAAGTGCAAAGATCAGAGGGGAGTAAAAAAAAGGAAGCCTCATTGATAAAGAAGGCCAGTCATTGTGTATGAAGTGCAATGGTGTGCAAGAGCTTTACGTCCAGTCCCAAATCTCTATGCACAGCGGCAGACAGCATCCAACAAAAAGGCACATTTCAATAAAGCAAATCACCGTAATCAAGTGCAGCGGGAAAGGCAGCAGCAACCAGTGTCTTCTGGGTTTCCAAAGAAAAACAGGCCGTAGTTAGAAATAAACTAAAATAAAACCCTGTTTTTAATTTCAGGTTCAACGTGCAATTTAGAAGGAAGCTGATCATCAATGTTTATATATTTCTATAATTTTAGATAATATTCGTCCTGCTGGTTTTTCATCGTGTGTCGTGATCTGATCACGACACATGTATTAAAATTACGTTCCGTATGTTTAAACTGGGGTGGTGATGGAGCAGTGGATAACACACATGCTTCGGGTTCGAATCCACTGTGAGACACCAGTGTGTCCGTGAGACCCTTAACCCCTAGTTGCTTCAGAGGCGTGCGACCTCTGACATGTACAGCAATTTTAAGTCGCTTTGGATAAAAGCGTCTTTGGATAAAAGCGTCTTTGGATAAAAGCGTCAGCTAAATGAATAAATGTGATGTAAAATGTCTCAAGTTAACTTGTTGAACCCTGTGAAAAACCTGTAAGTTAAATAAACTACACTACTTTCATGAAGTTGTGTTGGTGGTATTATTGCTACCTAGCTGGACCAAAATTTTTTACATAAGACAATTAATATTATCAATTAATAAGTTATTAACATTAACTAAATGTAACCAATAAATGTATTGTGCCATGTCGTTCTGTCTCCTGAGTGTGTCTAAAGAAGGTCTCTGCTGTGGAGCAGTTTACACCCTGACAGAGGAGCTTCAGTAAACCTGGATGGATTTTGGACTCGATCTCCGTCACCACAATAAACTGATTCTGCAGCAAAGTTCCACCGTTTTAAATACTGGTGTGACCGGAGCCTTTAGAAAGAGTCAAACTTGTAAACAGCAGAGATGCTGAAACCGAACTCAGGATGTTATCAGGACATTAAGCACGCTCCTGAAACGTTGATGACTGATGTCGTTCACCTGGTGGCTGGACGCCGGTCATAAAACAAACTTGAGACCCCTCCAGCAGGTGAAGTCTCTGCTTGCTGTTGGCTGATCTGAGACGCCACGACAGAAACTGTGATCCTGCGCCTCGGCTCCTCTTCCAGCAGAAACAGGCGGGCAGGGAAGCTCACGCCTCGGGCAACAACACGCTTGACAACGATAAGATGAAGGAGCTGCGGCTGAGAGAGCTTTGAGAGTTCCTTTGGAAAAGAGACTGAGAGGGAACAGGAGCAGGGCTGGGAACACAAATTCATTTCATTTACTGGAGGTGTCACAAGTTAAAAGACAACTCAGTCTGTTTAAAAAGTTTAAAAAGCACAGTAACTTTGTGGTCTATGAAGATGTAATGAGGATTCAGCTCATGCATCCAGGACTAACAATGCACAAGGACTGACTACAACTCATTTTAAAATGTGTGTACTTGTGCAGGCGCACATATATTCTGCAATTTTTGTTATCTTCATCATATGTTTCGTGCACTTTAGTGAAAGTTTACTGAGCTTAAGCTACTTAAATAGTGCAAGTACCTTTTTACAGAAAGACGTATTTTCTACCCGCTTATTTGGAATGCAAACTGTACTGCAATGTGCAGGATCAATCAGCCTTCTGCAGTTCATGCACTGACTGTGTGTGAATGGTTTACGGGTTGTTTCAGTGCTGACAAATTACCCCTCAGGGATAATTAAGGTTTACCTCATCTTAAAATACCCTTCAAAATAAGGGATTTTACAACGCAACATCATACAAACAGCCACACAGGCTGAAAGAGCTGTGACCACTGAATGAACACTGGCTGCTTTAATGGATAACTGTAGTTCATTACAGCCTGGGTCCTATTTTCATAGTTCTTTTCTATAAGTAATACCACTGTACTCCAAACTGGCAAATTAAAAACGTAGATGGGGACATAGTGACATCACTCAAGAGACGTCCTACAGTCACATTTGTCATTAATATAAGTCAATAATTTGTTGTACTGTAGTTATATTTCCAAGAATATTAAGAAACAACAGTTTCTTATAAATTATGTGGTGAAACGACTGCTGGTCGGTGCTTTAAGGGACAATTTAAGGTTAAAAAAAAAATTCAAAATAAAACAGTGGTGAGGAGGTTAAACACTTCCTGTTTCTGCCATTTGAGCGGAGACAGTCAGTACCAGTTTGTGGATTGACACCGTGCGGTCAAACGGCATCATATCCATTTCGGTCGGCCGTGAGTTGCCCGGCGCTGCAGCACGACGAGCCCACACACATAACTGAGCTGAAATTAATCATCGGTCCGGCGGGCGGGTACAGTACGGCCGCTCCATGCATATTTCATTCATCTCCTCCACACCACGACTCGATCAATCCTTCATGAATAAAAAAACAGCCCCATTTAAACTGAGAGCTCATTTGCATCCATCCAACTTCCCCTCCATTCAGGGTCCGTAACCCTCCGCCGCCACATCACCCGACCCCACACACCGTACTGAGCGCAATCGTTTTACATACAAGCATTTTTATTCTTGAGAACGGGTCATTTTGGTGGTAACCCTGAATAAGCAGCGCCGCGTGTTTGTGCATGAGTTTGAAAATGAAAAACTGTTCCTTAAAGTTTCTCCATTCCAGTCTCCTCTGAATGGAAACTATTTAGAGTTTACTTTCAAAAAGTCAGAATCGTAGTGACACTGGGACCTTAAAATGGCTCACACAGGGGGAATTGCCAGTTTTTGTGCTTTCAAAAAACTGTTTGTGAAGTTTGAGTGAGAACTTGACCTGTTGGCGTCTTAAATAAATCAACAGATCCTTCCTCCAAAAGCTGCTTGTAAAGCAGCTGAAGTAAGACCAGCAGAAACCTCAAAAAGAAATGAAATTACAGTAAAGTTTAGTGTAATTCTGATTTCCTGAACTGTGGACGCCAACAGACATCGTTTACACTGTATTGACTTCTACTGTGCAGAAACGGCGTGCCATTTTACGCCTAATGTCACAGCTAAGATCAACACGTGTGGGTTATAAATAGCCATGAATGTCCGACACTAAGGTGGTGTGGGGGTGGTCTGGTGTATAGTAGGCTGGTCCCAGGCCCAGGAGACCAGCGTTTGGTTCACAACATTCATTTTTGTTTTTTTATTTAAGTTACGAAGGTTACCGTTGTTCCGCTCCGCCGTCTTGCACGCCGTCCCAAAGCGGATCCACGTGTGCGCAGACACAAACTCCTTCAAAAGTCTCTACAGCTGTTAGAGCTGCCGACTGACAGCTGATCCAGCTGCGATCAGCTGCCGCCGTCATCAGAAACTGACATCGCTTCATGTGACGCTTCGGAGGAAAGGAAAGGACGCAAGTGAGGGAAACGTGGATGCAATTAAGAGACTTGAGAAGCATCCTATACATGCATGTCGACCACTTAACCTCCTTTGAAAGGATCCATAAGGACTGAACAGCGTGAAATGACGAGTGGCGTGCTATTTAAACGCTATTCCATGATGTCACGTTGCTCCTTCCTATTCTTCTTGCCTCACGGTCTTCCTTTCTTTGTTGGCCTCATTGTTTTACCGTCTTTATTCTACCTGCCATTCCTCTATTTTTCTCTTTATTTCTCCATCCCTATATCCATCCCTCTTCATTCCTTCCTTCCTTCCTTCCTTCCTTCCTTTCCTCCCCTCTCTCTCCTCCTGGTGAATCTGTATTGCCGTCATGAATCTTACATGATACAGTACCTTTAGTTTGCTCTGCCGCTGCCGGAGTCACTTTGGTGAATTTGGTTTCGATGGCTTTAATATGGGCTCTGACCTGCTTCCCGTTTGAAACCTGCAGGTAGACGACGAGGTTTCCCCTCATAAATTATCCGTCCTTCTGCAGGGAAATAATAAACATCAGACCGACGGTGGTGGAGGATTACTAATGGGCTGCAGCTAAAGATTTGCGGCTTGGGCGATCTGTCAAAAAAAAAGAAAATAATAATAATAATAACGGTGCGACAGTCAGAGGAGGAAATGCAGCTCTGTGTGTTCCTGACGTGACTGACACCCAATAAATAACCCATTTCAATTTTTGAAGCAGTCATGATGATAAACTCCACTACAGGCCTCCACGCTCACCTGTGTTGATGCATTATGTCCCTCTCGCATGACAAAGTGGCCGTTTAATCACAAATCTGTCGCCCTCTTAAAGCAGCGAGGCTCCTGGCGGCGGCAGGCGGGCCGAGAGCCGGGCTTCCTCTCAGGATGCACTGTGCAACAAAAACACATTAAAGGTTCAGTGTGTAATATTTCTGAGGATCTATCAACAGAAATGCAATATAATATCCATAACTATGTTTTCAGAGGTGTGTGAAGACCTTACATAATAAACTGTTTTTATTATATTACAATGAGACATTTATATCTACATAACCGCGGGCTCCCTCTGCCATGGACGTCGCCATGTTGCAACATGACGATGCAATACAGTAGCTGAAAACGGACAAACACGTCACTACGTTCCTCTTGATCTACTTTTGGTAGAATTCAGGCAGTGCAGTAATTCATCACGTACGTTAGAAGAAGAAGAAGTAACAATATACTGCAGGGGTCGGCAAATATGTTTTGCATCAGAGCCATATTTTCAACCGTTAGATGCTGGATGAGAATATAAGACATAATATTGACTCGTATCAATATGTTGTTCAGTCAGCTCAGTTGTTAAGGTGCAGGACTTTCCACCCAAGGTTGTGGTTTGATCCCACCTCAAGACAACTTTTCTTCCGTCTCTCTTCAACAAATGGATTCGGCAGCGACTGTTTCTCAGATCACGGCATGTGCTGCCCTGTTTTTGTTTCGGTGTCTGATCCACATCCATCAACCTACAGACGCCTTTTCATTTCATTTCCATTTATCTCCAGGCAGAGGACATTTAGGGGGAATCACGTTTTCTGATGCTCTTTCAGAGGTGTGTCAAGCAGCTACAGACTCTTTTCTTTTTCTTCTGTCATTGAGAATTTTAAGTAAAAGCTCAGGTGAACTTCAACACTGAATTACAGTAAACAAGCTTCTCGAAAATTTTGTAGGCAAAAAAGTGATGATGTGAGTAACTGTTGCTGTCATGACTGAGATCTATTTCACCGCCATCAAAGTATTTATTTATTCATATTTTTTGCTGCTATCAAAGCACCATAATCTGGCAGCGGGCCGGATATTATTGTTGGCGGGCAGTTTGGGTCCATAATCACAGACAGAATGAATGAGTTTCCCTTATCGGTGTTTGTATAAACTTTATTTAATATGTGGTTTATAGTGGACTGTGGTGCAGAAACAGTGACAGTGTTTCACATTCCAGCCTTACATTTTCCATGTTGTCTGTCAGAGGCAAAGTCACAATAATATATGGTTTTATTGAATAAATATAATTTCCTAATAAATATACCTAAAGAAAACTCATTTATTGACTGGCCACTCTGCTGTCTCAGAAGAGACCAAGGGGGTAAGTCACAATTACAACAGTGAAACCGACCAAAGCCATGTGGGCCCACAAATGACGTCAAAACCCTGCAACATCCCGTCGCACACGAGAGATGTAACCGTATTGCTTAGATTTATAAACTCTCAGTGAATCTAAAACAACTATTCGGCCATCAGTCACGCTGCGTTGGCAGGTGAGCCTCGTAGGCGGGCTGACGATGCAAACCAGACAAACTTTTTGTTGGGGCAGCTATGCAGCTACTAGAATTGCGGTGTTTCTAGGACCGTAGTTCTTTTGCGACAGTGGAGCGGTGGTGGTAATGCACAGCAACACAAAGGAGGTTAACCCTGTCTGCTACCACGTCGCTCGTGAGGGTTGACCAGTCAACATGCATATAATCAAAACTTAGGTTTATGCACAAACTCTGCGATGGTTGTGGAAAGGGTAATTGGCTTCGGAGGGCTGTCAAGAGTAACATAGCTAGCTAGCTAACTGGCAGTATCAAAGTAAGCAAGGGTCCTAGAAATGCAGGTCTGGTCCAAGGATTGCGGTCCTGAAACTGCAGCTACATACTACCCGCTGTGTCAGCATCACATCTGTCCTACGCTCTTTGAAGGGTAGGGGGCAGTGGTAGACTGGATAGATGGTTGCAATTCACAACTCTCACCACTAGATGCCACTAAGTCTTACACACTGAACCTTCAAAAAAAAAAAAAAAAGCCTCAGCAGTTATGATTCAAGCAAATAACTCACAGATGTGATTGAACAGTAATCTGTTTTTCTTTCCAAGTGTCACGGTTGAAGCAGGTTTTCCGGCTTAAATTATGTTTAGCTGCTGTAATAGTTCAGAAATTTAGGAAATACACTGTAATTCCAAGAGTGAGATCATTCCTATCTGTTGGTGTGTTAAAAATTCACTTTTCACTTTGATGAAACTCAAACACCAGAGACCCTGACCTTTACACAATTAGCGGAGTGCCCCTTTAACATCCTATTTTAGCTTAAACATCCCAACTTTACGTCTCTTGTCAGTTTACTTTAGAAAACATTCAGCAGTGAAACTGTTTCTAATAGTTAGATTAGTAGATGGGCGGATTTTCATATTCCATCATGTGGGAGGGGAACATCGGGGGAATTGAAACTCCAAGAGAACAGCGGGGAGATGGGCAGAGGAATCTAAAAAATTGGGAAGCATGGGGCGCATATTTCATCATTAATCAAATCATTTATCATCATATATAATTTAGATGTTTGTGTGTTTTCTTGCCAGATTGGCCCGTGGCTGTACTTACACTGGCTCGCTCTGTCTGAACAGCCCAGTTGGTTAACTCGAGCGCCAAAAGGAAGTGGGCAGAGCTTTGGTGTGTTTCCGCCTCCTGTGGGCCCCGACGATTTCACACTCTGTGTGTCTGCCCAGTCAGAGACAGGGAAGACCAACTGGTGGAAGGAAACAAGAAGTAAAGGTAGCAGAGGAGTGAAAGGTCAGAGAACACGATGGTGAAAGAGCAGCTCGTGCAGCAGCATTGACTGACGAGCCTGCGGGCAGCTCTGCTTCTTCATCCTGTCATGTTGGACTGAGGGCAGACTGGATACTCGTCACCGTTAAGCCCTGGATATACTTTTAACTACACGTTTGCGTATGCAAAATGGCTGCCACGCGTATCCTGCGTCCCCAGGGATTAACGCTGCCATGCGATCCCGCGTCCCCAGGGATTAACGCAGTTCAGCACATGAACCTGGGGGCAGTATGTTGATCTGACCGTCAGGTCAGCAGCACTCTACTGTTCCACACACCAGCGGTATGCGGGTTGGCCATTAAACCCAAAAGAAGAAGAAGGAGGTCGGCAGACTTTAAATAGGCGATTCATGGCAGGATGTTTACAGTGAAACTCCTGGAGCGAGTCCTCCTGGAGTTATGTTCGTTATGTCTCATTAAAATCACAACCTGCTCGAGTGTTGCTATGTTAGGTTTGTTTACGATGTGCAAATTTGGAAGTTGTCAAGGAAGATAATCCGACATCGGTGAGGGATGATCCAGTCCTGGTCTGCCCCCTGGTAGATTCGCATTTAATCCTTCAGGTACACACAAAGTACACAGACAAGTATGTGAACAATGCCGATTGTGTCGCCGACGCTTGTCTACGCCTACGCATTGTCAAAAAGCAAGTATATCCAGGCCTTTACTGACGCACATGGCAGCCTTTAGCGTCATCATTGAACACTAAAAAAAAAAGGCAGTGTACGGAGGTGGTTGGAGAGAACAGGTGGGTCAAAAACTGAGCTTTCACCCAGTAAACTGTTTGTAATGTGAAATAAAAAGTTAACATTGATTGTTTTTAGTTATTTACATGACTTAGCTTATGTAAATTCTAACTAACCATAAATTAAGCTCTTACCATGATCTTTTCTAAAACCTAACCAAATTACGTTAACCACTAGTCTTATTATGAAAGTGTAACCTGACGTTGCATATTTACTGCTGCTAATTTGACTGTGGAGCCTTAAACGCACAAAAATGAAGCTAAAGCATACAGAGGGCATGAAAAAGGCGACAGCAAGCGCCCATATGTGCCCCCCTGAGATAACAACGTGCGGGACGGAAGAAACACTGCGACATATCATTTAAATAGTTATTCTTGTTTTTATTTAGAAAGCTGGACACTGTCCTTAATACATACACACAATTGCAATGTGTCCTTTTTCTTAATAAAAGATAGTAAAAAATATAACTTAGCTAACTAGAAAATCCAACAGCTAATGCACATTTGGATTAGATATCAGCTGCTTGTTTTCCTGGTCTACTGTGAAGACAGTAGGCTCCAAGTATCCTGGTGGTTCAGCCTGCAGCCTAGTGGACTCTGAAGGTGTCCAGTATTGTCTCTCTGTTAGCGCTGTAGCTGCTCCACCAGCTGTTCTCTAACTGCACCTGTCCGTGCGGAGGTTTTTTACAGCTTGTTGCATAAAGACGACTCTAGGAGAGCGCCGATAGTGAACCGGAACAAGAAAACTGCAAACAGACATTTAAACCACGAGCTGAAACTCTAATGCCGTGGTTCTCAAAGTGGGGTCCGAGGACACCCAGGGGTCCTTGAGGATGCTCCAGGGGCCACCAGCAAAATGGGGAATAACTTATTTAATTCCATCCATAAGTGACATAAGAGAGAACGTATGATGTTTCAAACACTTTCTGTAATAAAACATCTAAAAGCCAAAATCCTATGAGATGGGGGTCTTTATTTTATTTAACCTTTATTTAACCAGGCAAGACAGTTAAGAACAAAATGCTTCTTTACAGCCACATCCTCTTAAAGGGATGGATGCAAGGGTATAAAAAGTAAGATAATAGGGACAAATAGATTCATGAGACATAACATATGAAACGATACAAGAAACATAGCAAAACACGAACACACTTCACAGTTGGAAGCAGGGCAGCAAACGGCGGCCTGTGGTCTAACTTGTGTCAGTTTAGGGTCCTTGACACGGGTTGATTTGTCATTTTATGTTTTTATGATTTGTTATTCTTAGATAACTGTACTATACACTTTATTTTAAAACGTGCAACATGTAAGAATTGTAAGACCACCTGCCAGAAACCCGCTAACTGCTGCTAACTGTAGCTGCTAGTTAGCTCAGTAAGCCATGCAGCTAGTAGCAGCCCTGTTAGTTTACTTTGCCCGGATTGGGAGCTTGGAGCACCGGGTGAGGGTTGGTGTTTGTTTACACCCCTAGCACAGGAGCGACAGGGAGGTTTTCTGGCCCGGGGCCAGAAGGGGACCCAGTGGGGAATGCCGTTGGGGAGCGCCACCGGAATAAGCACCACAACTGGAACTGGGTTCAGCAGCCTCCCAGTAAACACACCCATATCCGGACCAAACAGACCGACGGAGGCCAGTTTGACGACAGTAAATACAGTACAGAGGTGATTTACAGCAGCTCCGACCGGGACGACCAAGACATGGCGGGTTCAGGTGGGGACAGGAGGGGCGTCAAGTGGGAGAGGAGCGAGCAGGAGGTGGGGCTGAAGAGATATTGGATGATTGGAGATTCGATTTAGCACAGAGGACTAAGCACCGAGATTATAAAGGAAAGGCGGTGTGACTCTTTTTCTAGCACTGTCTGATGGGCACCGTGCCACTCTAACTTGGACTTCTTTAATTAGCTGGCTGAAGACAGAAACAGAAGGAGAGGGTTTCTTAGGTCGAGCGTTTCCTGCGGCTCAGCTCAGGGACCTCCTGATTGGGCCCTCGCTCTCCTCGCCGACCTTGCAGAGAGCCGTTTAGTTTTACCTGGAAGGCGAGGAGGGATTCAGGGAGGAGCGAGTGTTTGTAGGCAACAGAGCAGCCGTGATGCTGTCAGACAGCTCGCTGTTTGTTTCCTCTGCTTCTCTTCCTCACAGGGATTCTTTTCCCCCACCCACGGAATAAAACGAGCACGCTCTAATTTAACTTATTTGATTTCTCTGTAAATTAAATGTCCTTATTCCACTGTTGTTCTTAAGATTGCTCTGCATTAGCACCAGCGTTTAGTTTGACTTCTTCCTGAAAAGCAATCATTTCTCCCTAACTGGATCTCTGTAACCACATTTGCTCTGCTTGGTGTCATAAAACGCCGGCTCGTTGCGGCAGATTGGCCTTTCCATGAAACCTGAACTGCTGATGGAAACGCAGAAGAGGAAATAAAAGAAGAAACACTCAAGAGCTCAGAGTCAGACTGGTGGGTGTGTGCTGCTGTGGATTAGAGTTTCTGCTGCTGAGATATCAAACTGCTGACCTCGACTTTCTCATTTCTGCAAGCAGGCACACAGAAACATTCAGACTTTACTCCGTTGTTAATAAACTCTACTTACTTTAGTGTAAATCTTCAGCTTTAACTGGAATCCACAGATTATTTTATCCGTGTAGAAGAAGCTTCCCACAGTCCACCAGCAGACTCTTAATGTCCTGACGAGGCTCACCTGTGCAGGTGTGTTTGACCTGGCTGTGAACCCAGTGGGCGGGGCTGCAGCCAGTGGAAGAAAAAGTACTTAGATTATTTAAAAATTTTAAGTAAATTTCCTGCATTCAAAATGTCACTTAAGTAAAAGTACTAATTTTACAGGTGGGCAGCAGAGTACTCATACTTATATATCATTTCTTTCGGTAGTTTAAACTATAACAATACATCACGTTTGATGAATTGGTTTATATGAAAAGTAACTTCATCTGAGTAAAAATGCAGTGGATTAAAAAGTACAATATTTAGTATGGTGGAATAAAAGTAATAAAAGTGAAGTACAAATACAAAAAACCACCTTCCAACAAGTGAGTCAGCAGTCCGTCCTGTAGTGAGCTGAGTTACAGCAGAGTTACGGGACAGGCGGAGGACAGGACGTGATCGCCACAGTGATCCTGGATCCTCGGAAACTGAAAATAAGATTGAAAGGAAGTGACAGAGATTCATAAAACGCCTCTGACTACAGCATTGGAGATAGTAAATAATATACAGCGAATACATTGAATGGTTATAATAACAGTCTGGACAAAGTGGAATTATATATATATATATATATATATATATATATGCTCATATAGATATATATATATATATATATATGTACACATATATAAATATGTAGGTATATATATATATATATGCTCAATAGATAATTTCAGTTCTATCATGAAATTAGATTGATCATATTTTAGCTTACAACGAGTCCACATAATTTTTTCTTTTCATATTATTGTAAAGGCTTCTTATAGTGTGTGCGTGGTAAATGTTCAGGCCGTCATGCCGTGTTTACGGCTCAGTGTCATTATTTCAGCACGCGCTCTGGAAAAACAGACTTTTAATCTTTTAGGTTTTTCTGGTGAAATAAAGGTTAAGGGATCGTGGTTGAAGGAGGGGAGCGGCGGGGTGAAGCTCCGCCTCTTCTCCTGTATCTCCACGGAGATCAGCAGCCTCCATAAGAGCCTCCTCTCTGTTACTGAAGCATTCTGGGGGATGATAGTGGGTGATGGTGGGGGGGTCCTGTGGGCATGAATCGGCCCTGGCAGGCCTTAATGCAGCTGTCAGGCGTCCTGGTCCAGCGATGCGATTTCCCCCGTTCCGTCACCGTCACCGCCAAGATTATACGGCTTTTAAATGAGCTGCAGCCACAGGGAACGGCACCCGGGGAACGCCTGTCGCAGAGGCAACATGAGCCATGATTTGCCGTGCCATTAATCTCGCCGGGGAGATCTCAGCCGATTTGTCCTCGCCAACAAATGAAGCTGTAAAACTTCTCCTCCCCCCTGCGTGTGTCTCTCTGGATGAATCCGTCTGACAGGATCAGGACGCCACAGAGACCTGGACCTGAACGCTGCACGCGCGGTGTCTGATCGTCCAATCAGAAGCAGAGATCCATACAGGCATCTATATTGTTGTGGAGGGAAAGAGAAGAGACACTTCGGTTTCACTTCACTTCCATCCATCTCACAGAAACTGGAAGCAGGACTGACTCAGCTCGCTGATCCTTCAGGCCTCAGCTCCGCCTCCCTGCAGGTGAATTACTTGAAAACCAAATAAAGAATAAAAAAAGTCTGCACCCACACGCATATTCACTTTGTCCTCATTCCATACTGACGTGTGGCTGTCTGAAGCTGTCTGACATGGCTTAATACGCACACCGATGGGCCTTCAACCGCAGGTGTGCAGATATTTTATCCTGTGTGGCTTTGGTTCTGCACACGAGCCGCGTTCACAGGTGAAGGAGCGGAGCTTTTATACGAGCATTAATGCATCGGCAGGTGAAGGAGAGGAGCTTGACATTGACCTGTTTTCTTTCTTGCAAACATTACGGCATCGAACATAAATCTGGCCCCGTGTGTATTCATACGAATACACCCACTGTAACACCCGTACCAGGCCCTGAACCAACAAGTGAGGACCTGCAGCTGTCGTGGTGTTCAGGGGCATCGGCGTTTCACTATGAGGTTTTAAAACATTACATTTCTGCCACAGTTTCAGTTCTTCATGATACGCTGGGCATAAGCCCTCTTGTTCTAGCCGCTATACCAGTGGTTGGCAACAGGCGGCCTGCGGGCCGAAGCCGGCCCGTCAGCAATAATATCTGGCCAGATTACTTTCACAGGGGCAAAAAAAACCCCCACAAAAACATTATAGCAGCTGAAACAGATTATGACAGTTATGACAGCAAAAGTTACTCACGTAATCACTTCCTCTTGAGTGATTGTGCCTACAAAATAAAAGCACGAGAACATTTTTGCAGCAGTACTTTATGGAATGTTTAATTGAGAGCTTTTACTTTGAAAAGTTCTGAAGGAAATTCAACAGAGTCTCTGGCTTGCATGACGCACGCTCTGAAAAAGCTGTCAGAAACCGCAAGATGTTTAATTGTGATATGTAATATGATGTCTTCACAATCGATTCGTGGAAAAAGGAAGAAAAAAATACCTGCAGCAAGTGAGGATTGAACGCACAGCCCTCAGAACGGGAGTCCTGTGCGTTACTCTACGGAGGGAATATAGGTGGTCACTTGATGATGAGTTGACAGTGAGCATTTAATGACTTGAAAAAAATTGTCGTGATGCCAGACTTATTTGCCGACCCCTGCTGTACAGTGAAGGAGGATTCTGTCACAATAAAATATTACCGTATGGAATCACGTTTTAATTAAAGCGAATTGGTTTCCAGCAGATGTTACTCCAGTCTGTTGCCACATAAAAGAAACATAACCGAACTTCCCGAAACTGAAGGCTGGTCGTGTCAGCAGCTGCTTTCCCTCTGATACTCCTCTTTGTCTCTCCTGTCTTTACTTTCTCTTTTTAATTGACATGATTTCTGCAAAGTTCTCCTCAGCGTTATCCGCATTCGTTTGGAGAGGAACAATTTGTGTCCATGTGCACCTTTCAGGCGGGACAGCGTTCTCCGCGTAGCCTTGTTATTTTGTTCGGTCTCGTGTTCTAGTTTACTCAGTATCCATTTTGTCTTTTATCTTAGTTCCTTTTTCTGTGTCTTGGTTCTCAGCCCTGAGCCTGAGCTCCTGCCTTAGTGTTTACTTCTGCTCTGTAAACGTCTGTGTTGTTCTGCACACGTCTGCTCTGAGTTCTGTTTTATCTTAGCTTCAGTCTGTGTTCCTGGTTGGAGTTAGTTTATTGGGGATCTGTCTGCTTGTGTCTGCGTTACTTTGTTTATTATTCTGATCTGTTGCGTCTTATTGTGATATGGCCTGTGTTTAGTGCTAAGTAACCTGTGTTATGACGGTTACCATAGTAACCCATCTGCATGCCCGTGTCTCTGGGCCTTTCTCAGTCTGTGTTCTTGTCTGCTCTCGTTAAACGGTGAGAAATCAGCTGTATAGATGTCAAATATTGGCAGTTTTACTAAAAATGACGGTGAATCGAAAATGTTCTCAGACATTTTCCGAGTTGTGTTCTAACGTGCTAACGAACCAGCCCGCGGGGGGAAGCTAACCAGCCGGCCTGCCAGTCATTTCACAGAGCCTCATCAGGCATGCAGACCACTTTTAACGTTCGTACCGCTGTTATTCTGTCATTACATTCTGAGTCATGTTGTAAGTTTGTAACTTAAATCCAGAGACTAGGGCTGGTCCGAATACCATTTTTTGAGCTTCGAAGCTTCGGTAGTAATGAACATCGAATATTCGAAGCTTCGAAAAAAATCAATTTGTATAATTTATATTAAAATTTTCGGCTGCACAATCTCTTTAGGCTGCCTGTCCGTTTGTGTTAAAAGGCCATCTGTTGCTGGGAGGCTGTAGGGCATGAATATACAGTCACTGGCCAGTAGGGGGCTCACACGCTCTATTCTGCCCAGCAACACGAAAAGTGAGAGGCCAGTTTGACTGCACGGAGAATACGTGAAAACTTCACACCGCTGTTAGGTGTTAGTCTTGGTTCGGGAGTGATTTGTGCGTTCATAAAACCGTAAGTTTCTGTTTTGTTGCTGTATTTACTTAGCCTGTTTCTTGGGCATTTTTTAAGTCCTGTATAATCTGTAGCAGACAAGCGAATGAGAAGTTTGTCATCATTGAAGTAGAAAGTACGTACATACGATAGGATTACACAGTGTTTCTTTTGTCTTTAGATGTTATGCTTTAAAGATAATTAGTATTATTTACATATTATTTGTATTCTGTTTATGGTTTCAGAAACCACAAATCTCCTCAATGCCAATAGATAAGACTGTAATTATGCACCTTAAGGAGAAAATAAAGGAAACGCTCATTGCAACAAAGCCTGGTTATTGGAGCCGCTCTCTGTAAAGGCAAACCCAGAGTCCTGACCCGACTCTCCACAGCGATTTGAATTATCCACCACAACACATGCACTATTTTTCAGTTTGCATTTTGATTATTTCCAGAAACCGCTCATCCAAACGGTTTGGGGCACGAGACGGACGTCAGCAGTAAAATCTCAAAGTCTCCTATATTTCGCAATAGATTGATTTAGATTGATAATAAGGGTAAAAAGCGCTAAAGGGACAATCCATTTTGTTTCTATTATTCTATTTTCCACAATGCAGCTTAACCCAAAATACAAGCTCAGGCATGCACTTCTGTCTGTCCAGACAAACTCCGCTGTTCTAGCTCTTTTGAATACTCCGTTGCAGGAACACTTTCAGTAGTCCAAGAAGTAATATATATTTATTAAGTAACTATAACGAAGTTATATGTTAAGTATTATTTCACCAGATTTTATAGTGTAAAAGATATTATATGCAGGGTGTGCAAAAAAAAAAAAACAAACCCGAATGTCAAATGTCACATTTTCAAATCGAATACCAACCCACCGAACGAATATTCGAATATTCGAATATTCTAGTCCAGCCCTACCAGAGACATCTGGATGATGTGCAGAAAAATCTGGTCTTGTGCAACTTTGGAAAAAATAAACGGAAATAGACTGAAAGGGGACTGTCTTTAATTAATATTATTATATTAGACATTACATTGTGTGTACAGTAGAGTTGTGGTCACAGTATTTGCCTTTTATTTACTTTTATTTTATATAAATTTCATGTCTGTGCAAATATATCTTAAGTTAAAACCTACAATTAACCCCATTCTGAGCTTTTTGTTTTTGGGGGATCGAGCCTGGCTGAGTGATTTACCAGCAAGAACAAGTCGTCTCAAACCGTCAGCAGCGTTTTATGTACTTGTGACATTTCAAGTTCATTCTTCCAAGAACGACAAGCAAGAACGTTCTTTGCCTCCTTTGTTATGAGAAGCACCCTCTGTTTTCCCCTGCTGTCTCTCTGCCTCGTTAGTCCTGATATCGACCACCTGTGTTGCTCGTTAGTCCCTGGTGTTTACATGTTTGGTGTTTCTGTTCAGTCCTCGTCCACTCATGGTAGCGTGTACCTTGCAGCGCTCTGTCCTGTGATGTCTTCTGTCTGCCTGTTTCCCTGCCAGTTCTTGGTTTTCCAGTTACATTATCTGTTTGTTGGGATTGTTTATTTTACTTTGAATACCCAGGACTCAGCCTCTCTGTTTGTAAGTTTGCTCGCCTTTTGTTTAATTAAATCTGTGAACTTCACCTGCTGAATCCGTGTCCTGCATTTGGGTCCACCGACCTTTGCAACCACACAGTCGTGACAGAAGTATTTCTTGATTTATTGCTGACATTTTCTTTATTATGTCTCGTTAGAAGGTACTGACATTCATTTCTCTTACTAAAACAAACCCTGAATAAATATATTTTTAAATTTTAATCAGTAATCTCACTGCACCGCCAGATTTTTCTAGTCTCAGCCTGAAAAACTAGTTGTGATGGTTTGTATTTTTCCACTCAGTCTCCGGCTCTCGTCCTGCTGTTCCAGGGTTGTGTATCATCTCATCACATGTTTGCAAACAGTCTCCTCTTTCTCAGGCCCTGCGCTCGGCCCTGAGGGGCCCCCTGAGAGACCCGGAGGACCGTCTCAAGTGTTCCTGCTTTGTTTTGTTCCCCTTCTCTTCTGTGTCCTTTCATGGCGGCCATTAGGCAGCCGGCCAGCGGCGGCGGTTGTTGTTTTGAGCCGAACGGCGTCAGCAGCTGTGACATGGACTCCAGCGAGAAGCCTGAGAGAGGAAAAGTTTTAATGGATAGGAGAAAGGGGAACTGGGTCGGTATCTGCCCTAACTGGTCTCCCAGGCCCCCCTAAAACCCCCTGGTGCCCCAGACTTGCCAGCAAAGCATCACGGGAAAGGACGGTCTGTAGGTTTGGTGTTTGTTGCCTTGGGGAGGGACAGTGGGGAGGGGGGGTGTTTGTTAACCTCTGGGAGTCGCGTCCTACATCAGCTGTTGTTCCTGTTCCATAAAAACCTCAAGCTAAGTTGTTTTTTTGTTTTTTTTGTACCCTCTTCAAGAATAAAATCCCCTGGCTGCTCGTTACACACAAGCTTTCTAAATTTAAATCCCCACTGTGGAAAAAAAATAATAAAATTAGACGCAGGGAAAAATCTCCCGATGCAAGAACACACGTTTCCACACATAAACATAAACCTCCATCAAAAACTCATTTTGTTCTTTATGTATCGCACATTAATTCACCCGTTTTGAAAATACCTCCTCAGAGCAGCTTCTCTTCGTCTCTGCACGTCTCAGTCCAGTTTTCTGGACTTTGTTCACGTCTGACATTTAATGCTTTCAGTTTTGGACAGATGATAAAAATATAGACCTAGAGGAGGGAAGCTGTACTCTCCAAAGAATTCCCATATATTTAAATAAAAAATAGCCGCTTTGACATTAATGATAAGAAAATAGAAAAAAAATGTCTTTGCTGTTAAAGGAGACCTATTATGTGACTCCTCTGGCAGCTTTGCATGATTCATAGTTCAAAAAAAGAATTTTCCATCATATACTGGCTCTTCATGCAGGCCCTCATTCCAGCCTCTGTCTGAAACAAGCTGTAGATGCTCCTGTCTCTTTAAGCCCCCCCCCTCCCTCAAAGCCCACTGTCTTCTGAATGTCTTATGTGGTTGCCAGGTTGCCGCAGGGATATGGATGATTGTTCCTTTGTGGGTGTGGCCAGCATGCTCTGCCTGGAGCAGATGACCATATATGGAAATCCGGCTCAGAATGACATACCAAGCCCTTAGTAGAAAAAACAGTTTAAAACTGCGTGTAGCCTCATTAGTTAGAGGTCTACTAGGATAACTTTTTATTTTAAATGATAATGTGACTGTTTGGTACATTAATCTTTCTATCAATGGCAACAAGCAATTTGAATACAAGCCATTAGAATATCTGCACACGAGGCTGCAGATGGCTTTAAGTTATCCAGAAGAACAAATGAGAGTGTTTGAACCACAGAAGGTAAAAAGTCTGAGCGATGAGGTCACTTGCGTGGAAGCAAACATGTTTTTGATCCAGAGAGAGTGAGGAGGTCTGTAATGCTCAGAGAGTTAGCAGCTCTTTGATGAGCAGCCATTTGGAGAGTAAAGAACAGGACGAGGCCTCGGGGACGTGCTGCTGCTGGACGTCACCTTTTCATTTATGTTTTCTTTCTGACGACGAATGAGAAAACAAGACGGGAGGGGATTTCTACAAGGACTCACATGCAGGTTGAATCTGGATCTGTGAGTTGTCTTCATCGAGGGTCCAGAGTTAACTAGAAACTAAAAGAGCTGATCTCGCAGTTTAAAAGCAGACAGACGAATCAGCTGCTCAGAATAAACCTCGCTTCTTCCCACGGTCGGATCCAAGCGCAGCTACGACAGAGCTGCTCTTCTCCTCCAGAGAATCACAGTCACATCTGAAGATGTCTGCACAGCCTGTAAGCACCTTCTCTCTTATTCTTATCTATGTTTTCCACGCTGAGGAAAGTCATTCTATATTTTTGTCAACAAATCCCATGGGCAGACTTGTGTTAACATCCGAAGGGGGCCCTGGGGCAAAAACTTGTTTTGGGCCCCTACTGACCCCCACTCTACACAACAGTTTTCATTTTCCCCCCAGACACCTAGAACCCAACCCAGTCCTCTGGAGACTTGAAATGATATGCTGATTTATGCAAATGTGAATATTTGCTGTGATGATACTTAATACGCTGAATAATCGATCAGTTTTGTTTTTATTTATTTTGTACATAAACAATTAGAAGGAGAGGAAAATCAGGCCTATATCACAATAAGCAAACAACAAAACTAAAAACAAACAGAACTGAACAGACTGACTGAGGTGCAGCCTTAACTTTCCCTGTGTGTTTTTATTGGTCTTTAAGAATAAAAAATAAAATCAAAATTTCGTTTCTTTAAAAACACACATTTTTCAAGGATAAAAAAAAAATTATGTCCAATGAGGTGGAGAGCGTGCGCCTAAGTTTTCAACTGAAGAAATATGTATTTAACAAACCAGTGAATTAAATGATATAGTCTGTGAAAACTATATTTCTAACGCTGTTAAAATGTGGTCACATATTCTAACACTGTTTAATCCAATGTAAAAGCTAGAACCTGACTTCTGACTGGTCAGCCTCTCTCTTTCCCAGCATCCTCAGCTCCACTATCACTGCTGCTTCTACTTCTGTCAGCCATTCATCATCACTGCCACGAGCATTATCCTCACTTGATTCTGATGGAATTTGCTTCTCTATCCTGAATGCCTTTCTATTAGCATAAATCCACTGATCAACATGCAAATAAGTTTGTGCACATGAAGTAATTTTAAGAAGTAATTTTACAACATTTTAGGTCTCAGTAAAAGTATTTTTAAGAAGTAATTTTAGAATATTTTAAGTCTCATTCTAGTTAATTGTAGTAATGTGGCCACCGATAAGGTCCAATTTAGTGGACAGATGATTAATTGTAATTTCCTCCCAACATAAAATCAATATTTGGAAAGTTTGACAATTGTATAATTTCTTAGTTGTTACCAAATTTTATTTAAGTCCAGGGGTCTCCTACAACTGACAGGAGCGGCAAGTGCTCAGCGTTTCTTTCGTCCGTCGGCCATCTGGGTTCTGACAAATTTAAGTAGCACTCAGAGCGGCTCACCAGAGGGTGAGAGACAAATGACACACTAGCGTCCACTGTGGTGGCTGATGATACTAAACAGAAGAGCGTAAAGAGAATGAAAAAGAGGAATCCAGCTGTTATTAAAGAAAATAATCATCATACATATTGATAATGAAATGATTTGCTGGTTGCAGCCTTAATAACACCTTGCCCCAGGTTTTTTTTTGTTAATTATTTGTGAACTAAAACAGTGAAGGTCTTCAAAAACTACACCGGGGGCCACAACATGGAGCTTAAATATATAATGTGGTGCAAATGTTTAACTCATTTGGAATCAATCAAATAGAGCGGAGGCTGAGGCTATGGGGGCCCAGTTTGTGATCCAGCCATGTGCAGACTCAAACCAGCGACATGTGACCGTCTGACGTCCTGTCTGTGGCGCTCCAAGCCCATTGGTTCCTGCTGAAGACGTGAATCTTTAAAAACACCTCACAAATGTAGAGTTTCATTTTTTTCCTGAATCTTCTGAAACACATGTTCTGTTATCCACATCATCACAAACGTGGGGCTTTCATGGTCCCCTGGGGGTCCTGGGCCCCGAGGCAGCGCCCACTCTGCCCGGTCGATAATCCATCGGACCAGCTCTCTGGCCTCGGTGGGCTTCCTCTTCTTCATGTTTCTCTCTTTCAGGCTTTTGCACAATGTTGTTGAGAGTAAAGCCCAGTTCCAGTTCAGGAGACCTGCACAGAGGCGGTCGAGTGTGGTTTGATAACGCCGAGTGTTTCCTGTTCGTTTCATCACGATGGGAACTAATCGACAATAACTACTTTAAATTTCTCACATTCATTGTGCACAAGTTATCATTCACTTAAATAAGGTCTCCTGAAAAGAAAAATGTCATCTGTCTGCTGTCAGTGCCTGTTTAATGTGACAGTGCAATGCATTGTGGGTCTTTCCATGTAGAGTTGTGGAGCTCAAACAGTCAAGCTGAGAGCCTGAAAGTGTCTGAAGTCTGGGACTGCTCGATGGGAAACATTAGATCTGGACTTTTAAAGCAATCAAGAGGGTCCCATATGGACACCGCACATGCTCAGTGCTGATCTGTGTTTCAACTGGGACAGTCAGAAACCAGCATCCCCACTCAGATTAGATCTGAGTAAGATAAAAAATAAATGTTTAATATAATTTTTTTTCCTTCCAGATAAAGTCCTTATGTTTTTCTTATTTAAACGGCAGATCACCAGAAGTGAAATCAAACCATCTGTGATCTTAATGAGTTCTGGACTTAAGTATTTATGGAGGCTAAAAAAATAAAGTGCACGTGGGTGTTAATATACAACAGAAACCATTTAGCAGTGAAATCCTCCTCTCAGACGCTCAGCTGCTCGCAGCATCTTCTTTAAGGCGCGCGCAGCCTCGTCTGGGAGACGGAGTTAATTAAGGTGAAAGTCGTGGAGGAAAGACGGTAAAGCCGCGGCTCTCGGCTGCTTATCTGAAAGGTGTGAACAGGTATTTACTCCAGCTGGGAGAGACGCCAGCACCAGAGCTACCTTGCTAACGCCGGATTAGCGGCGGGGCTCTGTCAGCCCGGTTTCACCGGGGGCCACGTCAAGAGCTGAACTGTCAGTTGCGTTAATGCGCGGGGAGAGGGCGGCGTCACCGCACGCCAGATACTGCAGGTGAATCTGTCCACGCTCTGATCAAACAAGAGGTCCTGTGGTTTCCTTCATGGCAGGAAAGGTGGTGTTTTAACTTTTAACTGCCCTCCGGGATCTGTTACATCACGCTGTTAACAAAATGGAGCCTTGATCTAATGTGGGCATCACTCCCTATTTAATATAAAACACAGTATATTTATTATTGTTTGAAGTTTGTGACAGTTCACCTGTCAGGGATGATGATTCATAAATGTCTGAAATTATACTTTACTGCCCTTTAAATTGTAAACCATTGAATGTCTGTGTGTTTCCATTCACCTCTTTAAATGCACATTTTAATTATTTTTTTTAAAGTTTGTGTCATGTATGAATAACTGAAATGGCTTCAGCTTAATTGAAGAAGACTCTTCCATTGGTTTCAATTTATTTCGACTGTCCTCTTGGTTCCTTGTATTTCTGCATATCCACTTAGAGAAATGAAATATATCTTGTCTTTACCCAGAATCTTCTCAGCTGATTTTCATTATAAGGCTTCCTGCAATTGGAACAAGTGAGATCCGTCTCATCTTTTCGCAGATTTAGGTTATTCTACCTGTCACTATTTAACAGCAGTATTGTGTGTAATTTGTTTCATGTAATCAACTAATTGATTTACCTCCTGTGGATCTGACCTCTACCGGTCTTATGTTCTTTTACAGGTCCTGATTGTGTAATGAGGTGAAGTGTTGTGTAGCTCAACAAACTTATTGCACTACCATGTTGGAGCCATGATGTTTCTTCTTGTTATTTTGCTGAAAGTTCATTGGAAAAATTCCGTTTTCATTGTCATCAGTCTGGCTGAGGGTACAAGCTGCTTAGTAACTCAATAGTTTTGAGTATTTGTTCCGTGTTTTTCTATTTTCTGTACTGGGTATGTTGTGTTGTTTTCTGTTGTATTAGGTCTGTGTGTTTTTGGACCCTCTTAAAAACGAGATGCTGCATCTCAAGTAGCCATCCACTAATAAAACTGAAATTGAAATTTGCTCATAAAAATATCCCAAACAAAGAGTTTCCTGTTGTGTGTAAAAGCTGTTTGACGATGAAACCAGAAACAGACTTGATGAATAAATGCTAACTTGGAGCAATGAGGAGGCTGCAACCTTCCTCACATTAACACATGAAATTAACAGAAAGGTCTGATGTTCTTTTTAATAGGTGTCTCTGACTGCGCTGTGCAGCGCTGACTTAAAGTGATGCATGCTGGACTGATCCTAGTATTTCATCACCCTAAGCATGCCACACACCTCCATGTGGCCAGAACATCAAACCAACTATTTTATCCACACCAAAGACCGAGCATCTAAATGAACTTATATCACAACATAAACAGCTCTGTGATCACTGGACATGGCTGCTGTTGTTGCCTTCCAGATATCTCTCAGATATCCTACACCGCAGTCCGACCACTCAAAACTTACATTTTACATTTATTCATTTAGCTGACGCTTTTATCCAAAGCGACTATATATGTCAGAGGTAGCATGGCCTCTGGAGCAACTAGGGGTCTTGCTTAGGGACACATTGGTGGATATGTCACAGTAGGAATTGAACCCAGGTATCCCACACCGAGGCATGTTTCTTATCCATTGAGCCATCGCCACTCCCTCCAGCTCTGATCAGCTGTGTAACTCAAATCACTAAATTCACAGAGTTCTTAGCCGGATAACAACAAACGCACCAATATACATAAATAGTTACAACCGCTGACTTTAGCCGTTTTTGCCATTTTTAGTCCAATAACAGCTGTTTTCTGCGTGTGAAATTATCGCCGGGGCCGCCATCTTGGAATTGCGCTATAACTGAACAGTTAGGTTTCATTTCTCTCGTTAAAATGAAGGACAGAAGAAGTGTTGCTTTGGAACAGACCGTCTTTATCGTCGTCTACTGAATGTTCTTTTCTCCAGTTGTGCGCCTGTAAAGCCTGGGAGTGCTTCTGAACACGGGAATATTGATCAATATTCATTGTTTTTATCAATATTTCAATGTTTTGGAAGCTTTATGTTATTTGGAAGGTGGTTGTGAGGACAGAAATATTTTGAAAAAAACTCCCAATAAAAGTGAAAACAAGCAGGAAGTATAGCCAAAACATGGACATTCGCCTGCTATATTTTTGAAAACTTGCAATAAGTGTTGTATTTTAGTTTCTTTCTTATCAAATTTCAGGTTACAGGTGTATTTCCAGGTCTACTAGAAGATATTCAGTTGGAATATAATCTACAGGATGATGGTTTTGATGGTGATTTTACTGTTAAAATATAGATTTTATACCAGGCCAGGATGAAAATATCATTTCTTCCTTTATTGCATCTCCATTTAATCTTTAATAGAAAAATAAATAGGTTGGTTAAGTTGTTTAGGTTGATTCATATTCCTTAGCTTCTGACCTTTCAAAGGAGACCAGAATTTTGGATCTAGGCCTGGTGGTTGAGGAGTTATTTCTGATTCACTATGGGTGTGTTATTTTAGGCTTTTCCCTGGAAATAGGCGTTAGTTTCCAAGAGGTTAACAGAAGGCATGCTGGGCAGAAATTGTGTCCGACTTTCACAGACACTGCAAAACTTCACCATGTCACATGACACTGAAACCTCGTGGGAACGAGCCGGCTGCAGTCGCCTGCAGGGGAACGTTTGACTATCAAGTCGGTGAAAGTCAGCTGCAGTAAGGAAACAATCTAATATAGTTTATTTTATATTTCTACCTTTTAGCAGCGCTTAATGAACCTTCACAGGCTAAATGTCTGGACAGAAGATGTCCCACCCCCTAACCCCCACAGAGGGGCCGAGGCTAGCTCATGACAAACTTTGCTCTGAGAGTGGAGTGATTCAACTCACAGAACGAATCAGTAAAAGTTTTTAGTCTTATGTGAACCTGCAATTAATCCAGAATGTCGCGTGGAATAAAAACGCTTTTGTAACCTGCAGAGGAAGCAGGGCTCAGACTCCTCTGGGTTTTTACTTCCTACGGACTGAAACTCTATAATCAGCTCTGATTTACATGATGGACAGACTTCAAATAATGTCTGTCTTTGTCAATCAAGTGTCACCTTTAAAAAACACCCTTCAATCACATTTCACTGACAGCACGAATTAAGTGAAGAGGAAGGATGAGAGGAGCTCAAAATGAAATTTTCCTCAGCGATATTATCATCCTCCTGTGAACACCGTCGCTGCGCCGCTCCACAGCCTGATAAGAGCGACTCCTGCCTTTTAAAGAAGCAAAATGACGTGCAGAACACACCGACGCCGCTTCTCTTAATTCTCATTTTATCTGGCAGCGGTCGTGGTTAGAATATTTGTGCGGCCTCTCTGTGTGTTTCTCTTTGCATGTTCTCCACCTGTAAGTCGCCGCTGAGGTCTTTGTGGAGGATTTTGTTAAATTATACAGCAGCCGATAAATCCACTCTGAGCATCTGCAGCTTTAAGAAGTTATAGAAGCAAAAGAAGATGGACCGGAGAGAGGAGGGAAGGGGGCTTCGGAGCAGAGTTGACTTTGAAGAGCAGCTGGAAGATTCGGCTAATCCACTCGGCAGATTTGGCTTCACAAAAGAGAGGAGAGGAGGACGAATCCAGGCCGACTTAAAGCCCCGCTCCTCTTCTTCCTGCTCGTCTCTCTGCACAGAAAGATGCTCTGTCACCGCGATGTCGCGCCCCGCTTGAGGAGAGGTATTACTGAGGATTTATACGCACTCAAAAAAAAAAAAAAGCACCAACTTAACAAGTCATTCAGTCGATTATTGAACCTTTGTCTTACAACAAGTGAAAAGAATCAGAGACAAAGTTTAAAGCTCCTGAAACTATTTCTCTTTAAAATTTAAGCAAAGTTTAGAGTCCAGCGTGTAGGTTTGGTTTCAGAAAAACAAACTATGATGTGATTTCCTACACAAACCTGACGTCTTGTAACCTGGACTTAAAATCTTTCATAGTTTCTTTTATAGATACTTCCTGATAGATGTATGTATCAGGGTCAAAAACAGGCAGCAGAGCACTCGCTGCTGCTCATCAGGCTGATGACCTTAAGCACAATAATAAGAACAGAAATCAACACGTTGATCAGCTCCTCTCTTCTCTCAGCTGGACTGCAGTGGCCAAACAGTCAGAGGACAATGTCCAGAGAGACAAAATCAACTTGTTTTCCACCAAAATGTCTTGCAGCGCAGCACCTGCTGGTTGTGACTGCAGCATCATCAGCACAGCTTTGTTTGGACTCACGGTGAGAGAAAGGTCCTGGTCTGGTTTCCTACAGGCAAAGTGTTGTAAACACTCGGATCACAATCTGTCCTCAGTGGGTCTCTAATCACCCAAAACACATTTTAATGCTCGGTGGAAAGGCTCTTTTAAGTTATCAAATAAATGTAGTGGAGTTAAAGTATAAAGAAGATGGAAACGTACATCAAAATTGTATTGAAGTACAAAAGTACTGGACTGAATGTTCTTACTGCGTGCAGACTATGAGGGGTTTAATCTTAATTAACATGCTGGGCTTTGTGTCCATTTAGCTGGAGATATAAATATATAACATGCATGTTCACTGAATATTACAGATGATTAGACTTTTTCTTGGAATGTGAATATTCTTTACATGTGCAGTCAGAGGATGAAACCAGGCTCTGCTTTCAGCTCCTGTCAGTTTTGGCTCCAGCCATCGAGCCCCATCTGCAGGCCAGTCAATTATTTAGCGTGATGCTAGTGGCAGCACATGGTGGTGAGGTTGTGGTGGGGGCTTTGGAAGCAGTTTGGCTCGGTGTTGGTCCCCCCACCTCCCGGCGAGCCTGGCGACTAACGTGGCAGAGAGGTGGGGGGTGATGCTGGTTAGCAGCGTCGCCGCCTGCAGCCAAAGTCTCCTCCACATCAGTGTTGATGAACGCTTAGCGTGCAGCATACGGACACTGAGACACAGAGTGCTGTGATTGGTCACTGATGCGTCACCAACACAGTGTGTGTGTGTGTGTGTGTGATGGCAACTACTTAACCAAATAAAAGCCTTAAACAAAAGTCAAACAAACAAAATATGGACACACTGATGTCTCCACTTAAATTCACTGGCTGATAACTTTCTGCACACACAACTGTATTATTCTATTTTGTAATGTGTTTTATTTTTTTGTCTGTCCTTCAGACAGGATGTATTTGTCTGCAGGAGGTTCAGCGTTTTCAATATTAAATGCACTGAAGAGTGTTTTTAACATGATTTTTCTCATCCTGCTGCTGTTTTCTAATTTTAGTATAATTTGACTAAACCAGACTGTCCTTCCTTATCGTTGAGTTTATCTTCTAATGACTTCAGAGACTCTGGCGATCAGAATTTTGATAATAACAGGATTTTAGGCATTTTCCAGACTGGACTCTGGTGGTCTGTGTCCTCTCCTCCCCGCTGCCTCGGCCCTCATCAGCCTCCTCCAGAAACAAATTACATCCATTGAATTATAAAAATGTCCATGTTTCTTAGCAGACAGACTTTCTCTTCTTTCTTTCCCTCCAACACAATTAATATGACGACTTTGAAATAGTAACCAGAGTCTGACTTTCTTCCTTTTTATTTTTTTTTTTTTGGACTCCATGTCTGATGTCACCGGTCCATTTTGCGCCCGTTGCTTCCGTCCGTTTGCAGCAGAAGAATTAGCTGCGAGAGTCTGAAATATGAGTCCTGTAATCACTGCGAGGGAGGAATGAGGCCGCAGAGTTCACAGCTTCTTAATTAGTTTGCAGTATATGTGTAATTATTCCTGCATTTTTAAATTCACTTAAGGCGCCATTCTCCTCTTCCTTTCTCTTCTCTTCATTTTTTTTTTTCAGGATCTGGTTCAAAGATGTCCTGCAGTTACGAATCAATCCCACATTAGGCTCAGAAAGCTCCATGTAATTACGCTCTTTTGTTTTTTTTTTCTTCCACTGATGAATGAACGGACGTATGGATTTAAAGCCAAGACGCCGTTTTTAGACTTTCGCACTTTCTTTCACCTCATCAGTTAAGAGAGGGCTGAGAGGCGCCGGACGAGCTGCAGAGAGGAGATCGGCCTCTTTACGGCTTTTTGTGGTGTATTTAAACGCACGGTGACATACAGAGCAATACGTAGGGACACAGTGTGGACATGAGGGAACATGTTCCAAATAAAGAACAGGAGAAAGCAAAAAATCTCACGCAGGCCTATTCAGTCATTTTGAAAGCTAAAAAAATCAGATTTTATTTAAAGACGTAAAAGATTTCAGCAGATCGGATGAGAAAATAAACATTTTCATAAACAAAATAAGGCAAAGATGACAGGAGCTGGTTCATGTTTGAAACATGTGGGTAACATGTAAAGGAAAGCTTAATGTTTTCTCTAGATCCTCCTAAGTAACAGGACTTGTATCTGTGCTGGTGTCGCTCATGGTGACGAGTTATTTTAAAAGAAACATTACATACATTAAAAATATATAAATTTTAATAATCAAAAATATAAAAACAGAATAAAACAACTCTTGATGTTTATCCTCCCCCACACACACACACTTCCTCCCCTAAGCTCTACATCCTAAGGCCAGTTTATTGGCTACATCTCCATCAAATCCAAAAACTGCAGACACCAACGCACAAGTAGAAATGCTCATGACGGCACGTAGCTGATGGCACAGAGGTATAAATTTCGCCTTAATGCTCTTACATCTTCATATTCCTCTTTATCACACTTCTCCACCCCCCCTCCTCTCCTCTTTCCACTCCTCCTCTGAGTGAATGTGATATAACCTCCTCCTCCTCTCTTTCTGGATCTCAGTGTTCATTAATAACCTGCTCAGAGGGACCAGTGGCTGTTTGGACCCTGCAGCTTCTTACAACAACACAAAAACACAAACAGCAGCTCTTATTAACGAGTCACATGGAGCTGCAGACAGAGTGTGTGTGTGTGTTGCTGTAAATGCATTACAACAGGATGTATTCAGGAGCAGAGCTCGTATCGAGCAGATATCCTCTGGTCAAAGTGTCTTTAAGGTTTAGAAAGAGACGTTTTAGTGTCATGCGCAGCGTTGGACACCGGAGTGCTGTTGGTCGTAGTAATGAAGTGTTTATGTTTATGTGTTGCTGCAGTTGTTGCACCTCAGCTGTGGTTGCTATACGTAAAACAAAGGGATCCAATTACTGATTATTTTCATTTTTGATTATTTTCCTCCATAAACTGTAAGAAAATAGTGAAACAAAGTCTTAAGAGATCCAACCAACAGTCTAAAAAACAAAAATATTAAGTTTACAGTGATATAAAACTGAGAAAAAGGAGGAAATAAAAATGCTGAGGCACTGTGGCCTCACAGCATTTTTATGGTCCTTTCTGTTTGGAGTTTACATGTTCTCTCTGTGCCTGCGTGGGTTTCCCCCACCATCAACAACATGTTAGGTAGGTTCTCCAGTCAGTGCCGTTTGACCAGACAATGCATTCAATCTGGAGTTGGTCCCCGGGCGGTGTACAGTGGCTGCCCTCTGCTACCTTCAGGGATGGGTTAAATGCAGGTGATTAATCTTGCTATGTGTATGTGACAGATAAAGTACCTTTACCTTTACAAATCCTCACTTTGGAGAAGCTGCAACCAGAGACTGACTGATATTTTTGCTTAAATGAAATTAGTATTTGATTAAAAATAGCTGCAGTTAAAATAATAGTGATCGTTTCAGTGCTATACAGCTCTGAGTGCAATTCCTTGCTTTAAAGCAAAATGTTTACAATTCCACATAATCAAAGACTAAGGAAAAATGGGAAAAACTAAATTGTGTCGACAAGAAATAATTAAAAAAGGTCTCGGCCCTGAGCCCCGGCCCCTGAGCCTGAGACCCCTGTTCTACAAATGTCTGTGTATATTCTTTTATCAAAGAATAAGGCTACTGATATTCTTTATTTTTCTTATTTGAGTCTAACATATCTAACGTGCAGACTCAAACCAACAATGTGTTAGTGCGTATCCAAATCATGTTTCACGTGTAACAAGAATCAGTCACCGTAGTTTCTGTCAAACAGGAGAAAATAGTGCCTTGGTTGGGGACTATTTCCAGCGGCGGATGAATCCACATGTGGGCGCTGTTTGTGGGACTGAGTGAGAATAAACCACAGTGTGTGTGTGCTCATGGCGATGGAGGAACATGTGACCCAGTCCAGCAGTGAAACGTGAAACTGAGAGAACAATTAGTTTGTTCAAGGTCTTCATCTGCATCTGAAAAACATCTGAACCTTCCACTTCTTTGTTTCCTCTGAGCTCGACGCGCTGACGGTAATGATGCTGCCATTCACGTCTTCATTTCATGGAATATGAAGACGACGACAGACACAAACAGCGAGAGGGAGGGAGGCTTTTGTGCTGCGCTCACAGAATCCCGGACTTCTTTATGTCGCTGTAATCTTGTGTTTTAAAAAAACAAGTATTTGGGCGTCCCACACAAATCGATTTGTTTCCCGTCACTGTGTTCATTATTTTTTATTATTGAAAAGTCAAACTGACATCCGGTATGACAGACTGTCACATTCCTCTTATTTCAAAGTGCCATAAAACTCAAAAGCAAGACTGCAAAGTCATCAACTTTATTAAAGCAGCATTTTTACTGCCAGAGTGATTTTTCCAAATAGAATAATAAAGTTTCCAGCTTCCCCTGATTCCTCTTCTGCATACATCCTGACAGTGTAGACTGGCACGTGGATTAATATTAACACTAGAACCGCCAGGGTTTTACAGCGGGTAAAATTTACCCGCTGTAAAAAATGTGTGATTTTGTGATTATTTCTGCTACATGTTGCTCCAACACACTTTGGGAAACATTCAGCACATTGGCTGTTAATTTCCTACAAACACCATCCCCATATTTCAGGCATTTACAGAATGTTTATTCTATTTTATTCAGTCTTCACCGCGCAGGTCGTTCGCCTGCGCACCTATAGCACACCTCTATCACAGGGAAAAACTGGGCTACTGCAGAATCAGTTTTGATGATCATGTAGCAACACAAAAGCTACGAGCAGCGACTTTTATGCATGTTTACTTCATACCAAGTGGATCGCTGATAATGACCCGTCAGATCCAGAATCAACCCAGGACAAGTCGCTCAGCCCCATCATTGGACTCTTCTTCATTCACTGCGCTGAGCAAGTGTAATGTCTGTAGTGGGAAAGGCGTTGCCAATAGCAACATAGAATGTTTATCTAAACGTGCGACATGAACAGCGCTAATTGTTCATGTCGCAGCGCTGTATTCTCTATAGGAGTAAATTTTACCTGCTGCCGCTTATAGGTATAAATGCCCAATTTTAAAATCTGTCTTTATATTGACATTTTTTAACAGTAGGGGGCGCTACATAACACACTTAGGAAAAGTCAGAGAAAGCTCCGCAAAGCCAAGGAGCTGCAGATTCAACTAATAATTCTCTGTAGGTTCATCACTGCCAGAGACTCCTTCCACGTTGTATTTTACGTTGATATTTCATACATTGTTATTATAAAACTTTGTTTTTCTCTTCAACCACCAAGCTTATTCTGATTTTCTGTCATTCATAATACGTCCACTTTTGTGTGAATAATGATGCTAAAGGCTGCCATTTGCTTTAGAACTAGATGCCGAAGGATGTGACAAAGTTTAGTTATTTGACGCCCTGGGGATGAGAACGGCTGCCTCTTTCACCTGAGCTGCATTGCACCTTGCTCAAACATCCACTGCCTTCAGTCAGCATGCATTAAGCTGCAGGCTAAATATGTTTATTTGTGTGGTTTACATAAATAAAGTGCATTAAAACGCCTGAAAAGACAGGCGGCGGATCTTTTGCACAACCGAGTTTTAATTCTTTTGCCAAACAGCTGAAGGTGAACGCAGCTTCGAGTTAGAGGATTCAGGAAGAATTCACAAGGTCTGGAGACGTTTTGCAGGAAACATTTCTTTCTTTTTAAAGTTTCATGGTGTCTAAATGTGCCCATCGGTCTTAACAATATCACTACGTCCCCCGATACAGTCTCGAGAGGGGCTGAGGACAATGACAACAAGCAGATGGTAGAAAAGAGACAAAGGAGTGATTAGACTACAACAGAAGTGTGGTGTTTATTTATAGACTGGATATATCCTGTCACATTAACAATACAGAAGACAAAAAGGTGGTGAAGTGGAACAGTCGTGGTCTGAAGGTCAGAGAAGTGATCTCAGGACTGGGACGTCACTGATTTGATCATCGCACTTTCCCTTGAGCAAGGCCCTTCACCACAGCAGATGGCCATCCGAGTGTCATTTCACGCTCATTTTCCGGTTGATTGATTTTTCTGTTCGTGCAGGTGTGATAAGTATTTGGTTGTCAAAAATCTACATCTGCCATCAGTGGGTGTTTCCACCACAAGACCAACGCTGTGGATCAGCGACCAAAGACTTCATCATGTTTCTCTCACAACTGTCGGGGCCTCCTGAGACGGCCCCGGGCCCCACAGTTTGGACAGCGTTGCAAAAAGTCTCAATATTTAAAGTAAAAGATGTCCAGGCTTCCCTGCAGGACTTGCAGACTTAATGGGAACTCTCAGAGCCGGCCCAGCCACTAAGCGACCTTTGCGGTGACAGTGGGCCCCGTAGCCAGCAGAGGGCCCCCTATAGTCACTGCTTGCTAGTGGTGGAAAAAAATAAAGGTACGTCAGCCCACAGGCTTTTAGATAGTCTGTACTAAAGGTCTTACATTAGCCTTAGTTAGCCGCGCTGGTGTCAACAATACTAACGCTATGGCTTGCTAACATGCTAACCGCGATTAGCATCACACCTTTTACAAACTGCAAAAAATTGGTATAGTATTAATATTATTCCCTTCCTATAGGATTAAATCGTATTAATAAAGTCAGTTAATTAAGTTAATAGCGTTATTAGGATATGGGTCTTTAATTTAAGCCATTACCTTTTATCCATGTAACATTGTCTTTGGAGCTGAGCTGTTCACGTCTGATGTTATGAAGCATTTAACAGAAAAAAAAACAGATAGGCCAGGTTTGAACACGGTCACCCAAGAAGCTGACACTGCTGGTAAGTTATGTGTTTTAGTTAAACCTATAGAGATGCCCTTACCTTCAATTATAAATCAAATCTGTCAGGTAGGGAGTGTGTAGTACCTGTTTTTACGGACTGACTCTGGAGCAACATCATGGAGCCTCCTCCAAAGCTGCCTTTGTTGAAAAGACATCTTATCTGAAGTCACTTGCAGATTGTCTTGCATTATAAGATCCTCCAGGTGTAAGCTAAGAACACATGTCATTTCAATTCAGCCAATTTATTCATTTATTATTTCATGGCAGGTCCATCAGCCTCCACCTCTACCTCCATCATTGGTGTCATCCAAGAAGCTGTCAGTGCTGGTAAGTTTAGGCCTGGATCAATAATAAATAATTACTCACCTCTAGGAACACCCAGTGTATGAACATGTCAATGTACTAAACTTACTTTGTTAATCTTCCTCATGGGTCTACCTGTGCGTGTCGAAGTGGAGAGCAGTACCATCGTGGTACCACCACACTGGTCTCTCCAGTTTCTACTGCTCCAGTGGATCCAGCTGACCTGACATCAGGCCTTAATGACACGTTGATGTGGTGAGCAGTAAAACCAACACAGGTTGACAGAGCCAGCAGTCAGCAGCAACCAGTATGGAGGGATTATTGGGTCAGAACTAAAAATTTACATTCAGGTTATTTTGTTTTTTTGTATTGAAACAAATAACAGATACAATTTTTTGAATTACAAACGAATTACGGATTATCCAATGATACCCAGACCGACAGCACTGTTCTCACTGGTGACTTTAGTCCTTTATAATGTGATAACTTCCTCAATCGCTCTGTTTGGTTTAATTGCAGTGTGCTCTTTGTCACTCAGAGCTCCTCCTGCTGACCATAAGGTGCCTCTGCGCATCAACAGTTTCAAACTCAGCCTCAGGTATTTGGAGCACAACCCTCTCATTTACATACACTGCTCAACCATAAATCCCAAATGCTCAAACGCCCAATCCTAAATGCCCAAACCATCCATCCATCGTCAACCGCTTATCCTGCGTACAGGGTCGCGGGGGGCTGGAACCAATCCCAGCTGACATTGGGCAAAAGGATTGCCCAAACCTAAATGCTCAAATACCCAATCCTAATTGCCTAAATGCCTAATCCTAAATGCCCAACTGCCCAACGCTAAATGGCCAAATCCCCAAAAGCTCAATTCTAAATACCCTAAATACTAAATGCCCTAAATACTAAATTGACTGGTGTGGGTTAAACCGCCTCCACATCACCGCCAGCAAAACAAGGGAGATGGTGGTTGACTTCCAAGGGAAGAGTCCTCAGATTACACCAGTGAACGTCCAGGGTGTGGACATTGACACGGAGTCATACGAATACCTGGGTTTTCACATCAGCAAGAAACTGGACTGGTCCACCAACACAGATGTCCTGTACAAGAAGAGACAAAGCCGCCTCCATCTGCTGAGGGGGCTGAGGTCCTTCGGTGTGTGCAGGGCACTGTTAAAGAACTTCTACGACACTTTGGTGGCGTCTGATCTTCTACGCAGTCGTCTGCTAGGGAGCCGGCAGCACAGAGAGGGACAGAAAAAGACTGAATAAACTGGTTAGGAGGGCTAGCTCTGTCTTGGACTGTCCTCTGGACACCACAGAGCAGGTGGGTGGGAGGAGGATGCTAGTCAAGCTGAAGTCCATCAGGGACAACAGCTCCCACCCCCTGCATAGGACAGTGATGTCTTTAAGCAGCTCGTTCAGCAGCAGACTGCTGCACCCAAAGTGCAAGAAGCTACTGCAGGCTACTGCTTTCCAACTATACACCAACTGCAATGCTCATTACCATTACTGCACTTTATCTATCACAATCTGTGCAATGTTTAACCCCGGTCCAGTACATACCTGCATCTGTAAATAGTGTGCATATTTATTCCGATTTTAATTCCTTTATAGTAATTTAATGTCTTTTTTTTACTGTTTGCTTCTGTTTTGGTTTGTATTCTTGTACTGGAATTGGTGCAACAAGTGAATTTGTAGGATTAATCACGTCTATTCTACTCTATTCCCAGTCATTAATACCAAATGCATTTTTCATTTAGACTTTTAGTTTTAATTCTGACAAAATAATCCCACTTGTTGACTTGACAGGATGATTGGGAACAGAACATGGCACATGTGGCCAAAGTCCTGAGAGTGGCCATCTATTTCTTTATAGACATCTTGCCGATTTAAATTTGTTGTTAAGGAGGTGGGTTTTCTATCGTTTAGTATTTTGGTGTGAGTCAAAAGTACACAGTTTATGATTCATTGCTATAGAGTTGGGCGTCAGGGGAAATAAGACACAAGTGAGGACATTTATTCTTTCTAACGAGTAATCTTGTAATCATGATAGATATTATCATTACCGCCGAGTTGATAGTAAACAAACCTACGGCGCAGATCATACAGTCAGGTGGAGCAGAGCAGTGCTACGTTAAAATAAGTTAACAAAATTAGCCAATGGGGAAAGAATCTTTCTCCAACACAAACCGCGGCCCGACGTTTTTCACAAACATCCCCATTTGTATTTGTCCCTGTATCTGTAGCTAAAATGTAAATCTCTCCCCGGCTGTGTGCATATTGAGTTGCAGACCGACAGAAGGTGAGTCTGATATTCTGCAGCAGATGAGAAAGTCGACGTCTCGCTGCGAGATGTGTGTTTTATCCAATCCTGCCATCACCTCCAACAACAAATAATACCTGAGCCTCGGCCACATCAACAGCAGCAGCAGCAGCAACCACCAAATCTCATTAAGTCAGAGATGGGAGAGGCAGCAATTGTTTTTTATGTCGTCCTCCCTCCTCTCACACACACACACAAACACACACACACACACACACACACACACTTCGTCTCATTTTTCCCTTCTCTGCAATGTGGGAGCATAGAAATAAAAGCCGGTCCAACCTCCTCCTCCTCCTCCTCCTCCTCCTCCTCCTCCGTGCCGCCTCTGGCTCTGTGGCGGGACGTTCTCATCAAATCATTACTTTTATTAACGGTCAGATGGCTTTTTAATAGAATCGCTTTATTATGTCGTTTCTCATTTTCGCCCTCACGGTGAAATTTCATCCCCCCATTTTGTTGATGTTGTTCTTTTCTCTTTTCATATTTTCTGGCGTTTGTGGCTGCAGGGTGTCGACGCCGCCAAGAGAAATTTTTACATTTTGGAGGATGCTGGAAGAGAGGGAGGGGGTGGTTCTGTTTTTTTCTGATCATTTGTTTTAGGGAACATCCCCCCCCCCCATCTGTGTTCACACTGAGCTGAGAAGTTTCATAGTTTAGTTTCTTCCCCTGATGTTTTCCCTGTGAGTTTTTTTTCTAAATTCAGGACTAAACATGGACCACGTCCGAATATTTTCATGGCTATTAGCTTCAGTGCGCATGTATAATACAAAAGCTGGAGAAACAACATCATGAAACACCAGCTGTGCGTGCGTGAAGACAAGATGAGTACTTAAAGACATTACATCAGAGCAAATCATGAGGAAATGTTTAATGTGGAACACATGTCAGTGTCACCACACGCTATTTATTTTCTCCCAGGAAAACAGACACTGGAGATCGTCCTGTTTTCTTCTTCGCCATGTTTCACCCACACTGGGCTTTTTTAAAACCTGGGCCCTATAGTCACAGATTTAGGGGTGGAAATGACTAGTGATGGAGCCCGTACAGTAGATGGCTTCAGCAGCAGTGGCAACCTTCAAAATGGCGTCCACAAAAAGTGCTTTTTGTTGCCAGCGACAGGCTCAGACTGTTCTACCAGGGGCCTGTACCACGAAGGGAGTTCAGCATACCCAGGATATCTTTCAGTTATCTGGCTTAACTAACCCTGACAATCACAGTCAAGATAAACGGTACCGTGAACCTACTCAACTCGGTAACTCAACCCAGGGTTTCCCAACCCAGCGTTCACATAAAAGAGGCGGTGCTAGCAGCAGATGACCAATCACAGACATGAACAAGTTCGCTGGCATCAGTGTCATATTTTACAAATGAGCAAACTGTAACACTACAGAAATACGGCATAGGCAGCTGACACATGCAGAGAGACAGTAGACAAAATTGGCAACAGTGTGAATGTCTTAATGAACAGGCGTAGTCTATAATAATGTGTTGATTTAATGTGTTCTTATGAGCTGTATGAAAATATCAGCCTTATTCCTTCAGCTCGGCTGTGTGTCGGCGTTTCCACATTAAAGGACTCGGGCACTGAAGAAGTGGTCGTTCTTCCTCACTTTAAAAAACTTGTCACTTCAAAAATGAGATTAATTTATTTAAAACGATCAAAAGTGTCCCAAATTAACTTCACAAAGCACTGAAATGAAAAGTCCATTCATGCCATAAAATCTGCTCAAATAGTGGCTGAAAGACTGAACGTCAACATTTAGGCTGCTGAACACCTCATTACCTGCGGCCACATCGCAAAAGGTGTGGGGGACATGACCACAGCCTCTGTAGTCGGCTATGCTAACCTAAAATAGACTAGATAGCCTACGTTCATATTAAAATTTAGCATTTCAATATTCCTACCAAACTGATCATAATATTCAGCCTCACATAAGGAAAATTAAACCCATTTATTTTAACGGCTGCGACAGGCTGGGAGCAAATAAAAAACAGGCTATCAAACACATTTCAAAGCAGTAAGTCGGCTCAGCCTACTGTCAAAACATGGAGGCAACAACAGCCTGAGGCTTTTAATCAGCCTCTGTAGGATGATATCGCTTTAGCCTACAAGAGTTTCTTTGTATAACTGCAGCAAACATAAAAGCAGCCTATAAAACAGTCTGTGGGATCTCCTACCGATGGTGACGTCATTTTGCAGAGAGCTGATTGGTCAGTAGGCGGCGTTTTCACAGAGTTGATCTCTTATCTGGAACATAACCTGCTCCGGAGCAGGTTAGCCGTTCAGCCTAAGTTACCATGGCGATCTACCCGGTAAGAAGTGAACCGCCGTCGTGGTGCAGAAGACCCAGGGTTAACCCCGAAGTTACCTGGATAAGCTCAAATCCTGCTTCGTGCTACAGGCCCCAGGTGTCTGACATCAACATTTGTTTTTAACAGGAAACTCAGGTCTCGCTCAAGGACCATTCTCACTTTGAAATCTCGTGAGAGGAGAGATCCGGGTGTGAACTACAGGGAAGCCGGGGGAGCTCGGTTCATCTTGACATAAGCTACCCTAAAAACATGATTTGTGGAATTATAGGGGATCTCAAAACACCGACAGTACGCTATTTTTGACATGCGTTTCTATTTTTCTGAATGCTGTTCTTCTCATCAACATTGAAGCAATATCATTAACTCACTTTACCTCGAAGATCAGGACATAAACAAACCTATAATTCATTTAAGATCAAGCTCCAGGCGAGAGGCTTCGTACAGCAGACATCTCATCGGAGTGTGAAAGGGGGGTTTTATTCTGTTAATGATACTGACAGCAGGGCTCGCAATAGGTTGCTTGAAAACAGCTCTCATTGTTTTTGGCAAGTTTGCACACTGGGTGAGTTCAGAGTTAGAGGGTTTGGAGCAACGTAAGGAAATAAAGTCTTGCTAGCAGCTCTTCTACGTACACAGCAGACGCCTCCAACTCCCCTCTCACGAGAAACAGCCACTGAAACAAAATAGAAATATTTCCAGAGAAGAATGTAAATCAGGGTTTTGCTTTAATTTGTGTGGATACACTTTTTTTGATCTCCCAGCATTCGTTGAGATGACTCCTCTCTATTATTTCTTTTCCAACATGGCCGACGACCCGGCCCCATCCTCCTGACCCAAGCATCCATCGGAGAAGGTAACAGATGAGCTTTTAACTGACTAATAGGCTGCGAGGGCAGGCGGACAATAAAAAGAAGATATGAAGTATTATTTTCACCGCTCTTCATTTGGTTTTCAGTTAGTAAACGATTGACGACTTTGTCCTCGTCAGAAGGAGCGACGGGTCTAATTGGAGTCGGGCTGATTATCTCGGGCCGTGAGAGGGGAGGACACAGACGGAGTGACTGTTAGCTGAACTGGCAGGTGGTAAAACAGCAATTATAAAACTAAACTTTGTTGCTTCTCAGAAAGCGTGTCTTATTTGTAACGAGTGAAGTGATAAAAGAGGAAAATAATTGGATTTTTTCCCTCTGCCGTTCTTACCCTCCAAGTCTTAAATGTTTGGGGAAAAGGATCTTTGAACAAAGTTTATTTCATTCTAACCTTTGATTAACGGTTTCCCCACTCGAGGCCATGCTGCAAAAGAAGCAAATTATTCTCAAGATCAAGCTTTTAGCCATCTCATTATCTATTTGCCATCTCTCCTCATTTTTTTTTGCCTCTCCCAGACTCTAAATGATGTGTCTGTCCTCTGAAAGTGGATGTGGTCGTGTCTCTTTAATGCTCATTTACAGTCTGTTGTGTGTTTCTGTATTCCTCTGTCTGAACAACAAAAAGGCTTCTGGTTTTTTTGGGGCCAATTAGGAAGTGACCGACCCCAATGACATTTCAGACACCAACTGACCCACCGTCAGTATCTGTGTGTGTTAGGTTGTGTTTTTAAAACACAGACTTTTTGAAGGATTATGAGGAGATTTTTTTCATAATAATCCGGAAATCTAAAGCAGAAATGTAAAAAAAACCCCAAAGAGTTTGTGATTTTAGAGTAAGCCATGCGTTCGAACTGTTTACCAATGAGGGTTTCTTTATTGAGCTTTCTCAAAGAGTGAAACCAGCAGCGTAACATAACGGTGATTGGCCCCCGGTGCAAATATTCTTCTCGTGCCGCCAAAACCACGTTCTTGTCGGGCGTACAGATACACGACGACTCCACGCAATCGCAAACCTGCACCCTTTGGTCAGCACCACGGACAGCAGCCAAAGTGCCAAACGCAGATTTCGCAGCTCGCCCTCGACTCTAACCCGATGTCTCCAACTACCAAACAACCGAAATAGCTTTAGCCAGCCCACAGTAACAAATCAACACAAAGTAGCTGACACAGTGTGTCAGTAACCACAGAACAAACAGCATTTAAGAAAAGCACAGCAACTCATTGTGCCGACACAGAATGAATGAATGGATTACAGCGTCTGATAATGATCCACGTGGCACTTGTCGCTGTCCCTCGTGGGCCCTCAGCTGGCCCCCGGTGTCCTCATTGCACTAGTTGCACCTTTGGATTACTGTGAACATTTGGGGTCTGATTCGCCCTCCTGAAAATAGAGGGGGCCCTCCCTACATGATGCTGTAGTGTGAGGCGTTTACAGACAGAATCTAAAGGTCACGACTGGATCGGAGATGTCTGATATTTACTATTTGAAACTGGGTAGAAACCCGCAGCAGCCAATGGGAGCGAGCTGAGCGGGAAGCGTCCCCAGCGTGTTGTGTCTCTGCTCTATGAAATGTATAAACCTGCTGATTAGGGACGTCCAGATCCGATCACGAGATCGGAAATGAGGCCCGATCACGTTGTTTCAGACTCGATCGGAATCAGACGTTACCTCCAGATCAGGACTCGGATATAAATGTATATATATGTATATATAGATGTGCTTTGCAAACACTGTGGAACTTTTATTTTGTATTTGTTTACATGCCTGCTGGGTATTTCAAGTTGAGGTGCTATTTGTTTTTATCTTCGACTTTTTTTATATTTACTGTTGCAAAAAGTCCAAAAGTGAAGAATTTATGTTATTACTTGATTGTTCAAGCTGCCACACAGAAGTGCTCTGTTTGTTAACAGAGTTGTTGAATGTTGAAATAAGGTGAATTAAATAAAAAATAATGAACATCCTGGATCTGTTTTTTCGCTCTTCTTTATTCTTTTTTTAAGTATTATAGACGTATCGGATCAGGACTCGCTATCGGTAGATACTCGAAATAAAATGACTCGGACTTGAGGGCAAAAAAACCTCATCGGGACCTCCCTACTGCTGATTCCCTCTTCTCAGCCTCGAGTTCTTCCACAGTTTGATTTTCTTCTGTTGTTTTTCTTTGGAAAAACACAGCACACACAAGTGTAGCACCCCACCCCCCGTATAAGCGCCCAAGCGACTATGATTAACTTTAGACCTGACTGATTGGGTGTTATGGGTTTGGTGTTTGTTTCAAGAGGTAGCTACCACGAAGGTTTACCTGTTTTGGGTGACTCCTGAAATACCCTCTTACTATACACAGAAATAGTCAAACTTAGCATTTAAATCTTTCCACATAATATATTTGAAATAACTGACCCAACAACTCTCTTATATTAAAAGGAACGATATTTTACTGGCTGCTTTTCTTTTTAAATGTAATACAGAAAGTATCCACCGAATTATTCAGATGCAGCAACACAAAACAATACAAGACCACAAAGTATACATCCTTTAAAATAAATTTAGTTTTAGAGAGAATATTAAACTCAAATACCTTCGCCAAAAGTTAGCAAATAATTACTTTAAAATTATATTAAACCAGTCTGATACCAAAACATAATACCAATACTATTTATCGAACTTCAAATACTTTCATGTACTTATTCAGTTACGAGACAAACACACGTCGGGCCCGCATGCGCGCGCGCGCACACACACACACACACACACACACACACACACACAGTCTCTCAATTGCGCACCAAATCCGACAAAACCCTTTTTCCCTCTCTCTCAACAGAGTAAGTAACAATTCACACACAGTCAAACTCACAGTTCAGCGTCCGTCCGTTAGAAACAGAGCAGGAAGCGATGAAAAGATGAATCCAAACGGCAGCGGAGGCCAAGTCCGGGAAACTCCAAACAGTCCAAGATCAGCAATGACGTCCTCTACTCCGGTGGCTCGCAACGTTAGCCCAGTTAGCTCAGTTAGCCCAGTTAGCCCAGCCCCACTCGCACTAAACTTGCGCTCTAACACACTGCGTTTAAGCGAGTGCCGTACTTTAACTGTCCTCAGCTATAACGTCTCCTGCTTAAACGTTACATAAACGTTCAACAAACTGTATATCCGACAGTTTCTCAAGTATTCTCCAGCTCCTTGGTCGTCTGTCCTACTTATCTCCCGTTTCTCTCGCGTCTTTTTTCGTCGTCGTCTCTTCCGTTTTTACTTTCCCACCCAGTCCAGCTCATTTTCTTAGTTACAGCCAATCACCACAAGTGACACTGACACCCACAGCGACCAATCAAATAATGTCAACATCAACAATCACAGCTGGAAACAAAGGAACAATCTGTATTTTTTCCCTTCAGTTTACCTGATGCCGGTTTCAGACCAACCGCAAATTTTCGCCTCGCGACCTTTCCTCGCGTGAGTACACTGAGAATGCCAGTTTTCACACACAAAGCGAGAAGTTGAATAAACACAACTCGCCATTACTTCAACTGTATGAAACCAAAGGAAACATTTTGCTGTGATTAAATAGCAATAAACGGATCAAACTGATGCCGAAATAACTACAACATGATGCAGATTTGTTAAACATATGAATTCATGCTTTGTCAGGTCTGTCAGCAAGACAGCAGGACAACAACTTCTAAAATGTTTGTTTTCTGAATGGAGTTCGGATCGATCAGGGCTATGCTATGCTAACTTGGTCACACTTGGTTACAACGACAGCTGGAATAAAGTTACAGACACATGTTTTCTGAACTCACCAGGTAGTTCAGCCTCCTCGCTTTCTTTTCTCCAAGTAACGTCCAGCTTTGTCCGGTTTTTATATAAATATGGAGTCAGTAGTCCGACAGAGCTAACGACGCTAACAACAACACTGGAACCGGATGTGCACGGAAGCTGCTGAGAAGCTCCAGTGAAGATAAATCAACGCTGAAATCCCAAAAAACTAAAGTAAAAAGCTAATTTAATAAAAACAGTTAACTCCGAGCTCCTCCTGCGAGTAAACGGCGTAGCTGTCGGAGCCGAATCCGACCGACTGCGGGTGTTTATTTCTTCAATGGTTGTAGCGCTGCTCCCTGCTCCTCTCCCCCAAGTTTAGCAGCTCTCATCCGGCCTGCAGATTTTCAATCCCCCGCTCTGCCCAGCCCTCTGCACACAACGCTCTGAAGCCTTGAGTTGAAAATATTCAACTCACGCGAATTCCTTCGTGTTGACTTCGCGTCGCCGGTCCCACCCTCTTCGCGTCGCTTCGTGCTGCCCGAAATCGCGGCTCTACGCGTCTTTGAATTGACTTTAAACGTAAACTCACCGCCCTGAACGCTCGCTTCGGTTTTGCTCTGAAAGCACCTTTACAGTTTTACCTCAATAAACACACAGAACAGTTTATTTTGAAAATACTTACATTTTCATCTCATTTATGACTAAATTATCTTAATATCTGAGCTAAGCATTACTCTTTCCTTATTTCCTTCTTTTTAGGTTAATTTCCATACTGAATTATTTTATTCTGCTTTTACTAGGAACTAACTTATTTTAATCCCTATGTTTTACACCAGGGCTACACAAGGTCAACCAGCTGATGACGACAGTCTGCCACCAGGTTTGTTTCTGTCTGAAGTCACATTTGATCACGGTCAATTTTCAAGCTTTCAAAATGTCTTGTTTAGTATATAAGGAATTGTTTTTATGTGTTTCATAAACTTACAGTTATTTGTTTCAGTAACAGGATCTTTTCAGTAACTTAGTTACTTAGTTCAAGTTCCAGTACATTCTTTGATGCAACGCTTCCTTGTAAGTCTTAATGAACAAGTTCTAGTGTACTAGACATTATCTGGATCCCAGTTTGTATTTTGTATCCCACTATAACTTTTGCTAGGAAACAAATGTCTCCATATTCACCCGCGTCATTAGTCCCGATGTGAAGTAGACACAAAATTAAATCTTGATAGTAGGCCATCTTCTGTGCGTTATGGATGGGGGATATACATTTTGGCAGACTGCATGTCCAGCCTGGTCGGACCAGTAGGCTGCTGTTATTGCTTTTTGTGCATGAAAAGTGCTGCTTAAACGTAATGCACTATTATTAAATTGTTATGATAATTATTTATCCTTTAAGGAGGAGGACTGAGAACAATTTCCAGCAATATCCAGAGGCTATGCATGCAGTGGAAACATGAATGACAAGGACAAAATATTATCTACAATGCTGCATTCAGTTTAATGTATATTTTGTCCAAAGGAAGATATATTACTTTAATTACAGTAGACCAGGGCTGTTCAATTACAAATTCTTTTGGGCCAGATTTTAAAACCAGGACCCAAAGATGGGCCGGACATTTTAGGATTTCATTGACACACTTATATTGGTAATGCTTATTGGTTCAGTTGTTTATCGATGCTCTTACCAGCCCTATTTGTTACTAAATAACTGAATATATTATTTCAAGGAAGACTTTAACATTTTTTATTAGCTAAATGTTGTTTCTAGAGCAGCAACAGGATTTACAACAGCAAAGTCACTTTTATCTCACTGGAAACAAATCTAAAACGTCAGTAATATAAATCATATTACTGACAGCAACATACTGAGTGAAGTTTAGAAAGAATGAACACCTCCCTCCCGTCCTCCTCCCTCTGCTGCTGACGCTGGTAGAGAGGAGGGCTGGTTTGTCTGTGTGTCATATTTGAATGTGCTTGGCAAACTAAGCTGTCACAATCTCAGCCCGATAATAGCCCAACCTCACAGACGCAGGGTGATGAAACAAAAATGGGCATCAGGCGTGAGAATTGATGGGTTTATCCCATGTAGTGGGCGAATGCGACAAATGTCTTCAGTGACAAATAGGAGCACAGAGCTCTCTTCAACTGTAAACGTGAAGACGAGATCTCTGGAGCCATGGCGCTAGCTTGGCTAAAACACCAATAGGACTTACCGGTCTGTCCAGCTGCGGCCTGTAGCCCGCGGCCTTTTTGGGCCTGTGGGGTTCGTTAAAGGCTGCTAAAAATGATTAATTAGAAATATTAAATAAACAATATTTTATAAAACAGTTTCTGCCCAGACACACACTGAGAGCCACACGTCACAGTGTTGAGTACAGTTGTGTTACATCCAGCTATTAGTTGTTGTTTTTTTTTAATGAAATGTTATTTTTCTCTGGAACAGAACCTCAGAAGAGTCCAGTGTACCTGCTGACTGCTGTACTCAGACAGCATATCGCTTCTCCATCACAGCGATGAATTAGGATTCACTCATTTTCTCATCGGAAGTCACTTCACTGCGGTCGTCTCTCTATCAGTCCGAGCTTCAGCTCACCCAACACTCGTCCATCTTTGTCTCCTCCGGCAGCTTCAGTCTGCTGCTGCTGATTCAAACCAGGGTGTTCATCTCAGTCTGCTCTTTAATATTTCATCTGCAGTGATATGATGTGCGAGGCGCGGCTGTCTCACCTGCAGCTGCATGAAGAAACTCCAGAATACAGACATGAAGAGTTTTATTATTCTTATTTGAGCGTCCTGACTCTGCCAGTTTCACCTCTGAATTATTAACATTGCCGCTACCTGCAGCAATGTCTGAGACAATAAGTATTCACCTCACATTCAGCCGCTCATTAATGAATCACAATGCTGGAATTATGGATTTTAATATTGTGAATAATTTATGATGAAGCTTTATTTTAATCATCTACAAACAACGAATCAATATGTTGAAATAAGAATCTGCCAACAAAAGTATTCACTGTAAGAAAACAACCAAACTTTTTTTTATTGAATTTTTTTTCATCACGCGGCGACATTCGGTCGCTGCTTTTCTGTTTCCAGTAACGAGCCTGGTTTCTAAGCAGAGCGCAGAGAACAGAGGCCTTGGACGGAGAAAGAAAACAACATCCACGTCTCACAGATACGGACACAAACACTGAGAGAGCGCTTCCCGACTGAAGGTCAGAGTCTCTTCATCTCCTCGGCAGCTCGGAGTTCACAGATGGTGAGTTTATCTCATCAGGATAAACAGACAACTGGTTATTGATGTGGAAGATGTGGATGACTCTGATTTTAAATGCAGGGACAGAATTCAGCTTCTCTGCCTGTGCATGGATAACATTTGATAAATTTCTGTTAAACTTTGTGAAACCTCAAAAAACCATGTAGATAACACCTAACGTATAACCCTATAGGGAAAAGATTTAAAGGAGTCAGATGAGAAGACGGATCTCTCTTTGGTCCCTGCTTTAAAGGTTCAGTGTGTAAGTTTTAGTGGCATCTAGTAGTGAGGGTTGCGGCTCACGTGCGTCAAGTGCTCCTCAGATGGTCCTATTTCCCGAGGTCTGAAGTCATTCTTCCGATTTAAGTGTGTGTTCATGTGCTCTTAAGTCAGAATTTGGTATCAACATGGTGTGTTTAATTAACATTATCAGATCAGATATCTAGTTCACTTTACGTCAACCACAAACTAACCGTTATAAACATATTACACATTGCATGTTTGCGAAATATGTAAATGCAATACATGCTTTTGTACGAATCAGAGTTCTGTTTACTTCTTTATGTCCCGTGTACACTTTATTCCTCTTTTTGCGGTAAAGATTTAAGGAGGAAAAAAAGATTCGGATTGTTCCGACACCACATGAACACACCGTCAGTCACCGCTCACCCCTCTCTTCCCAAGCACGCAGGAGAAGCTACGGAGGTCGACACGCTCTGACAGCGCTTGAGCTAAATACTACATGTGCTCCTCCATTTGTCCACATTTATCTTCTTTTCTTAAGTCTAATCAACCAGACGACTACTAATAACATTACTTGTTCTTCTTTGTTCGTATTCAACATAGTGATGAAACGCGCTCTGTAGAGCAGTTTGTCCATTTGGGCTACTGTAGAAACACGGTGCAACAGGATGATGTAAGAGGACCCGAGGCGTCTGTAGATATAAATGTGTCCTTCTAAGGTAATAAAAACATAACGGTTCATTATGTAAGGTCTTTATACACCACTGAAAACAGAGTTATGGATATTTCATTGCATTTCTGTCCATAGATCCTCTTAAATATAACACACTGAACATTTACCCACATGGTGTAGCAGCGCAGAATATATTAACTTTATAATTTGAACTGTCTGTCAGGATTTGGTCTGTATGACTGTTTCTTCCGTGTTCCTGGTTTATTTTGATAAATGTTTGTGTCGGGCGTCCGTCTGTTTGGTCCATGTTTCAGCGTGTTTGTCCCGTTTCCTGTTTTACTTTGGTAATATTGTCCGGGTCGCATTGTTATCGTCATATCGAGTGTTAATTGGCAATTTGGGATGTTTGGATATTTCTTCTCGTCTGGACTCTTATTTTCACTTTTTGAATTATCACCTGTGTTTGAACCTTTGACTTCATGTAAGCCCTGAGTTTTTCTGTTTAACTGTATCAGCTCTGTAAGTGTTTTTGCATTTGGGCCCAAATCTCAGTTTTTCTTGCTTCTGCACTTGACAGTCTGACACGATTAGTTATTCTATTCTTTAATAAGGTATAATATCTTGGAACATTACCATTTTAAGCAAAATTATTTATGGTGGTAACAGAATTCTGTTGAAAAAATATAGATTGTTATTTGATCATTCAAAGCTTACATTTTATAAAGCCTGGTGGAGCTGAAAGTTCAAAATGCTCCTTGAAATGTGGAAAAGTCAAAATGAAACAAAACTGAAGCACAAATAATGTAGAAGTTTCTTCAAGTGTCACTTCAAAATTGTTTTAGGTACATGAGTACATGCACATAGTTACTGTCGATCTTTTTGCTGCACATGGTTTGATCCTCTGTGACCTTTAAGTCACACTTTCTAACCTTTAAATTACACGGAGAAGCGGCTCTGCTGTACTTTCAGTTCAGGCTGAGATTGTGGGGAAACAGGGTTTAAACTAGACAGTAACTCGCTCATCTCAGCGGCCCCTGGTGGCTCCAAACAGCAGCTGTGTTCACTTACTGAAGGCTGGAGTGGGAGAACAGGACGCGTTTCATTTCTCCATTTCCAGATGAACATCCGTCATCTGCACCGTAACGACCTGCAGCCACGTAGAACCTCAAACCTCCAACGGCAGCGCCGAGTCTGTGTTCGGACACTGACAGCTTCAAAGTGGAAGTGCGACGGACAGCTGTCCTTCCTGTTACACAGCCGCTTTGAACTGTGGGTAATTGCTCCGGCTCTGTGTCCTCTGTGAAAAGCCTGAACAATTGGAGGCCGAGAGGCCGTCGGCTCCGAGGCTGCAGCCCACACATAATGACGCACGCGAGCGCTCGCCTTCTGGTCGACGCGAGTCGTGACCCGGCTGATGTCTGTGACAGCGGTGACAAAACGCTCAGTTTCCCCACCTGGCTCCGTAATGAGAATTCTCATTATCCCGGCATTATCCCTCGCTTCTGTCTGCTCAACCTTTTGAAGGGAATCTGAACACAACCTGAACCCCGGTGGCCCCCGTTCCTCGGCCCCAGGCCCCGCCACTTCATACATCCCTGGCATGATTAAAACGCCTTGCGGTGTGGCGGCCGACTACAGCGAGCGTGACGTGCCTCGGAGTGAGATTAAAAGGCTGTTTGACTCTGAGGAGCCCCGGCTGCCACCTCAGGTGTGTTTTTAAGGTGAGAGGCTGTCTGCGATGTTTTCAGCTCGCTGTTTATCCTCCTCCGGCTCGGCGAGAAGCCTGTCGAAGTGTCGCCTCGCTCGCAGCGGAGCGGGACAGCTCTGAACTGGAGGGTTTCTCTCAATGTGAAAGGCAAAAAGCCCCACGTCATCTTCCACAGTTGGCAGCAACTGCAGAGCCTCCGAGCAGAAAAGAAAATCAGATTTTTGCAGTTGTGCGAGCTTCACCGTGACTACACATGCACACCTGAACATGGCTGTGTTTTTACCCCGAAGTTCTTTTTCAGTCTTTAAATCAGCCAATGTGTCTGTTTGTGAACTGAACTGACTATAACTTTCAGTTTATGCTGCTGTGGCACTGCAGAAATGACAAATAAAGTTCACTTGAAAAATGGCAGCATGCAGACTAAAATAACTGGAAGTGTGGTGTTGGTGGGCAGTGATCTGCTATGCTCTGCTAAATGCAATGTTCAGGAAATAAAATACAGAAATATGCTAAGGTGAATAGGCTGAAGAAAGAAAAAAAAATCGGACGTGGTGCAATGGATGGCGTGACATAGTGACAACCCTAACATGAGACATCCTGAAATTACATTTAAACCAATTTATGAAGTTTTCAAAACAGTTTACAGTGTTCTAAAATCTTAGGCGCTGTTTTATTTGTAGTTAGTACAGTTAGTGCAGCATTTTATGTTTTCGATCCAAACTGGATTCACGGGTACAAGTGGCAGAATTGGGTTTCCTCAGGCGGGTGGCTGGTGTCTCCCTTAGAGATAGGGTGAGAAGCTCGGCCATCCGCCGGGAGCTCAGAGTAGAGCTCGCGGCTCCTTCGCGTTGAAAGGAGCCAGTTGAGGTGGTTTGGGCATCTGGTAAGGATGCCTCCTGGACGCCTCCCTAAGGAGGTGTTCCAGGCACGTCCAGCTGGGAGGAGGCCTCGGGGAAGACCCAGGACTAGGTGGAGAGATTATATCTCCACACTGGCCTGGGAACGCCTCGGGATCCCCCAGTCAGGAGTTGACTGCTCATTTTTCTGGTAAGTATGTTTTGGTTTAATCTTGTTTGTCGCTAGCCAAAATTAGCATCACAGCTAATGTCACAGCTAACATGATTTACGGGTGCATCCCTATTGGATGGATCCCTATTGTTTGGCTGGGAGTACCCTGGTGGTCTAGCCTTCAGCCTAGTGCCCCCCCTGTTGCAGTATATATAGGGTAGAATGGCTACATGTCGGGACAATTTGTGACAGGTGTTTCATTCGTGCCAACAGTGACTCTTGTGATGAGGTAATTTGGTATATCTGACTTGTATAGGCTCTGAGAAAATCACTGTGATTCGTTCGTCCCACTTTTCAATCATTCTCACTCTCCCCTACCAGATACTTGCTTCAACCTAATACTGGCTCAACCATAACACTTCAACCACTGATGATGAAATTAAATTATCTGCTAATCTTTGTACTATTTTTTTGTGTATACAAAAATAAGGTACTTCATTTCTGCTTTTTTTGTTCCTACTTTTTGGGAGACTTTGTGCCCTCAGCTTCTACGCCTATTAAACTTTTCAAAGAGAAAGCAAGAACGTCACCACCATCTACTCTTCCCCATTATCTGGAGAGGCTTTGTACAGAACACAAATGGAACATGCAGCCAGAAAAAGGTTTGTAAGCTGCTCCTCCATTTCTTTTGTCCACTGCATTTTAGAGTAATAGGGTCCATCAACAGCACACACACAGGCGCATCAAGCCAATTTAAAATGCTTTCGCATCTAAGTTATGTTTGAGAATACCCCAAATCTGTCTAATCTGAATTTAAAACCTGATTTGAATTAGTATGTAGTATGCTGCATGTTCTGTAAAGCTTTAAACAGACCAGTACCACTAATAAGATTTGATTATAAGCGTTCATGTCTTTGTTGAAACAATCACAAAACAGAAGCCTGATTGAAATGAAAACGTCTGTAATGTTTCTGTTGTTCCACTGCAGCTCATTCCGCGCTGCAGAGCTGATTCATGGCCCTGTGGGCTGCGTGACTGGTGACCCCCCTCCCACCCGACTCCTCCTCTACCTCCTCACCTCCTCACCTCCTCCTCCTCCTCCTCCTCCTCCTCCTCCTCCTCCTCGGTTGATTATTGAAACTGTCCTCTGGGTGAGAACGTAAAGCAATAACACACAAAAGCTAATTCGGTTAACCAACAAGCACATTGGCCCCCATACAAGAGCAAGGGCAAAATCTAATAGTCAGGTGGCAATATCTGAGCAGAATTACAGCATTAGTTTTCATCAGTGTCCCCCCAGCAGCTAGGTGGGGCTGCAAAACATGTCTGCTGAAATCTAATTGTGAAAAACTGCATTAGCTCTGGGATTGTTAGCAGGGTTTTTTTAGTTTCTTTTTTCCCCCCCTGCTACAAAACTTATGGATCTTGTTTTGAGAAAATGAGCTAGTGAGCGAGTCCTGGCATGAAAGATGATAATGTGAGAAACTGGATGATGATGTGACAGTCATGTCTGTAATAGCATAAATCAAACGGCTGAAAATCGGCGTTTGATTTATGCTATTACAGACACGACGGCGGAGCAGGAAACAAACATGAACAAAAGCACTACAGAACTGCCATTTAGAAAAACGAGGATTTTAAGAGATGTTTTCGTCAACTTTGCTGCTGTGTTTTGATCACTTTCCATTCATGTTCGGTGAAAGGCAGAGATATCGACAGTATTGTTAGATCTTCCAGTGAAGGCTGATTTGCTTCTGGGAAAAAAAGAGAGACATTCAGCAGTCAGAAAAAGGGGGACAAATCAAAAGGATGACACCAATTTCTCCTGCCCACCATAATTGGCAGTAATGCCGGGCTTGGCAACCGGGCCCCAGTTGCTAGACAACCATCTCTAAAGCTTTCAATTTACAGGCTGTCCAGCGAATAGATTTTATATACGGGATGTTTGGTGCTCACCGAGGAAAAGGCACCCAAAATATTTCACTGACGTTTCATTTTTTCATTTTAGTTTAGGTTTTTTTTGTGCCGGGAGCAGAAATGGATCGACTTTGGCAGGAGGCGGACGTTTGTGTTTGTATGCACCTGTGCACCTGTATTCGACCTTCCAAGTGTCTCTGGAGAAACACAAACAAACAAACACAAACATCCTCTGTGACGTGAACCTTCTGAATCTGTGAAGAGGCTCAAACCTCTGCAGAGCTCCAACTCTGGACCTATTGAGGGGTCAAAGGTCAAAGCTACCCGTTCACTTGACCAGACTGTCAAGGTTTGTGCCCAGAGATAGGGACTCAAGCCCGACTTAAGTCGCACACACAGTGACTTAAGACTCAACTGAGACTCGACCCTCAAAAGACCTCAGACTCGACTCGGACTCGAGATGCGGGACTCATGAACAATGTTTGTTTTTTGGAAACATCTGATGAGCGTGCTGTTATTTCCCTCACTGCGTTGCCTATAACCTGCCTAAGTAACACGTAGCATCTGCTGCGCGCGGCCGCACGCAACAAACCGCGGCAGCTGCTGAGCCATTCATCATAAACTTTGGCTTTAAAACCTCATACAACAAGACCCAAACAAAGAAGCGCTGAACGCAAAATAGGATAGTAGCCTGAGTATGGTGAACATGTTTAGCTCAGCATTAGCGTCAGCTTGCTGCTTGCTTTAGCTACGACCTACGAGAGGTTTACTTAGCGTTTGTTTACTTGCCAAACTTCTGGCAGTCGATTAACGTAATTATTTACGTCCCATCACCTAATTATTATTGCAGTTTTATAAGCAGCCTGTTTGAACGCAGCAGCTGATACAACATTCATTGTAACCACAAGTGACTTGAGTCTTGATTTGGACTCTAGCTCAGAGACTTGAGTCTTGATTTGGACTCTAGCTCAGAGACTTGAGTCTTGATTTGGACTCTAGCTCAGAGACTTGAGACTTGACTAGTACTCTTGCTCAGAGGCTTGAGACTTGACTAGGACTCTAGCTCAGAGACTTGAGTCTTGATTTGGACTCTAGCTCAGAGACTTGAGTCTTGATTTGGACTCTAGCTCAGAGACTTGAGACTTGACTAGTACTCTAGCTCAGAGACTTGAGACTTGACTAGGACTCTAGCTCAGAGACTTGAGTCTTGATTTGGACTCTAGCTCAGAGACTTGAGTCTTGATTTGGACTCTTGCTCAAAGGCTTGAGACTTGACTAGGACTCTAGCTCAGAGACTTGAGACTTGATTAGGACTCTTGCTCACAGACTTGAGACTTCACTTGGACTCTTGCTGAGAGACTTGAGACGTGATTTGGACTCTTGGAGCCAGTCTATGCAGTCGTGATGCAGGGTGGAGCCGCTGTATCTAGGTCCCACCCAGACACCCAACTGATTCAATTGCAGCAGGGATCGGCTGTCACGTGACATGAAACCCCCTTTTACAAAATCAGTTAATGAAAGTCAAACAAAACTTACCAGAAAAATTCACACTAACAAAAATCAGCGTGATGAGAATGAACTAAAATGACAGAAACCATCTTTGGGAAAAATTTATTTGACGTCTACTTTTGAAGCCGGAGGTGTTCGCTGTTAAACTCTGTTAAGTCTGAGGAGACTTAAGGACTTAAGGAGAACTAAAATCACAACACTGACAAGGAGGATAAAGGTATCAGTCAGGCTGATTCACAAAACTGTATCCTCTGTATCCAGAGGAGTGTAGTGAGCTGGGGAGGCTACAAGGAGCTGACGAGACTCAGAATGGCACCAGCTGGTGTAGTCCACATCAGGCAAAAACCCTGAGGCACAAGCAAACAACAAATTAATTCCAAAGCAGGAAACACAAAGAACCATCTTACAAACTGATACTAGGCTGCTGGTTGTAGTGTGGGTCCCACCAATGGAGTCACTTTGTGTTGAGTGGTGGGGACATAAGGGATCAGATCGGGGCTAATACACATGGGTCAGGGGACGTGACGATGCACGGGAACAAGACGAGAAGATTTTTAACACGATTTTAAAGAAACAAGAAATGCTGAACGATATGAGCGAGGGGTCATCCTGCAGAAAATTTGAACAATAAAACACTTAATTTTCTTAATTCTGGAGACATTTTCTGCTCCAATTTATGGTGGAATATTTTTAGAGAAAGAAATTCAGCTATCAGGTGACAATTCATAGATATAAAACTATAACAGAATATAATGCAGTTATCAGAAGCTTGTTTTTTTAGCTTAGTTTTTCTGGACGTTATACATTTGTTTCTATATATATTTAAATTTCATGTTTTCTTATTGTGCAAATAAACCTTTCTGAAAGCTTTCACATTTGTTAGTTAACATTCCTAGGTGCAAGCCATTTTTCAAACGATTTTTAACTTTTAACGATTTTTAGCTTTCAAAAGGTGATGGGGACAAAATCAGCCATTTCTAAATGTGGTTCCACACAGGTGACTAACGATCGGGCGGAAACACAGGGAAGGGGAAAACGGTAGAGACACAAGGAAAAGAGGAGTTGACTGTTTCACGGAGGTCTGAGGGGAACACATCAGCTTCTGGAGTCTGATGACTGACAGACTCAACAAAGTGAACCAAGGCCAGTGACCTCATGGAGCTGGACTCTGTCGGTGGTGTCAGAGAGGAGGATGCTGTCCAAGCTACTTCCTCTCTTCTTCTTTAAACGCACTAATTTTATTGCCTTTTAAGTTATTGTCATCTTGGACAATGCCTCTCACCCACTCCATGACGTGCTCATGAAACACAGGAGTACTTTCTGTGCAAGACTCATCCCTCCAAAATGCATCACAGAGCGCCACAGGAAAACCTTCCTGCCTTTGGCCATCAAACTCTTTAACTCCTCCCTCAGACAGTCAGACTGTCAGACAGTCGGACTGTTGAGTCGTTAACTGGACCTTGAAAGTGCAATATGTGACTAATGTGCAAAACTCCATACTGTAATTTTTAAGGATTGTAATCAATTCCATCTGATTCATTATAATTGTGTCAGATATTGTAAAATACCTTACATCTATTTCTACACTCATATTTATATTTTTATTTTCATATTTTTTTCTTGCCAAGTTTTTTAACTTATATCTCTTTTTTAATGGCTTGATGAGCAACTGTAACAACAACAATTTCCTCTTTGATCCTTCTCTGGGATCAAAAAAGTATTTCTGATTCTGGCTCAGATTTTTGCCTTTTAAGTTGATATGATAAATGTGTTAAAGCAGCTGCCTGCTCTCACATCCAGCAGGCACAGAGCAACATGATCCTCCCACCTGATAATTGAGTCTACTGTTTTGCCGTACGTGTCCCTCCTTCTTCACCAGCTCGTGTTAAACTTTGTCTGTTTGCTGTTTAATGCTGAGCAGGTCGTGTAAAAAGGCTTCGTCAGAGCTTCTGCTGCTGGAAACACTGAGACTGAACCAGACAGGAAATGCGCCACAAAACCGCAGCTCGCAGCTAAAAGATGCAACAGCTGAGTCAGGATACATGCTTCACGTTTACACATTTGACCCACTGGTAATATAAAAAGTATTGATTATTTCAGCTTTAAGTATGCAATTTGATGCATTTGACTTTAACTTGAAATGTTGGAATTTGTTGCTGCTGCTTTGGCACATGTAAAAGATTTGAGTACTTCTTCAACCACTTGAATACATTCATTTTAGAAGCAATCTGTGATAAGAATATATCTTAAATGATTCTTGAAATCATAGGGAGGTTTCTCGTCCTGTCCATCCTCTCCATCACAGGTTGTTGTTGTGCTCACCACATCATTATATTGATTATGTTTAACTATGCTAATGATGATCTTGTTCTCAGTAGTGTTGATTCTTAGCAGAATTACAGCATCAGTAAAAGACATTTTAAATCTCAGAAACAAGGTCAGGCGTGAATAATCCTGAAAAATCATTCAACTCTTATGAATAAGGTGAGAAAGATTTGTGTTTTGTTTTTGAAATCATGAAAACAACTAGGACTAAATACCAGAAATAAGAAAACAATTCACTGAAAAAACAATCGTCCTCTGCTGCCCCTCCTGGGCTTTTTCCAAACCCCGATATTACAGTGGCCTTTTGTCAATAAAGAGTCGCACACACAAAACACACACACACACACACACACACACACACAGGTCCTGTTCAAAGTCATGGTTTGGGCCCAGAGGCAGGTCACCGAAAAACTGCTCTGTTCAATAAGTTATTAATACTTGATGCTGGTGGCCGCTGTGCATTATTTAACAATAATGATAACGTCTGTTCCATTATAGATTAAAGGAGCTCGCCCTCCCCTTCTTTTTTTTTTAATCAGGACTTTCAAAAGACAAAAAAATAGCCGGCCGGCTGACTGCGACACACGGCACGGTGAGGACACGGCCGACGCCCAAAGGCTCCGTTCAAACAGACATGGGGGAGAAGGTTGAACTGAACTGGCTGCAGCAGAGAGCGAGCCACGTGTATGGATGCATATTAGTGAAACGCTGCCAACATATGACCAAACCCCAAAACAGACATACTGTATGTGCGCCTTACTGAGCAGATGTTGGCTATAGAGTAGCATAGCAGCAACCAAGGGTTCTGGAAGTAAACCACTGGCACAACGGTTAGTGCTAGTAGGAGTCCAAGGAAGATTAAAATAAAGGGCAACTGGACTCGGTTGAAGATACTTAAATACTTCTGTTGCAGCCAGGAAACACAGACGGGCTCTTGAGAGCTTGTAGCGGAGTTTGGAGTCTTCCACAAGATTTAGCAATGTACAACAACTTTTATCTGCCCGTAAACCTCTCGGCTGTCTGAAGCTAACAGCGTCTTCTTGCAACTCTTTGTGATCACGGGGGAACAACAACGTAAAATGAAGAATAGCTCTTCTTCTACTACTATGAAACGTTGCTCACTCTCCAACGCTACCTGGTGGTGACAACTGTGCAGCGCATTTCAATACATCCAACTGCTGTTGAGCATTAAATAACGTTGCAGCACACGTTTATCAGGATGTATTCAGGAAAAGGAACCCAACTAAATATTACAATTTTGAAACTGAATAGAAAACTTAAAATAAATTGTGGGGTCCCTCACACTCTATTATAACACAAACTATATCCTGAAGAACTGAACAATCTGCTGACCAGCAGTTTGCCTCTCACACTTCTTTGGTCGACCGTGGCGAGGCCTGTCCTGAGTGGAACCTGTCCTGTTGAACCGCTGTATGGTCTTGGCCAACATGCTGCCGCTCAGTTTCAGGATCATGACAATCTTCTTGTAGCCTCGGCCATCTTTATGTAGAGCAACCGTTCTTTTTTCCAGAGCGTTCTTTGCCATGAGGTGCCATGTTGAACTTCCAGTGACCAGTATGAGGGTATGTGCAAGCGATAACACCAAATTTAACACACCTGCTCCCCATTCACACCTGAGACCTTGTAACACTAACGAGTCACATGATTCCGAGGAAGGAAAATGGCTAATTGGGCCCAATGTGGACATTATGGCTACGTTCAGACTGCAGGCCTTGATGCTCAATTCCGATTTTTTTTTGTGTCCGCTCGAACAAGTAGAATGCACATAACTCAGCAGAGAGCTCCGTCTGGTGGATTTTAGGTCTAAGAAAGGAAATTTGTGAGCAGATGATAGCGAGGTTCTTCACAGCGGCTCCGTCTACAGCAGAACAGCTGCTCTACAGCGATGTCAAAGTTGCATCAAATGCGACCAGAGTGTCTTTAAAAAGATCCGATCTGTATCGGATTTGGACCACATATGGAAGTGGCCCAATTCCGAACTGGAAAAGATCAGATTCCGTGTGACCTGGCCTGTTCACGCTGTCATAAAAAGATCAGATCTGAGTCACATATGGCCAAAAATATCATTCGCCTGCAGTCTGAACGCAGCCTTTGTTGCCAGCAGTTTAGACATCAATGGCTGTGTGATGTGTTATTTTGAGGGGACAGCAGATTTACACTGTTTTACAAGCTGCACACTCACTACTTTACACTGGAGCTAAGTGTCATTTCTTCAGGGTTGTCACATGAAAAGATAGAAACAATCTGTACTTTCATTTGTTACTGTAATATTTTTGTTTTTGTCTTTGTTTAGTCACTCTACCCCCACACACCTTTTTATGTGCTCTAACAGGCGTCACTGTTATCTAATATATCCAAAGATTTAGCATAGGAATGAGCTAAAATAAGCTTGTTAGGAACTCGCATAACTACTAGAGGTAGTAACACTGACATGCAGATTTTAGAATCAGAGATTTGGCTCCTTGTGAGGGGACCCCAGGTGTATGCATGTAATTGTATGTAGGTATGTATCTGCCTTCATTTGTTTATTTGTATCCGGACGTGTTTTTATCTGTAGACTTTGGTTGTACAGGGTACCTGATGTCATCCATAGCTTGTTTTGTCATCTTAATCTACTACAGGGAGGACCTTAATGGAAATATGTTCTTAAAATACATTCTTCACAACTGTCACGGATAACACAAGAAAGTTTGTCACTGTGCATAAAATGTTTTGACATGTTTATGTTAATAATAAAATGAAAACATTTTTAAAAATCTCTTTTGGATATCATTTTTCATTTATGTTTTCCGGTCAATTTTAACAGCTCTCAGCTAGTGGCGTGTACTCTCTGAAAAATACATGCTGTGATGTTAAATTAATGTATTTATACATATTTTAAGAAAATGAATTAAACTCATAGTGCCATTTTGCATTGCTGAGGGGAGCAGAGGTGCGGAAAGAAGGCAACCAGAAGGCAATTAATTGGTTGTTTTGTGTTCAGCAGGAGAAAATAAATACTGGCAAAACATCTGGAGTCGTCCCTTTTCCTGCCCTAAACACATCCGTTACACAGAGCAATACTTTTGTTACATTTCATTAGTACACGGCAATACTGTACATAGAGTTGAGTGACTTTAATTCACTGACATCCCCACTGCCATAGGCGGTATCACAAAGCCACATAAATTAACGTCCCAACGCCTGCTGGCCTGTATACCTAAAAACCCCTAACATGAGTGTGAAGTGTTGAGCCGTGATGGAGCAGAGCTCAGCAGCCCCGCAGCTCCGCTCAGAAAGATGATGAGCAGGAAATATGAAATGATTCTGATATCTTCTTCAAAGAGAAAATGGCTCTCCTCCTCCTCAGCAGTGAAGTGTCACAGATAGCAGAGAGAGCCGGCGGACTGCTAATGCTCTCTCTTAAGGCCAGGCTCATTACACAGCAGCTGGGAGAGGAGAAGAAAAAGGGGAAAGAGAAGAAAAAACATGTCAGGTCTGGCAGACGTGTCTGCTCTGTCCCTTTGTAAAGGTAAAAACCCAGACGCTTCTTTGCACCTCTTTTAACCTCTCTCTCTCTCTCTCATATATATATATATATATATATATATATATATATATATAAAAAACGGGAAGTCGTGGAAACCCACCGAAGCCTGTGTGGAGGTACAGTAATTGGCCTTCATGAGAAGTGGGCGTCCTGCTAGCTCGAGGCTAATGTCAGCTTGGCCCTTATTTGTTCACTGTTTTATTTCAACCACAGGCTGAGAGAATTGGACTTTAAGCCCTCCTTTACCAGTAAAGCCTTTTTCTCTGCTGCCAGCTTCGTTATTAAACACTGAGACTCTGAAGCTGGGAACTATTAAAGTTGTTCAATGTATTAAAACTTGGGACATTTCTTTATAACACCAATTAAATGTAAACAAACAGGCACATAGTACTGCAGGGTGTTTGTATATACTGAAAAATATACTTTTGTTTCAAAATGCTTTTTAGAGTTTTCCGGAGGAAGTCTAACTTCCTTGATGCCTACACAGTGAACTTGTTGTGAATGAGCAAATTGGCCGGCACAAATTATAGGATCTTACTCACATGCGACATGTGTGACGTTCTGCTATGGTGCAGACAAAGGAAATGGGGGGACCCAGATGCAGTCACTTACACAGAGGAATATTCAGTGGGGTTTTATTACACAAACAGGTGAAGATGAGGTCGGTAGTCGAAAAACAAAGCGAGGTAAATCCACACACGAACAGGGGAGTAATCAATATGTCCAACGCAACAGTATAAATCCAAAAAAGACAAGATGTTTAATCCGGAGAGACGAGAACGTCCAAAGCAACACTGACAAAAAAACAATGAACCTGCGACAAATAAAAAGAGCAGCCCGACTAAATACACCAGGAACATAGTGACAAACAGGTGAAACACATCAGACAATTAGTGACACAGAAACAGGAAGTAAGAGGGCAGACAGGACACAAGATGCAGGTAACTTCAAAGTAAAACAGGAAACACAGAATGAACAAAAAATGACAAGGAAAAACACAAGGATCGGGGATAAACAATAGAAAATAGTGTAAAAGAATTGGTCGGAGTCACTGTTGGTTTGTGGACTGCTGTTTTGAAACCTCCAGTTTGGCATTTTGGCCGTCGCCATCTTGTTTTCTGGAACCGGATGCGACTGGGCGTGACAGCATTTGAAGGAGAGGGTGGCACTAGCTGGCTTGGTTAGCAAGGTGCATCTGTAATGCATGTTAACTGTGATATTAGCTGGTATGTTAATCTTGGATAGCGACAAACAGGGTTAAAAGAAAATGTACTTACCGGAAACACAGTCGGAAAACAGTCGACTCCTAATGAGCTTTTTCAGCGGTGCTGGTTAAATGTACACGGACACAGTGGATACTAGTCGCCTCTATCCTGATTGACAGGCCACCATGGTAGCCACACCCTTAAGCCTCCCCTGCTTTCTGGTCTATTTTCCTCTAAATGGGACCATAATAAATATAAATACATAAACATACAAGGAAGGACAATATAAAGCAGGAAATACAACACACAAAACCATAACACCATGTGAACTGAAAGATTTATTGGTAACTGTAATCATTCCTCCTGTCTGTACAGACTATGAGGTGATACCTTCTTAACGTAAATATATGAGGACATAGGGGACAAAATCCTGAGTCAGTCTGAGTTAAGCTACAATTATGGGTTTCCAATAATTATTGTGCATAATCAATACGCACAATAATTATGTGCATATAGATTCATGCACATAAACATCTCACTTAGAACCTTGGCCTCAAATCAAGTGGAAGGACTCGTCCTGGTAGGTTTACTGCCAGTCTTGTGACCTGGAGACAAACTTAACAGCAGCGCTTGGAAAACACAAGCGCTGTGTCACAATTCGCACACTTCCATACTTACACTTACTATTTTGAGGGCGTAAGTGCGTTAACACCGAGAAGTACAGCAAAATGAGAGTAAGAGATTCACTGAGAGTACCCGGATGGTGCACTCATAATGGCCAAAAAGTTGAGTGTGGAACGGTGGACGCTTCACACCCTCAAAGATCGCCATTTTAGCGACCTGAGCAGGGTAAGATGGTGAAATCAAACTATGAACTTTATGAATTTGTTCGGAAAGTTAGGTGTTTCTCAGTGTGGTGCATCTGAATATTAAATGCTTTATCGCAACACACTCATCGCAAAAACAGCCCACATTGATTCAGAGATGTGTTGAGATAATGTGAGATATGATTGGCGGCGTCGCTGCATCCACAAACCATCCTGCCGATCACGTTCCTCTGACAGAGACAGTTCCTTTTCATTAAAGTCAAGGCAAATCATGCGAAATCAACCCCAAGCGGAGCGATAAGCCTGCCACCCGGTAAGTTTCAACATTTTTCCTGTAACAGATTTTCTGTACCTGAAATGTCTGTTTTGTGAGGTTTCCATCCAGGACTGTGACGGCTGAGTTTCTTCACTTTTGATGAAGCCAGGCTTGTATTTCTCCTTCTTATCCCAGTCTTCTTCTTTATTCTGTTTAAAATAATTTGATATCCAAAAATGTTGGACAGTTACTTCAAAACTTGAGATCAAATTTATGCTTCCTCTACTGTCGAAAGAGGGATGTAACCACATTGTGAAATATTGCCAATAATACAGATGGACAATGACGAGGGGGATCTTTTCTCCCTTCAACAACCTTCTATGTCCTTCATTCGCTCCTTTTACCAGTCCAAAAGCACCCCCCCATGAACATGAATAAATGTAAACAGGAGGTAAACTCTTCTCTGGTTTTATTTAGTCCGGCTGTGAAAAAGAGCGAGGCGTTCCCGCTGCTGCTGCATTATTAATGCGATGGTCATTTCTGGAGCACAGCAGCGCTGAGCTCAGTTTATGTTTTTTTAAGCCACTTTAACACACTGGATATTAGCAGTGACCGCTCCTAGCTGCTGTAGTAATTACAGAGCAAACAGCACACAGACCTTTAATGGAAGAACTGGCTGCACTCAAGTTGAAGAGAAAATTACAGTACGTTGCTCAGTGTGTTCCTGCAGAGTCAAGGGATTCATACTGTTTTATTCGCTGGGTGTTTCATAAATGAACTCCAGGGTTATTCCACCATTAGTCCAATGTTAGCTGACAGCAGGAGAGTGCATTCAGACTGAAGCTCTGGATGTGTGTAGTTCTCTCTCCGAAACACACCACTGGGGGTGTAAAGTCAGAGCTTAATCATATTTTATACTTGTGCTGTATGCATTGTTCGCCTGCACATGATAGCGCGGAGAAGAAATGCTGTAGATGCTTTATAGGCAACAGGCCTCCTTTGTATTTATCTCAAATGTTAGGCTCATTGTAATTACTATCACAGTCTTCTCAAAACTCATTTGTATTTATGTAAATTTTTGATATTATTATTATTTATTTTGCTAATTTTTTTAGATGCACCTATATATATATTATATAATTATGTCTATAATGCATAATTGATATGGTTTTCATTGTTTGTAGATATTGGCAGCTATTACTTTAGTGGTAATGCAAACTAATTTTATTTGTGGTTTTCTATACAAAACTTTGTGCAATGGTTTCTGTCTGTGTCTCAGTAGTTTTTGACCATAACAATACTGATAACGTGATCATTTTACTTACTATAGGCCTAATTATGCTGTGATATTTTCATGCTGCTTCATCTCAACCTCATATCTTTTAGTTTTTAAATGTAAGGCATGGCTTTGCAGTCAGCCCTCATCCCGTGGGCGTCACCTACACTGGGGACATGTTCCCATCACTTAAAGCATAATTTGTTAAATTACGTTCTGAAATATAAGCTTGCAGTTAAATAACAAATGAAAATGCCTTTAGAAAGGTTTATTTGCAAATTAAGAAAACATTCAGTGCAGTAAAAATATAGAAGAAACACATTTGCATTGTTTTAAAAAAAAGTAACTTAAGCTAAAAAAAACAAGCTGCTGATTTTAAAATGACCCCAAAACATGCAACACCAATCAGTAACTTTAACAACTTCTTGACAGTTTCTTTTGGACAGCTTTTCTGTTCTCTCCCTGTGAACAGGACAAAAGAGGAGGGAAGACTAAATCAGGCCTCAGCAGGGATGATATTACAGGAGAAAAGTTGATCTACAGGAGAAACAGACCTGAAAGCAGCACAGAATGACTGAGAGCTGCACTGAATTAGATTCTGATATATTTACCAGAATTTTGTGTTTCCTTTTACATAAATAAAACATTTCAACCATAAATGGATGCAGAAGCTTTCACCAGAATGTGGGAAATGAAGTGTTTAGACGATCAAAATTTCCTGGGGGAGGTCCCCCCAGCCCCGACGCTCATATAGCTCAGCATTAAGAACATCTTGAAAACACTGTTGAAAGATCTTTTTGTCTTCTTGTGAACCTAATATCACGTATCCTGATATCTCACGAGCGTCTCTTCATAGCCCTAATCTGAGCCCCTTTGTCCCCACCACTTTGCAACACGAAGCCCTTGCCTCATCCTGATGTTAAACACTGGCTCTTTTTAGCATGTTACCTACACTAGACTCACACAGCTCACCAAATCAAAAACCCACACTAGTCTCAGCTGTACCAGCTAGCTTCTTAGATAGCTAGCCAGCCAAGAAAGCATGACATGGAGGTTAAAACAGACAACAGGTTCCAGGCGTGTTGATGTGGAAGCTAGCCTCCACCGTGCAATATCCCGTACCTGTCTCTCTTAACAAACCAAGCTGGAGTGTTTCAGGGATTTGCGTAGTTAAAACCTCATGTCAAAAACCATGACATTACTGTTTGCGTGCTGCAGTTTGAAGCAAATGAAGCTTCTTGTTATGTCTTATGAGTTTGGAGTTTACTTTGTGAGGCCTGGTTTCAGATTCGGAGGTTCAATCACAGCTCAGTGGTTGACGTGAATGAAAACTCACATTAGCTAAACCCTTCCCCTGTGTGCCCTCTGTTTAAATGCCCTGTCCTTCTTGAAACCCTCCTCTTTAATGAAGGATGTCTGTAATTTTCATTTCACCTTTGTCACCTCGCTGTTGTCATCAGCAATTAATCAACTGAACTGAATGAATCAAAAATAAAAAACCTCACAATAAAACTCCGCCGGGCAGAAGAGTCGCTATTTAATCTGTGACAAAAGATAATTTTATCCCGTTTGTTTATCTGACCGCAGCTTTTTGTCTCTCCGCCGGTCCCCTGCAGCCGTTCACACTGCAGAATAAAAATATAATCATAGAACAAAAGACAAAAGGCCGAGCGGTGTTTGATTAAATCAGGACTGAATGGGGATTCAGTGAGCCGCCATTGTTGGAGGCTGTTTAGAAAGTGTGCGTTTTTGTACGTGTGCCTCTAGGTGTGTAATGAGCCTGCTGTTTAATTCATTAGTGCAGCCACATCTGACGCACACAGGTGAAATGTACCATACAGGGCTTATAACATGCATGCGAGGTAGTGTGTGTATGTTTTTCAAATTTTTAAAGGTAAGTCAGAACTCACAGGAAACTGTGACTTATTTATACAAAAGCTATTTTCCTGCATTAAGTGGAAGCTGTATGAAGCCTATTTGTTGGCACAAGGGTTTATTGAAAGATAATCTGCTTTTGGGAGAAGGTGCTTGATTTGATTAAGTAACTACGTATTCTGAATATTTATTCTGAGCGCTTCAGGACATTATAAATGTAATGCCTTTACTTAGTTGAGCAAAATGATGTATAGTCTCCCACATTCTGTTAATGGACTTCTTGCCTGTGACAGAACAAGCTATTTTACAAAAACAAAGTTATAATTTTTGGTAAATATGACATACTTTCTACAGTTTTCAATTGACAACAACAGTAAAGCTCATAAGTGTAACATAACGACCACGTAGCAGAATGATTGATTCAACAACTGTAGCACACACAGAAAATATAAAGAAATGAAAAGCATCTTTGAAAATCTTGCAAACATTTACATCTATCAATCAGGTATTTGTGGATCCAGTTTTATTTGTGGATTTTACTCTTGTAAATTTGTGAATCTGTCATTTTTCTTATTGTTAATAGCACCGCTAGTCGCGAGGCTAACTAGCTAACAACAGGTACAGTTCGTAATTTGGCAAAAAGTAAAGCTTTTACAGCCACCTGGAAAACCTCCACCTTCTGGCGGTCCAAAACTCGTGTGCTAACTGGTGCTCTGAGCTCCCAGTCTGGGCAGAGTCAGAGCTGAGCTAACTAGATAACAGTGGTTACTTCAAGTTAAAGTAAAACTTTAACTTGAAGTAACATTCACAAATGTTTTTCATTTATTTGTTTATAGAAAGTTTTCCCAGATAGTATTTGTGGAATTTGTTTATGTATTTGCATCTGTTTATTTTACAAATCCTTTTTTGTATTTGTGAAAGGTATTTATTAACAGATTACACATTTACACAATTGTTGATCTGTTCACCTAAATAAATGTATCTCCATAGCTGTAACATGCCATTATTATTGTGCATTGTTGTATTATTGTTGGAATATTTTGTCCAATATAATACAGTATAATATACTGCACTATAATGGACAAATACCTCTATAACAAATCCATGTATCCACATTGTAATTCATGTAGCCGATTAAAACAAGTGTGTTTGACAGTGTGGCTCCGCCTCACCTGACCTCACCTTACCCTGCTGTAGGATTATGTAATCAGCGGCGTGGAACTGGCAGTGATGGCGGGGGGAGGTGCCACGTAGCCTCCAGATGACCCCACTGCGTGCTGGGAAAAGGTGAAAGCATCTCCAGGTCTCCGCACTGCTCTCCAAGGTCCTTAATCAGGGGCCACACCAGGCATCCAGGCTCCCCAATGGGCCACCATATGGTCTGAAGAAGGGTCATTTATACAGTCTTCAGCTGCTGCTCGCCTTTGTTCATGTGGTGGTTGATGGGAGCATAAAGATGACAGGAAAGCTACTCACACAGACCGATATGTGAATTTTAACTCAGCACCACTTGAACTATGGAATTGAATTCCATTTAAATCAATATTTATTTAGGACATAAAGAAACATACCTAAGAAATAGAAATAAATCTTGAAATAAATAAACGAGGCAATAAATATATAAATAAATTTGAAAATATATATATATATATATATATATATATATATATATATATATATATATAGATAGATAGATAGATAGATAGATAGATAGATAGATAGATAGATAGATAGATAGATAGATAGATAGATAGATAGATAAAAAATAAATAACAATATGGTTAAATGAATTATTTAAAAAACATTTTTTATTTCCTAATGGCAAATTTATTAATTTCAGGGGACTTTTATTTCTAATGGCACATTTATTTATTTTAGGTGACTTATTCTTAACGCCACATTCATTTATTTATTTCAGGAGACTTTTATTTCATAATTCCACATTTATTTCCCTGCACTTTTAAATTCCATCTGTTATATTCAAATGAAGGGGGCATTGTTATCGCAAAGAACAGCTAAAAATCAAAGTTGAAATTATTTACACTGATGGTCACAACCTAAATCTACATCACCAGGAGATTCCTGGTGTTTTTAGGTGGGTTAACATTATTCTTTAGAAGTCTTCGATTGTTTAAATATTTAAACTTTCAGTGACAGGATGGGTCCTACCTCCCCAATGAGCACAGAAACTTTAACAAATACACAGCCAACTTTATAAGTACTTTGCTTAAAGACACACACACACTCTCTTCCCTCAGCAGTAATCCACATCCCATAATTGCGTTTGGCTGCATTTGGTGTAAAAAAAAAAAACACTCTGGTCTTTATTTCTCCTCATCTGCTGCTTTCTGCCTTCAGCATCGCCCTTCATTAACTCGCCTCCAAAGTCATCAACAAGGCACAAAAGGCAGAACGCCCGTTTCCATAGCGGCTGAATAGGCCTTAACTGAAGAAAAAAGCACTTTTAACTGCAAAGACAAACAGGAAGTAAGCATGAACGCAGCCCAAACAGCTGCTCGTTTGTGTCTTCCTGCATCTCAATCAGCGCTGTCAGAAGAAATTGTTGTGTTTATGGGGACTCTTTTTCATTGCATTTATTCTTTAACGCCACAGCTCTGATTGGGCTTTCACTGTCTGACTCCTGATGTATAAAAAAAGGAAAACTGGAGAGGTCTTTCTGCTCCAGCTGAAAGCCCTCTTCGGGGTTTCTTTTCACTCGGAGCCTCGCCTTCTTCTCGCCTCGTTCTGTTCGATTGAAGACAAAGACCTCTCTGCTTATAGAGCTACCAAAGACACTTCTGGTATTTATAACTTTCAGCGTCCTGTTGTCAAACTATACACCACCCTCTGAGGTTTTAAGAAACACACCTGCACGCACTTCACTGTCTATATTGACCAAAATGGCAGTGGGGCTCCATAGATTGATTGGTTTGTCTGTCCAATACTAGAAATACTGTATCTCTGGACCAAGCAGGAACCTCCGGGTCTGAAAAGTGAAGGTAATGCTAAAGAGCCTAAAACCTGCCTTATTTTTAATGGCCAACAGGGGGCGACTCCACCGGCTGCAGAAAGCGGCGTGATTGTATAGAAGTCAATGAGAAAATGAGGCTACCTCTCAGCTGATTTATTCCCTCAGTAAACACTTTCCTAATGAGTTGATGGTCTCAGTTGCTAGTTTCAAGTCTTCTTCAACACAGCATGATGTTCATTTTGTAAATTATTGTCCCATTTAGAGGAAAATAGACCAGAAAGCAGGGGAGGCTTTTAGGGCGGGGCTACAATTTGATTGAAAAGACCGGCCCTGAGTTAAACCCATCAGCACTAGCGTTGGTTGCTAGTGCGCCTCTTAAGCCGTTGGGGAGGGAGGTTTACTCACTACACAAACCTAGCTGGCTACCGTAACACTCACTCCCCTAAACCCCACCGCTATTTAACTCACAACACCAATGTTACCGTCCCTGACTTGAACAGAGACCCCGGGTACAAGAGGCGGACACACTAGCGAGGAGGCTAAAACACATGGCTTACTAGGAGTTGGGTGTTCAGTTTTTCCAGTAAGTACATTTTGTTATTAGGCTGTTTGTTAATAGCTAATTAGCATTCGGTTAAAATCACAGTGAAAGTGAATTACGGATGCAGCATGCTAACCAAGCTAGGTAGCGCCACACTCTTGTCCAGCTATAGTCACCTCAGGTGCCTGGTTGCAAGAAATCAAAATGGCGAGGGCCAAAATGCCAAACTTGAGGCTTCAAAACGTTAGTCCAGAAACCAACGGTAAACACATCCACTTGTTTTATAGAGTCTGTGCTCTGGATGGACTGCCATTAAATAGCCTACTGTAAGACTAAAAACATGCTAAAACATACCAAGCCCTATTGATTCAATTCATTTAAGCTGAATGAACAATAAACGAACAAGTGTGCTGTGATGCTAACAAGACTAGATGATCAAGCTAACAAGATACCAATGTGTTGTCATCTCAGTGCGTCATTACAGACATTACAGGTGCGTCATTACTTGACAATTCAAAGTATCAAGATATTATCTAAATATATACAACAACTAAGCAGAGCACATGCAATCCACAGCATAAAAACCTAAAAACTAAACTATATTATATGTTGAACTGTCTCTTTAAGGGGAAACTGTTTCATTAAAACAGATAAATATATGTTTTGCATATGTTTTGCATACAATATAATAACAGAGTGTATAATAGTGACAGGTAATGTCTCATGTTTGATATATGGGTTTTACATTTTGTTATAAACCACTAACTGGTCGTTTACATTAATCACATGTATGTGTCATTGTTGGCTCATCCTGTGTGTATTTCCTCCCAGCTGCCTGTGAAGTGGACTTGCTGTGTTTAATTGTCGCTGTGTATCCACAGCAGCTTTTTTTCCCTCATCTGGCTGAATTTTAATTAGCGATACATTCTTGAAGATCCACATTTTAATGAACAAAACCTTGTGCGTGTCGCCGCTGCTGCTATCGCATCCTCTGATCGCACATTAGAAAAGGAAACTTAATTAAAAAGATATCACAAAAGGCTGTCGGGCTAAACTCGCCTTTTCAATTACACTTTTTTTTTGTAGGTTTAAAGCTCTCAATCAGCAAATATCCCAACAGCAGCCTCATCCTGAACGCACGCTATCTGTGTTTTCCTGCTGATGGTTCAATGACCAGAGATCTGCAGGTCTGAACCACAGTCTGTGTATAATACAGTGTAATAACATATTATCACCCTGACTCTGTGTTTCCATGATGGAGCAGAAACACAATGAAATAAACACACTGAAGATATTGAGTGTTGTATCATGATATTAATGAACAATATTACTGAAGCCTTAACACACAGACAGCTGGATTTTTAACTGCCGTAATACTTCAATTAAAAGCAGAGTCCCAATTAGACACCTGTCCCTTTGTGGAATAAATACTGTCCCACATGTATTGAAATGTTTGAATGTGTATCTGAATATCAGAAAACCCCAAAGTTTACAGATACAGATCGATTCTACAGGTACAAAAAAAAAAACTACAGTTACAAGTACTTTTGTCCCACATTTGACACATTCTACTGAATAACCAATGGGGATGCCCTGATTAACATCCAACTGACTTTCTGACTATCCAATCAGGAATATCAGTTCTCCATCCCATCACAGATTCTGGGGGGCGGGATGGTGAATTGACATTGGATTGGATAGTCAAGTGACGTTAACCCGAGCACCCCCATTGCTTAGTTAGTAGAATGTGTCAAATGTGGGACAAAAGCACTTGTAACTGTAGGATTGTTTTGTACCTGAAGAATCGATCCGTACCTGTAAACTTTGTGTGAATTTGTATCTGAATATACAATAATATACAAACATTTTCACGAGTGCAAAACGTTTTCACACAGCGACAAAACATTTGGGACAGTGTTTATTCCATATCCCTGTTCCTGGCCTGGTGTGGCTACACGTTTTGACAAATAAACGCAGAGCTCAATTCGACGCTTGATCTGGTTTTTATAGAAGTTCTTTGGATGTATAAAACCTCTTAAAGCCCACTGTGTCACCTCTCTGAGCTAAGCTGCTTGGACCGTGCAGACTATAACTGTGTGTAACTTTGTGTCAGTATGGACATGCCACACATCTTAAGGTCAGTTAGATTCTCCACAATTGACCCTTCTCATACGCAGCTGGCCAATCACAGCACAGTATAGGACGTCCTCTAACTGAGGTCTGACACTTTCATGTGGCTGCGCTTCACTGACTCGGATGCTAAAGGAATCGTTTTCTGGCTTTTTTGCTGTCATTTTCCAAGATCTGGTCAAACGCTGTTCCTGGGACACTTGTAATGATTACAGTCGCTACACAAAGAGGTTGAAAGGAGAAGTACGATTTATTCTCTTTCCAAAACCTAAAACAAATGTAGGCTGCGGATCGTTCCCAATGTAATGTTAAACAGGCTTACTGTTTTTGCTTTTTAATGATTGTTATAGTGAACAGAGACCTACCCAGCTGTCCAGGAACAGTGTTAATCCTTAATATCGTTGTCCTCTGTCTCAATCACTGAATTTCACTCTGTGATCGGTAAGGTTAAGCTTCTGTCTTTATTTGTTTCACGTCGGTTTGACAGCCAGAATACAACCTTCAAATGTACTATTCAACGAGGAGACGAGCCTGAGCTGTGTTAGGTGAGGGAGCGCTGGCTGGGACGTGGCGAGGTGGTCTTTAACGGCGGAAATACAGCAGTTTTGCGGCGTCTCTAGGAGGGAGTCCGGTATGAGCTATCTTGGTCTGTTGTGTTGCCCTCCAGGTCACCGGGCATGTCACGTGACTAATTCCTTGAACGACTGAATTCATAGTTTTCAGAGGCCTGTCCCAAATATCGGCACAGTCAGTTTGGTGATTAAAACAAATAAAAGGCCGGATATTCATTGAAGTTTACTTTACCTTATGTACTGTTGGACAGGTATATCTATGACTATCATATTATATAAACTGATGACATGTTTTGTTTGTAGCATCTTAATCTGTAAAGTATAGTAGTGCCCGTCTTCGGATACATACAGTTTAGTAAACATTTCCATGTAATAGAGTAAAAATATAAAGTAACAAAATGAAAACACTGCACAGTACAGGGAGCTAAATTTTTTTACTACAAGCCACGAATGTGCATTTCTGACCTCCTAAAACAATGTGATGCCTTTTTGTAATTTTGTGTTTTTTACCTCCCAGTTCCCAGTCAGCTGCTGCTATCTAAGGCCCCATCCACACTACTCCTTTTTACTTTACAAACGCGAGATTTAAAACGAATACACAGCAGCGTTTTAGCCGCGTATCAGCGTTGAGCTCCGTCCACATTAAAACGACTGAAAACGCACATCTAGTGGCCGTTCAGGTACACTGAGCATGCGCGTGTAAACATGAAGCAGATGTTCTGTAGTTACAGAAGATTTGGCGAAAGAGTCAAGTACTACAGACGAAGAATCAAACCTGAGGTTTTTCTGTGCATGCACCAATAACGAGCTGGGACTGTTACTGAACGTAACGCGGGAGTGTGGCGGCAGAAAACAGACTGGGAGTCGTTGCAAAGTAAACGGTGACTATGCACAGTACAAGTGTAGGCGGACAGGCCTAAGTGTTATTTGCACGGTACAGAATATTTTAATAAAATACCAACTCAAAACGCAGAAACACGATGCTACCTACAATCAGAGAGCCGAGCGTCTGCGTCATTGTTTCTAAAGTCCTCCGTTTTTGCCCGTCTTCTCTAAAACGCTACCTGGAGTTTCAAAACGCAAAACGGGGTCGGCTGCGTTTCAAAACTTCTCCGTTTTAGGTTTTCGTTTTTGCCTTTTACGGGTTAAAAGTTCTGGAAAACACTGTTAGAAACAAAAAAAGTGGACAAACAGTGAATCAAAGTCGTGTCTGTTGCCTTATGAAACTCTGCAGGTGTGCTGCTGAGCATTTAGGTTTTCGTTTTTGCCTTTTTAGTCTGGACAGGAGGTTCAAACGTAGCAAAAGCTTTTAATTTTAACTTGAAAACGCAGCAGTGTGGACGGAGAGCTTCTTAAAGAAATCCAAAGCATACAGCTGACTCTACACAAAGATGCATTGCTCCGTGTTGTCCAGCTTGTTTATTTAGAGTTTATAGCTTTTTATCAAATCCAGATCGAGCATTGATTTCATCCAAATATCTACCAACAAGTCTTGGTTTTACTGCCCACCTCTAAACATCCACTAAAAAAGACAAACTGCTGCTGAATGTTTAGTTTATTACTCTGTGCTGATAAAAAAAAGAGTGAGAAAACATACTGTATACATTTTAAAAAATGTTCTCAGTCACACACACTGATGCACCTTAAATGCGTTTTATAAATTATAAATTCATTCAAGCAACTATGTGAGACAGAGGAGCGACTTTATAAAAATATTTTCACAGCTTCACGGATAAGGTCAGCTACATTCAAATCAGATGACACAAAGCCTAATGGAGGACGCTACACGCACAGTAAATCTAATTTCAATAACTTCATTTGATGAGCGATGAGGCGGCTGTAACCTTCCTCACATTTATAGATAAAACAAACAGAAATATCTGATTTCTGTTCAAGTTTTTTTCCCCATACTTTTTAAAGTTTGACTGTCAATCTTTGAATCGTGTACACTGCCCTGTTCTTCTGCAAAGGCATAACGGCACCTGACTGGAGAATCAAAACCACTAACTGCTTAAAGAATTGCAAACTCCGTAGCTGCAAAAAAAAGGACCTTGTGCATCTTACCCTCTCCTTTGCTCGTCGTTTATAGAAGGTAAAATAATGGAGGTTACATGGTTGCTCAGGTGTTGGACCTTATATGAACCAGAGTCAGGGTCGCGCCGCCAGCTATGACTCAAGCTTTCTCATTATCAGCAGAGAGGGGCTCGTCTTTGACAGCCTGGCTGTCGTTGGCTTCCAAACATCCATAAATCCCTTTCTAATTCAGATCGCATGTTGAAGAGGTCACATGCCATAGCTCCTCCTCTGTTGCAAGAAACAAAGCTTAATCCTCCTCCGGCAGGCACCAGGTACGAGCTGAATTTGGGCTGTGCCACCTGAGTTAGCAGTGCAGGTGTGGTTAATTCCTAATGTTCACACAACAGCCGTTAAAGTCCGTCTGAGTGGATAATAGCGACGTGTCTAATTCATGAAGTAGACAAGCGAGCCGACGTTAGGTTAAAATCAAGAACAACCGGACCGGTTGAAGATGCTTGAAGACGTTTCGCTTCTCAGCCGCTTCTCATTCTCATTCTCATCAGTTCTGGACGAGTGACAAACAGTAAAATTGCTCATGAAACACATCAAACATGCTGGTTATGTGGATTGTCCTTTCTGCAGCCAATGTGTTCATAAATATACATGTGGGCTTTGTGGTTGTGAAGATGTTTGATGCGGTTGATGTTGGTTAAAGGGAAATATCAAGAAGAAACCGAGGGTTCAAAAGGTTAAATCTCCTCCTTAAGCTACAGTCACGTTTTAGCGGCAGCCACACAACATGTTTGTGATGGACTATTCCAGGGACAAATGAACAAATCAAGACAGGGGCATTTTCTTTAGACGACAAAAGCCACAGCTCTTTTTATTTCTTCTCTTTTTTTTTAAGTAATAAAACACCTGCAGTGTGACATTAAAGTGATATTCTAATAAGAAGCAGAAGCAGCGGAGGGAAGAGGAAGATAGGAAGCTGCAGAGTGAAAGCTGATTTGTAGAGGATGCCTCACAGCAGTGATCCTTCCTCCTCCTCCTCCTCTGCAGCTCGTCAGGGTTTGATGTGGCAGAGCGAGCCGAGCGGCGGCGTTCAGCCTCTCTTAAAGCAGACAGTGAGAGAGAGAGAGAGGAGCTCATTTCAGGGCCGACTAATTTCTCCATTATAGGTGCACAATTATCCCAGTGTGACTGCGAACACAGATAGGGGGATATCAGAGAGGTGAGAAGAAGGGATGAGCGAGGCCTCGTTACTGGGAGAGTGAGAGAAAGGGATGAGGGTAGAAGAAGGGAGGGAAAATGCGAGTAAAGGAAGAGCGCTTTAGAAGTTTCTCATCTCTTAATTGCTATCAGCGAGGAGAGTTTAGCAGATTAATCTGCTCAAGGACGCAAACTGAGCCCCAAACACCCTCTGACTGCCTGCCTCTGTGCAACACTGCAAAGAACGTGAAGGTGGCAATCCTTTGACATGTTTACACAAAAAACTGTCCTCAGCAGAGAAAGTACAGCGTCGGCCATTGGTTCCAAAACCTAATAGTAAAAATTAACTTTTATATTATTCCAAAGGGAAATACATTTTTAGCGTTGGCACAGGAAAAATAATGTACACCATGAAAAATGAACCGGAGACGTAGGGACCGCATGACCACACACACAGCGTTCAGGCAGAAACACACAATACCCAATTCCCAGGTCGTCAAATACCGATGCTTTGTCACTCATACAGACACACAAGGAAGCCTTTAGCATTCATATGAGACGCCACGTGGTTAACGCTGTTTGTTAGGTTAAGAAACAGATGATGGTTTAAGGTAATATAATAAGACTTTTAATTTCACGCTGGACATGAACCTCGGTCTAGACTTTTTTGCTCTTTATACTACCCTCGCCTGACTTCCTAAAGGCCTTCTGGCAGGCGGGAGCATTTCATACAGACGCTAAAGGCTACCTTACCAAGGGCGGTGAGAAAGCGGCTGTATTGACAATGACAAGATAAAGACAGACAGTGTTTTGTTAGCAGTGATGGCAGAAGAACAAGTTCCAGCACTTAGCATGTAGCAAAACAGTTTCAGGGACATTTTGGCTTCAGTTCGTTCCAAATGGAGAAGCATCTTATATACACAGTCTGTTGTAAATAAACTAGTGTGACTGTGAACTTGAGTTTATCATCAGACAATAAATATTCAAAGCATTTTACAATGTCTCTAAACTAGTGCTGGGCAACAATTAAAATTTTTAAACTCGATTAATTCTTACAAGCAAAACTAAATAATGATTTCTAATGTAGTGTTTTGCACACTTTTAATTTAAATGCACCGCAATATACACAAAAGTGCAGTAACATGTGGTTTGCAAACACTTTATATAAATAAGGTGCTTTTTACCACCAGTATTCCCTTTACACAGCGGCAATAAAATATTTCTTGTAAATCTCAACTTAACCATTAATGTAATCAAATCAGATATTAAAGCAAAGCTGTCTGCCGCTGCCAGGGAATGACCTTTATCTATCTTGTTAAAACAAGTTACCATCAGAGTCCAGTTTTCTTGTTGTTTTTTCTGAACAGGTATCAGCAGGAACGTTTTTTCTTTTATCAGGGAGCAGCAGAAACAGTCTCTGTTCCTGTTAAGCCTGGTTCACACTACACGATTTTTAGCCTGACTTGCCGCTCGGCGACCGACAGGCTGTGATAGTTATGTGTGAACTACACAACGACGCATCAAAACGCATTTCTGACACATCGCCGACGTCTGCCGGATATCAAGCACGCCAAATATCTGGAGGAGTCGGCCGACTCGACATCCACATCCAGCCAATGAGAGCAGGCGGCTACTTTTTCACTGCAAGACACTTTTTTCCTCCCCTGCAGCTCTCTGTAGCTCAGACGATCCGACTGCTACCTGCGAGTGCAGATCCATCCTTTCACTCATATTCTTTGTCTTTATAATAACAAACAGCTGTTTCGTGTGCAGGTTTGCGTCATTTCCTGTTTCACTTTTCATGTGCGTTTCCTTGACAAAACGTGGTTTGGAGACCAGCGTCGGGTGTGACCCCCCTGTCACCGGTCAGTCACGTAGTGTGAACGCCACGACGACTAAAAGACTCCCATCACAAGACGGAAAGTCGTGTAGAGCCTTTAAAGTGAGGTGAAGTGCTCGCCTCACGCTCGCCCGCCGCTGAAGTTTAATTGTCTTGATCCTTTTGTTCACGATGCGCAGCACAAATCACTGGAAGACAGACTGATCCTTGCTGTTTCCAGAATCTATTACTGTTCAACTAAAATAGGACATCAGCAGGAGGGAACACACGGCAGAGCATCTCCACAAACCTAGATGAAGGCTCTTCAGGTTATGTAGCCGTTAATTTTAATTTAAGTTAAACAGGCTACAGCTGTGTAGGGCACAGAATTCAGAGGATTCGGAGCAATGGACTTTCAAAATAATGATAACCATGATAAAAACTCTGTTAATGTGAGATAAAATTGTTGCCATTAATTAAATAATGTGTTAATAACGTGATAATAACGTGATAACGCGTTAACATGCCCGGCCCTACGCTGAACGTGACTCATTCTGCTCACATGCTGGTTATATAAAGAGCAGGCTGTGGTGAAAAGGCTTTTAGACAGTTTGGCTGAGATCCTAGATGAAGTTTCTACCAACGTATTAGATTTTGTAGTCGACTGAGTAAACACACCAGACAACTCACTGAACCTCTCTGGTCAGTAAACACTGGAGCTCTGCAGGTGGACGACCCCGGAAACCCCACGGGAGCACCAACTGAAGTAGAAGAAAAGGATATACATTATTAATCCCTCTAGGGGAAATTCAGTTGTTTTCACTCTGTTGTTGTTGTTATTACTATACACACTCACACACAAGTCTGAAATACACAAACACGCGCAAACAGAGATGTCAGAGCGAGGGGCCTTGCTCAAGGGCAGCACCGGGAGAGTACCGAGGAGGTGAAGCTGCACCTCTCAAGCTACCACTCCACACTCCGTATCACCGGTCCGTGCTGGACTTGAACAGGTCCCAAGCTACTGGGAGCGGCTGAGCCACTGCCAACTGTTCAGTGTTTCAGCACCAAAACAAACACGGCACCAACTGGCAGCTTGCAATGAGCGAAGTTTGGCTTGATCCTGGGTTTAGAGACGTGTAGGACTGTAGAGTGCTGACTGTTCCAGACTGGATCAGCAAGCAGAGGAAGTAGCATGATGGAGCTACAAAACCTCTTCACACGGAGGTCAGAGTGGATGTTTCCACTTACAAACAGCTAATGTGTTTTTCTTTAACTTTACCTAGTAGTTTTTGTGCCTAAACTTTACAGAACATTTAAATGAAACCATGGTTGAGGTAGGTGAGGAAATGCTCATATGAGGCATTTTGTTATTGTTGAGTGCACATTTAATCATTTAGAAATGAGAACTTGTTCTAACCTAAAGTTTAATTTGTGATGATAATGAGGTTAGTGTTGCAGTAAAGCGTTTTCCTTTGTGCTCCAGTAATCCATAATTGGTTTAAGATTTTATCCCAGTGCATCCCCTTAAAGTGACATTTTGAATTTTGACATTTTATTTAGCCATAACACAAAATACACGACACATACTTGCAAAAATATACACTATATATAAACACACCTGTACACTGAAAACAAAGAATCCAGATTATTCTGCGTTATTACAACTTGGGTTTTATTTCCAAAGCCTGGTCCATCATTTTTAACAGTAATAAGAAGATTTTATTAAGTTAATATCCATGATTCTCACAGGTCAATAAACACGAGCAGCCAAACGATCAGATTGGATGTAGATGAGGGGTCGCCAACCTTTGGCGTGGGCACGCAGAGGCATTTTTTAATGGCACGTAAGAAAGCAAACACAATACTATAATATTGTTACTTAAAACAGATTATCAACCAGCATGAGGAATTTTGACATGATGGTATGTTGAAGCTGCATTTACAAAAATAGTGCACAGTTCATGCTGAGTGGTCCGTGAGCTTCCATAAAACAGCTCAAGTGCTGTAAAAAAAAAAATTGACTAAGCACTTGCTCTGGTTTGCATGCGACGTGGCGAGCAAATCCAGCAGCCCTCTTCAGCTCAGCTGGACATGGAATTTAAGTTCACAGCGGCCTCGCAGCAAGAAGGTCGCGGGTTCAAACCCTGGTTGTCCCGGCCTTTCTGTGTGGAGTTTGTATGTGGTCTGCGTGGGTTTCCTCCGGGTACTCCGGTTTCCCCCACCATCAAAAACATGCTACGTTCCTTCAATCAGACCGGGCCCTGATAAAAATCTGGAGTTGGTCTCTGGGCGCGCTGCACAACGGCTGGACACTGCTCCCTTTGGTGATGGGTTAAAGTGCAGAGAATGAATTTCACAATGTCTATGTGACAATAAAAGTATCTTCTTACTCAATCACATCCTCAATACAACTGTATGGGGAAAGCCTGTAGCGGCGTAGATGGCGGTTGTCCCGCACCTCCTGCTAGAAAGCCAATCGTTGGCTTTTAACAGCCAAAGCTGGAAACATATTTCAGCCAATTGTGTGGTTCAACTGATGTAAGGGTCTTCTACGTGTGTCACTACTACCGAGCATTCATAGTGGAAGTGCAACCTGTGAGGAAAAGCGCTTTTAAAACCTTATTTTGGGGCCAAGTCGTCAGATCGGAGTCTGGTCTTGTTAATCCAAAATAGCTGCCCGGAGACGTTATGGCTGCCGAGTGGCGTGACTTGACTATAAGGACTTTGCTAATGCGCATTTTGCTGTAAAACTGTCCAGTGTCAAGCGCCAACTTGAAACTAAGCATCAGAAAACTTCAAACGTGTTTGATGAAGTTGAGTCTATCAAGGGAACAGTTTTAAAACGCGCTTAGCAAAGTAGCACCTTTAAAACACCATTCTGCCAAATATCAGAGGGCAGCTAGAAGTGTTTTACTAAACATAGGAAGACCTGTTGAGAGGTTCACTGCTCAAATAAAGGGGGGGATGTACACATCCAGCAAGCTGTTGCAGTGACAAATGCACAGGTGTTCAGTGTGGCAGTGGATGAAAGTGTGGACATCAATGGCCTCCCATGTCTGGCATTCAGCTGACAACACAACACAGAGAGGCAGCTGAAAGCACAAACAGGCGGGGACAGCGATCGCACTAATTAGTAAACCCAGTTTATATTTGACTTATTAACAGCTTACATCACAGAAGGGTTTTGTGTGTGTGTGTGTGTGTGTGTGTGTGTGTGTGTGTATGAGCAACTAAGCAAGGGGATCCCATGAAAGTAACAGGCCTGCCACGCTATTATTATAAACAAACTCCCAGTTATAGTCTAAATATCAGCGCATAAATTGAAAATAAATGACGTGCGTCAACAAACGCTGGTTGCCGGACCCTGATCCAGATTATCTGAACCCCTTTTTGGGTTTCAAACGGACAGTATATGCATCTGAAATGCCAGTAATAATCCCACGTGACAGAGAAGTACTGTGTGAGCATTACTTCGGTAAGTATAGAGGGTCAAAGTTGAAGCAGGAAGTTCTGTAAGCTGTGATGGACATTAATTTGGTGCAGAACTGTCGTTCAGATGATGGCTTCAAGACGTGAACAGCCACAGGGTATTTTCTATGTTGCAGCCATTAAAGACCACAATAATTGATTTCCCCTGTTCCAGTTTAAAGTGAGTTGTTATTCAATGCTTCGTTTATTTGAATAGTTTCAGTCAGCTTCCTCCCATCAGAGCTCTTCGTCTCAGCGCTGCAGCAGTGCGAGCGGTCCATTTATAAGAATCTGCTCCGTTGTGGTTTGATGAAGCTGCTGCCTGACACTTTGCTGCAGGGCGTCTTTCTAAGTGAAGGCAGATTTGTAAAACTTTACAGAGGTGAGGACAGTTTGATGTGTTATTGTGCTGAGTTCCAACGTGTCTCACAGAGGAAGTGCGAAAGTGAGAATTCAGAGCTCTTTAAGTGTTTTTTCGTGGGGCTCCAGAGGAAATAATTTACCATTTTCTTACTGTTTGTCTCAACAAGAGTATTTGATCTTTTGTGATTCATTTCAATGTGTTTGTTAGGCTTTATTTCAGAGATAGAATCATTAATTGTGTTCATCCAAAAGGTAAAGTGCTCAGTTGGCTTTGAAAAGAAAGAAGATTCTTGTTTTGGTGAGGTTAATAGAAAAAAAGAGTGATGGGTCTTCCTCTGTTGAGTGATTATCTTGGTTGTTATTGTTGTTGTTTAGTGTCTTACACTAAGCGACAAAAGGAAGCAACACATTCAGAGATATTTTGGCAGAAATGTGACTAAGCTGAGCTGACAGGTGACAAATCTGGGGGGTCAAGACTAAACAGGATTATTAGAATTGGTTAAAACTGTTTTATGCTGCACAGAATTTGAGAACTTTTTTGTAATCAATACTCGATCAATAACTATAATGCTTGAGTGTTACTGGATGTTACAGCTCGGCCGGCGCCTCATGTGACAGACCCTATCATAATTCATTTTATGTGTGGATAAATGCTATCTGTGCACGGGATGTGGTGAGTTTGTGGTTTCAGTCTTTCACCACTGTTTGAGATCTTTTGGTTTCAATGCTTTGTTAAGAGAAATGTTTGGAACATTTTTGAGTGTGTTAAATAAATGAATCTGATTTTTGAAGTGACAAGAAGTTCTTGAAAGTGAGTTGAAAAGTCCACTCATTCAGTGTCTATGCTTTTAAAGAGGTTGTATCCTGCTCATTTTCAGGTTCATAATCCTATTTAGGGGTTGTACCAGAACAGGTTTACATGGTTTCATTTTCAAAAAACACCATATTTTTGTCATACTACACATTGCTGCAGCTCCTCTTTTCACCCTGTGTTGTAGGCTTCGTTTTAGCTATGAAGTGATACATCTTGTCTCTACATGATCTTTGTTGGGAGTTGCACACGCTCAGTTCCTAGTTAAGGACTACTAGCCAATCAGAAGCAGAGAAGGGCGGGTCAGCGAGAAGCTCGGGTAAACAGCTCGGGTTCAGCTGCACGTGTTGCCGACCAGCTTGGCAACATGGACTGGAGCAAGAGTTTCAGAGCGGTGAGTTATTAATCTGTAACAAAAGGATCTTTCATCCATAAAGTTTTAACCGAGCTCTGTCTCTACATCACAGTAACAACTTTATGTCCACTGACTGCCTGGAGGGTAGCTAGTGTTTGGAAGGGAGAGGAGAGCTGTGTGCTGCAGCTCGCTGTTTCTGAGGGCGTTATCGGAGCAGCCGCTCGGCGAGCGTTATGACACGTATTTTATTGTGACATCACAAGAAAGCGGAAGTTAAAGGCAGGACTAAAAACGAGCTGTTTTCAGGCAGTTCAGAGCAGAGTTTTCTGTGGAAACTCACTTTGGACGTTTTCACTTTGCAAAGCAATTACATGCACAAAAAAGGTTTATAACTGTAAATGAAGGAGGGGGAAAAAGGCAAAAAGCATAACACCACCTCTTTAATGTGGGAACGCTGAAACACAGCTGCTGCAGCTGAAAGAATCAGGCTAACGTGGTCACATTTAGGTCACAGACACACGTGAACGGTCTGGATTGGGAAAACCTGGGTTGACTTATTGAGTTGATAACCAGACTATTCTGATTTTGATTGTTAGGGTTAATGAAACGATATGCTTGGTATGTTGAACTTGCTTTGTAGTATGGGCCCAAGGTTTAGTTATTGTCTTAAAGTACACACACTCACATCCTGTTTGGAGACATTAGGAGCAGAGGTGCCGCTTCAGATGTTTTTGGTTTTAGGTCAGGTTCTTTTTAGTTTTACGTCTTGTTTATTCAGTCAGGTTTAACGAAGCTATTGCTCTGTAGCTAACGGTAGCAACGATGTAGAATGCTAACTTATGTAAAGTAAATGAAAACTAAAAACTGATGTTGTGTAATTCTTGTTTCATTCGGGAATCGCCGACTCCTGGGTCTGTGACTAACCTACTGTCCACCCGACCACCCCTCCACCACCTTAGCGTCGGACTTTCATGGCTATTTATATCCCACACACGCTGATTTCACCTGTGACAGTAAGCATAAAATGGCTCGCCGCTGCACAATAGAAGTCAGTGCATTGTAAACGGCGTGAAATAACACGAGAAATGCGAAAAATGCGTTGGAATACTGCACCAAATGACTTAAGAAGTCGGCGTGTTATTCATCGCCTTTTGATGATACCAGGCTGCTTATTCATGTCATTTTAGAAGCATCCTCCATCTGTTTCCCCTGGAGACGCCGGGAAATGATGAGCCTTTAAAAATTTCAATTAAAAACAGTCAGAGAAACCAAAAACACTCACCATCCAGTGACATTTTAACCTGTGACAATAGAATTGTAATCAGACACAGCTTTATTTTAATATAGTCATTAATATAATCATCACATGACCGAAGTTATATATTTTAGTAACGTGATGACAGCTGAGGAAGACTATGGAAAAGGTTATAAACCATTGGTGAAAATGGATAATTCGCTTGGAATTAGTGCTCAACTTCGAACTGGCAACTACAGTGGTTAAATAAATGTAGTAAGAGTACAATCTTTCTCTCTAAAAGGTAGTGGAAAGGACTTAAACCAGCTGGCCGCAGCCCACTCAGTGATGGAAAGGCCCATTGTGATATCACCGATCTGGGAGTGGCCAGAAGTGAAACATGTTTTAAAGTATTAACGTTTAGAAAGCGGTGCAGCAGCAGTTTTGTTTGATTTAGTGTCTGAGGACCTTGAAAGCAAAGAACAACTGAATGAACTAACTGTATTTGGTTACCTCTGAGGCTCCCACCTTTCTTTTTCTCCCCACTTGTAGATTTTCAGCATTCACACACTCAGGACTTCCTGTTAAAAAACACTTCCTTTTCTTTCCTCTCCAACTCCTCCTATTAGAGAACTCTCCCAGGATGCAATGCAACATTTGTCTCCATTAGTGATGTAGGTTATGAGGAGCGAGACGTGCATTGTGGGTAAAGCCCCCATGAAAACCTCTTGGAAGCCTCATACAGGGATCCAATTAAAACCGTGAGCAGCAGGGTATGAGAGAGGGAAGCCGGAGAGAGAATCCCCTCGCCGCTCTGAAACAGCCTTTTACTGCTGATTTCAGCAAACGCGATAAATCACCCAGTCTGAGCATCGATTAGCTCGGGCCGCCATTATTCTGACTACTCTGCGAGCGGGCCGGGGTTACATAATCAGCTCTGAGGAAACACTAAGCTCTTCACCGCAGTTTCACTCCACATGATGCCAGAGTCTGAGCTGTGCAGGGCTCTCTGGTATTTCAGAGGGGAGATATAAATAAACAGCTAAACTGAAGAGGCAGGACTTCTTCCTGTAAGCAGGAAACAGGTTGGAGACCGAATCCATGGACATAGGGTTGTGGGATGGAGTACAATTTTGAGGTACTTGAGTATTTTATTTATACTTCTATTCCACTACAACTCAGAGGGAAATATTTTACTTTGAAAGCTTTAGTTTTCAGCTTTTATGCATTTTCCAGCTGGTGCAAGGGGGGTTTCAGTAGTTTATAGATGAAGGAGGAGGAGAGATTTCTCAGCCCATAAAGGAACATTTCATCCTGCTGTTTATCACAAACATTTCCAGTAAAGTAAAGCACAAGTACCTCAAAAGGTACAATACTGTAAGTGTCAGTTGTTTTCTGTGCTCCACACCGAAAACATGTTTGCCACGGCTGTCCATTTTACATTTATTTATACAGATGATGCTTTTATACAAAGCAAATTACAATTTATGTCAGAGGTCGCACGGCTCTGGAGCAACAAGGGGTTAAGTGTCTTGCTCAGAGACACAATGGTGGAAGGGTCACAGTGGGGAGTTGAACCTGGTTCTCTCACACCAAAGGCCTGTGTTTTATCCATTGTGCCATCACCGCCCCTCCATTTTTATTCACTACAAACAGATAATGAACCGTCCGCCGATGGCCGTGCCATTCACACTGCACTTGGCGTCTTGTGACGGGGAGTCTGAAAGTCGTCATGGCGTTCACACTACGTGACTTAATGGTGACAGGGGGTCACACACTACGCAAGCTGAAAGCGGCTCTGTCACCCAACGCTGGTCATCAAACCATGTTTTGTCAAGAAAACATGTGCGAACGTGTGCGATCCTGCACACGAAACAGCTGTTTGTTATTACAAAGACAAAGAATCTGGGTGAGAGGATGGATCAGCAGACGCAGGTAGCAGGACTGTCTGAGCTACAGAGAGCTGGAGGGGAGGAAAAAGGGCTTTGCGGTGAAAAAGTAGCCGCCTGCTCTCATTGGCTGGATGTGGATGACGTTTCGGCCGACTCCTCCAGATATTTGGCGTGCTAGATATCTGGCAGACGTCGGCGATGTGTCAGAAATGTGTCGGGGAGCCGTTCTGATGCGTCTTTGAGTAGTGTACACATAACGACTGGTGGCCGCCGACCGACCGCTGATTTACTCCTGATCAAAGCCCGAAGGTTGCCGAGCTCTCCAAGCGGCTAAAAATCGTGTAGTATGAATTAGGCTTTCATGTTTTTCTTATTTCCTCTTGTCTCCAGGCTTTTCTGAATCATTTAGCAGTCAGAAAACTTCAGGATTGAGAGGACATTTTTCATGGAAACACTGAAATTTTGTCTATTGATTTTTGAAATCACACTATCTCCAGACATTTTCTGTGTATGCTGTCTTTAAGGCTAAGTTCGGTATCTTTCAACCTGGACCCTATTTTACTATGTTTTTGTGTCTGTGTGACTAATAACGGAAACATTTTTGAAAATTGGTCCAGTATTGTGAGAGCACGCCGACAACAGCAGCGGAGAAACAGGACTGCAACGTAATCTTCAATTCAAAGTACGTCCACTAAAGTGCTTGTTGTTTTTGCCACTGACAGACTCAAATTGTTATTTTTAGTGTTTGACAGCATTATGGAAAGGATCCCACAGAGAGAGACCTTTTTAAAAAAGATCCTTTTTACTGACCCAGAAACAGGCACTATGTTCCCATCGTCAAAGCCACCGGACTCATTTTACCTCGCAGATCACGTGAGTTGCTGATCTACTGCTGCCTTGGTCAGGCTGGTTTATTCGTGTTATCTCACACCAGACCAAATTGGTAATTGTTAATGGAGTCTAGTGGCTTTGACGAGAACTGTTTCTGGTCAAAATACGGAACTTACCCCTTTAAAACACCTGTTTTGTTAGTTTGGCTTCCATATGCTGTTGGTTTGCTCTTAAAGTGACATGCAGGACGTCCTGTGCAGCTGATGAGGACGCTGCTACTTTCCCAACAGACTTAGTTTGTGTCAGTCAGGTGGACGTTCTGCCTGCTGATTATGTTCAATTTGACCATGAACGTGTGTGTGTGTGGACCTCCTCCCCGTCCTGACAGACCGTAGCGTCGCTGCACCAGCTGACAGGTTCAGCTTCCCGCTCAAAGACGAACCCTGAACAAGGACGAAGCGTCGTACTGCTTTAATCTTCTGTGTGTTATCTGTGGCCGCAGATGAACAGATCTGCAGCGACGGCGTCACGGCGAGCTGCAGCCATGCGTGGACAATCCTCTCTGAAACATACTGTATGCTAGCATGCCAGTCTGTGGGATTATTGGGTCACTGTTATTGTTTGTCAAATATTTGTTCCTGCTGTGTTGGACACTGAGTTCCCATCAACCGAAAAAAACAACAACCCCAGTAGGAAGAAAGGATTCAATTTAAAAAGTATTGAAAGGAAAAGCCAATATAACAGCTACTTTAAGACTTTGCTCTGATAGACTGAAAAGTTTATTGATGTTCTGAAGTCAAGTCAAATTTATTTATAAAGCACATTTAAAACAACTTCTGCTGACCAAAGTGCTGTACACATGGAATCAATTAATCAGAATAAAACAACAAGATAATAAAATACAATAGAATATTATGAAACCCACTGATAGAAATGCTTAATCTTTTGGACAAAGAAAGAAAAAAATGACAAGAAAGATTTAAAAACAGAAAAGAAAATGATCAATTAAAACTGAAACAGAATAATAATCTGTCATTCCAAAATTTGGACAGATCAGGACTTTTGAGTGGTGAGGTTTGTGTGCCTGACTACACATGCAAGAATTTGATGAATGACAAAGTAGAGAAACTAAAATAGACATGACATGATAATAAAAGCTTAATTTTGTAAAAAGGTTCCCACGGTTTAAAATGAGGACTGTAACCTTCTGTAACTTTCAATACACTAAATGCAGATTTTAACCGTTACTCAACATTGTTCTTTAGTCCATCTGAATTAAACTCTGATTACTTGATATTTACTGATGTTACAAGTTTAACGTCTGTAAATCAAGCAGTGAATCTGTGAATCGAAAGGAAGCTGCATCCTAGCAGAAACCTCCAGATCTGAAAACGAAGCTAATGCTGAAGAGACTTAAACCTGCATTCTTTCTAACAGGCCAGCAGGGGGCGACTCCATAAATCTGATTGTATAGAAGTCTATGAGAAAATGAGGCTTCTTCCCAGCTGATTTATTCCCTCAGTAAACACTTTCCTGATGAGTTTATGGTCTCAGTCGCTAGTTTCAAGTCTTCTTCAACACAGCATGATGTTCATTTAGTAAATTATGGTCTTTTTTCTTTTAAGCCTGTTTGTCCAAAATCTCCAAGTTCTTAACTGTTTTCTTGGATTAGAAGTCACATTTCTCACCATAAAAAGATCTTGTTAGTTTAAATTAAAAATCAGTATGTGGACAGATTTCATCTATACTTGACTCAGGCTGAGCAGCACAGTTTTAAACATGCAGGTTTATCAATGTTCTGCTGAGGGCTGGACGATTTTGGAAAGAAATCTAATTGTGATTTTTCTGCCAGATTACGATCACAAAATGACACAGGGCCGGCCCGTGGCATAGGCGACATAGGCGATTGCCTAGGGCGCAACATGTCAGGAGGCGCCGCAAGAGAAGGTTTTTCGACTCGGTGCAAAATCAAGTCCGCACAACACCGCCGCATGCGTGATAGTAATTAAGTGCAGACGGTTGTGACGAGTCGTGTCCTCATATGCTATTATTTTATTAGATTTTGAATTGTCACCTGCTGCCTGAATTTTTTCCTTTAACATGAATGAAGACTAATCCTCCAGAAAGCAGAAAATGAAGTCTTCACTGTTTAAAACCCCCCAGACCCTCCTCTTCATTTCTGTCCCCTCCAACACTAAAACTAAACCTGTGCTGTTGTATTTTGAGAAATCTACCCCACAATGCAACAGAACAGTCTCTGAGACACACAGAGGTTTGGTCTCCCAATTCAGGTTAAGACGTTGAGGTTGACAAGTAGGCTAAACGCTCCGCAGTGATGCCAGACAAAACCGCAGCACAGCCGCCGCCGGTGCCCGTTCGGCTGGCGCCACTATCCGACACCTTTTCCTCCAGTTTTGCTTGTTGTTGATGTTGTAAAATGTACACGCCCTGTGCCCGCTCTGATTGGTGAGTAGGACCGTAACAAGAGGCGCATGGTGTTAAGGTCAGGACTCTGCAGGCTAGTCTCACCAGGTCTGTCCACGTACGTCTGGCTATATATTGCACCTGTGACCTGTGTTACTCGACCCTGCCAGTGTCTGTGGCGTTGAATACTGTTTTGGTGGGGAAACATGAGCTGGTTCAGCAGCTCCATAGCTTCCTCAGGCTGTGTGTGTGTGTGTGTGTGTGTGTGTGTGTGTGCAATAGCTGTGACGCTATTAGACCTCTGAGGGGGAAACAGGATGTATCAATCTGCAGAAACAAAGCCAAGTCGAGGCCGGCCGCTGTCGACTGATGGGACTGGTGGCGTGAACCCGTTGACAGGTCAATTATTCCCCCGGCTGAATTACAACATGTAATATCTAACCCGGCAGAGGGAGCAGAGATGGAAACACCCCGTGGGTAAAATATGCCACTTCCTATGTATTGAACACTCCCCCCCCATCACTCCTCCTCCTCCTATCCTGCCACTGTTTCCCCCTGAAACGACGTAATCAAAGTTTACTCCTGGATATACCCTCCGACAACCGTGTTCCTGCGTGAAGAATGACCGGCAAACACTCATAAGTCAGCGTTGTTGTTGTTTGTTGTTTTTCTTCTTTTATTTCAGGGGTGAGGAGAAATGTTGGGTCGAGTCACAGCAAGGCTGAGCTGTGTGTAATGCTGCTGCAGAAGATGATGGCTGCAGGCGGAGGGGTCAAAGGTCAGAGGGAAAAAAATAAAGAAAGGGAAACAGGGATGTTGGAGATCCGGCCGGCAGCAAACACGAAACCTGGTGATCAGAGCAAAAAATAAAGTGAAATAAATATGAAAAAACATACTATAGAACTGTGTGAACAAGCATCTCAATCACAGTTCCAGCAAGTCAAACGACCGTATAGGTTGATTATTACAGCTTATTACTGACTATATTCACGTTTTTCTACTGGCTCTAGATGATGTATTAAAATAGGGTAAGTCCAGGTACAAGTTTTGTTGCAGACACTTCACGAAACTGCAACCCTTTTTTCTAACGTTTTCCTTGTGTTAAACTATGTAACATACTGAAGGTCCGGTCACTTTGTCACTGGACGCTCATGAATGTGTCTATGTAATTTTGGGATACTTGACAATGGACCTATTTTGTTATTTTGTCAGGTACAAGGACTGGTTGACAGTTCAGCTCAAAAGTAGTGTAACAAAAGGTTGTAAAAAGAAAATAAGAAAAACTATTTTATCGTATTTTCTTTAAGAAAAACTCAAAAATAATTTAAGAAAACAAAATTTGATTCTAAAAATCCTTTCATGTGTAATAACCTAAAAAAAATGGACACACACCACCAATTTAGAAAAATTACTCTGGTGATGTCATAGTGATGTCATCAGGGTAGTCTCAGTTTGGGCTTGGAGACTAGAAATTTCCAACAAAATCGCCTGTATTACAACCTGCAGGCGTGGAGGTTTTTAACAAGTGGTTGTTTAGCAGGTAGGCCCAGTCCCAACGTCCACACTCAGCCTTTGAGGCGCCTGCCCGGGAAGTGTGTGAGGGCTCTCTGCGGACATTTTGAGCCCTTTTTTAACCCTTTTCGTAAGTCCACATTTCTGCAGACTTTGCCTGAGGGTTCATAGTGGTATGATGTGAAACACCGGGGTCAGGCGAAACTAAAGGAAATATATTCTTTTTTCCCGACTAAAACGAGACGATGACGAGACGGCCACAATGTCCTTAAACACTGACTGTGACTATAATAACATGCAATATTGTTGATGAAAAATGATGAGACTAAAATGTAATCCTCTTTTTGTCAGTATAATGAGGGAGACAGAGGCATTACAGGCCATATGGGAAACGTATGAACCAGTGCTTTGGACTAAAAAAAAAAAAATAATAATAATAAATCAGCACATCTCACTTCAGACCGTTCTGTTTTTCATCTGTTGCTCGGAATAAGATATTTTAAAAAAACACAGGTTTCAAGACACAACGCAGCTCAAATGTAACATTTTACTAAACATGTTATGAAAAAAAACAACAACTGTGGACAAAGTTCAGACAACAAATTAATGAAAAATAAAACAACAAATAAAATATAACCAATTAAAAAAATTGAATAAATTCAAACATCAGCTCAAACAACTCGGCTTGAACTCTAAAACTCCCCCAAAGTCACCGTCCGTCCTCCAGCGTGGCGGCTCGGCCCCTCTGACCGCTGACAGTTTGAGGGGTTCAGCATGGTTTCACAGGTAGGACAGAGCGAAGCCGGGGCGGAGGCGGCCATGTTGGGGTCGACCGGCCCAGCTGGGAGGAGAAGCTGCTGGCCAAGCGAAATTCTGAGGGCAAAGTTCCTGTCACACCTAAACTGACGGTGTGTAAAGCAGTTTTATATACAGAGGAGATTTAGGTGGAATAATTACGCCAACGCGTCACCTGAGTGTCAGTACTGATTCCAAAACTATATTATGATTTACATTTAGTATTATGCATTCTAAACTTTTGAAAACATTACTGTTTAATGTGGTCATAAGACTTATCGGAGGATTAATGAGTGTTTGATGGGTGACTGTTTACAATACTCATCTGTCGATACAAAACACAGATGGGTCTCAGACCTCTGTAACACCTAGAACTGCCCAGAAACCTCTAAACTGCTGTTCATTAACTTTTTTTCATATTATTTATATTTAAAAGTATATTTGCGTGTGGAGATGACTAAAGGCGTGAAGTCGCACAGCTGATGTAGATCGTGATGCAGCTGCTGGCATGGATATTTATGGACACTATGGCTAATCTGCATATTGGAAAAGCCTAATTTATGTCTTTCAGGTCCAATAAACATAAACAAGTCCTTATTTATCAAACAGATAAATCCACCGTCACGGTGTAGTAAAAAGGTGGACCCAAACACAGGACACGGACACAGAGGAGAGGTGGAGATGATGGCTGGCAGGGGCCGAGGACAGGTGGGCGACAGGAGATGGTGGAGCGTGGAAAGGCTGGCCGGAGACATGCAGGCGCAGCAAGCAGGTAAAGTGATGAGGTTCTATGATATTGGCCACATTTTGAACAACAATGTGATCTGGGGGGGGGGGGAGAAATTGAGCATTAAGGCCTGCAGTCTTGAACGTAGCCTAAGAGGGCGGAGCCGTACGACCACAGCCGTAAACACAAATGACCTGCTGGAGAGCGGGAGCCAAGCCAGGGTGGATGTACTGCTGAGGGGACGAGATGATGATGGGCTGCAGGTGTTTGCAGGCTGAGAGGCGACGAGCTGATAGGCAGGTGTGCAGGAGGAGCGGAGCCTGAAGGGAAGACCACGCCCCCCATTCAGTCACACGCAAGGCTGATAGTTCCTGAGTGCTGGGTTAAGAGTTAATTTCATTTCCCCCGAAAGTCCCTCGCACACGGACGCTCTTTAGCATCACTGTTAAACAATAAAAAGTGTTTCACCAAGGGGTTAAGCGAGAAACAGTGAGGCCGACCAATGCCGGCATTCCACGCCCAAAAATGACGCCAAAATGACGCCTTATTGCTGAGATCATAAGTTCTATGTGAATCTAAAAAAAATATTCGGCCATCTGTGACGATGTGTCGGTGTTTGGCAGGTGAGGTGGGCTGATTAAACAGTCACGATCCGAGTCAAACACACTGAGCCAAGAGACATTTTGTTGGCGCAGCTACCAGATACGGTGTTTCTGCCGTTGCTCTACGTCATTAAACTACGCTTATGCTGCGCGATCATGCGCAGTAGACGCTGGTGCCAACAGGAAGTAGCCCTTTAGTAGTATTTTATTGCAGATGAATGGGTAAAATTTGTGATGGGGGGTGGGGGGTGGGGGCTACCAGTACATTGAGTGTCAATGAACATCAACACACGTCAAAATCGAAACACAACGCTAGAATTTACTATTGTTGTTCATGAAATCACCTGCCTGTTGTGAAAAAAAATGGCCAAACTTGTGGGCACTTGTGCTTTCTGTGTGCATTTAAATAGTATATAATTATTTTACATGAATTGTATTTCTTAACCATAATGTTTTGTATGTAATTTTATCTTGTGATTTTATACCTGTGATTATTTTTAAGGCTGCCTTTTTTACACCGTGCTGGGTGAAAATTAGCACTTTTCAGCTAACTCGGGTACATTTACATTGTTTTAATGTTGATTAATGTACACTGTCCCCTTTCAAATAAATAAACAAATAAAAAAACAAAACAAGTGTAGATATGTAGTCGGGACAACTGCTCGTAACTCGGGACTGTCCCGGATTTTCCGGGACGTCTGGTCACCCCAGTTCAAACCCTCAGGGTTGCTTCGTTAACTTACCTAAGTTAAGTCACGTAAATAATGTAATTAATTTTACCCAAACCACAATCTTTGCCTAAACCTATCCAAACTGCGACGTTTCACAACGATAACCACTAGTTTTTTTTTTTGAAAGTCTAACCGGATGTTGCAGATTTATTGTTGCTAACTTGACCGCGGAGGTGCAAAAGCGACACTAAAGGCTACCCAGAGCGTTAAAAAGCGACGCCAAGGGAACTCTGCGTCCACACTGGAGGCCGTGGCCCTCACATACACAATAAATAAAACCAGACATTAAACAGCTCACTAAACAAGCATTACATGGGGGATATAAAGCGTTGCTTTAAGTTAAAAAGTCAGCAGCTGATTTCTGCACTAACTTGGAATCTTTGGAAAGATTGATGAAAGTAATCACAGAGAACACGCAGGATTTGGTTCGATACGCAGCACCGATGTAAAGAATATAACATTGCGTCCCTGTTCTCAGCTGGCAGAGCGATGGAGAGAAGAAATGAAAAAGGAGAAAGGAGGAATAGGTCTTCCTCTCCGCTGATCTCTCTGTTCATTACAACCCAGCAGCGGTGGTGACAAAGCAGCAGCGATTTCCCCTCAGAAGACTCACAGCTCAGTGCTGCTTGTGTCTCTCTGCTTTAATGACAGTATTTATCAGGAGCCGGAGTCCTGCTCTCTGAATTGCTCTGTGTGAACTTCTGCGACTTGTAACAACGAAAACGTGTCATTTTATCATCTCAAGGTCTTCACCCCCGACAGGGAAACAAAGTGATTTCCCCATTAACAGGAAACACACACACACACACACACACACACACACACACACACACACACACACACACACACACACACTCCTCCAGGCCACCGTACGTGTCTGTAGGAAGCGGAGGGAGCTGGCTGTCTTCTGAGTGAGGAGGAGGAGGAGGAGGAGGATGACAGAAAGGTCTTGTGTGTTTGTGGCCTCAGCTGCCAGCTGATTGTTTGCTCTGCTGAAATCGTCATGCTCAGGTTGCTGGTGACAAACCTGTTGATTATTAATAGAATTGAGTACATCTGCCAGAAGACATGAGCGACCGGCGCCGGCTGTGTTCCTGAGGACGTGTCACGGCGTCGAAGAAACGGCGTCGGTCACGTTCAGAGTGAGTTTGTACAAACAGGAAACAGCAAGCCGACGGCGTCTCATCACTTCCTGTTTGTGCCGGTTCTTTTTTGAATAACGTCGTCACAACATCTCCTTCACATGGTTCATTAATGCCAAGAAGTTTTTTGTGCAGAATCTTTACGGAAAGGTGTTTGTCATAACTAAGTCTGTCAGATGAAGACAGGACAACTAAAAAACAAGGAGAAGAAAATGAGATGGTGGAACTTAAAAAAGAGGGATTCATTTTGCTAAAAATTCTAAAATCCTGGCATGTTGCACAAATGTGTTGTTAAATGTTAATCGTTGTTTGATATTTTTATATTTTGTTAACATAAATATGTTCACAATATTCTCTTCTGTTGCAATACGTCTGCACATCAGGAACCAGAGAATGTAAATATCTGCTATTCTATTGTTTCTCTGCAAATGGTCGTATTATTTCTCTCTATTCTTTTGTTATTCTTACAGAAATTGCATTTGTTTATTCCATAATTATATATTTCTACATTCATTTATGTAAACTGTATGTTTGTCTTTGTGTAGCGCCTTCTCACCAGAGCAAATTCTTTGTATGTGTAAAAGACTACTTGGCAATAAAGCTCCTTCTGATTCTGAAGTAACTCAGCAAGAACTGTAAAAATCTTTTTACTCTCCGAACACCAGACTGTTAAAACAAAATTCAACTAAATAAGATGTTAGAAATGCTTTAATCCAGACTTTAATGATATTTTCTGTTGGACGTTCTGCACCAAAGCGTTTATTCTGGCTTTGTAAAGTTTTATTTAAAATGATGATCTAATATTCACCTGAATAACTTTGTGTATTTATATCACTTGCTTATAGTTAATATTTAAAAACATGGAGTTCCATTGAATCACTTGCTCTGCCGTTGATGCGTGGTGTGTCCGCTGCGGTGGACGCATTTAAAATTAAATATATTGGGAAAAACGTTTAAAGGCACAGCTTGAAACGGTGAAAGTGTTCTGATCTTAAGGCTTATAGGCTTTTGATTCACCTGTACCATCTGCTTGTATCATGTGTGTACATTTAATAATAATGCTGGCGAATGGTGTTTGGACCGGTCAAAAAACGTTCACGCTCAGCTGTTCCTAAATTGCTATCTGTCATATTGTATTTTTGGCTTTTGTTTGCATCCAGGATGTAAACTGGCTCAACAGTGGTGAAGTCTGGATTTTTAATTAGTAATTAATTAATTACTAATTAAAAAGTAAATAGTATTTACTTTAAAATTTGACTTTAAAATTTTATTGATCACTTTTAAAGCTCTTCACGGCCTCTCGCCTTGTTAGATTTCTGACCTTTTCCTCGGGCAGAGGTCTGCTGTCTGTTCCAGAGTCTCGACTGAAAACTAAAGGGGACACAGCGAGAAATAAGCACAATCTACTTATTTTAGAATTTATCTTAAACATGTATTTTAGTCTTTTCAGTGTTCTTGCTTTTATCTTGCATTGTTTTTGTGTTATTGTCTTTTGGGTATTATTGTCTTTACACTTGTTAAAGCACTTTGTAACTTGTTTTTGAAAAGTGCTCTACAAATAAAGATTATTATTATTATATTATTATTATTATTACTTGTTGGGGAAACATTTTATAACAGAGTTCCTTGAGATGGCACACAGTGTGTCCATGTGTTAGCGTGCATAGTACTAGAGTACATAACATGCTTCTGTTTATATTAGGTACTATTAATTATTATTATTCAATTAAGTCAATAATGTAATTTTTTATAGTAGTTCACGTGAAAGAACTAAACAAATGTACGACAGCCGTGTGACCGCCCACATGTATTTATACATTTGAGTATTTTATGTCTCCTGCTTATTGTCATGCAAACCAAATTTCCTTCAAGATGAGTGCAGCAGTTTAATTGGAACAGAAGTGCAGCGTAAAGGCCTCAGTTTGCTTCCAACAGCATCTGAAACAACTTTAAACCAGACAGACCCACAATCTCATCCACTTTAGGCCGGTGAGTGGAGCTGTGACAGTAGGTGGTGTCTGAGCTGTCTTTTTACATTCTTCACACAACAACTTCTGTCACTTGTCATGTGAACAACCGAGTGCGACACCATGACTGAAAATGTGCTCCATTATCCTTCTACAAAGACACCAGAACACACATTTCTTTGTGCATGGAGAGAGAGAGAGAGATCGGGGAGGTAGATGCATTCCTGACTTCAGGAAGCGGCACCAGACTGACTTTCATTGTCAGGCGTGGTTCAGGAATCAGGGCAGCAGGCAGGCGTTGGACTGTAGTGAAACATCATGTTGGATGGATGAAGAACAAGCTGGAGAATCTAACTCCCCCCCTCAGACGATCCTTTTTTTCCTGCTCTATCTGTGCCTTTTGGAGTTTCCTTCAGCTGTAATCTTATCAGATCTGCTGAAGCTTTCACTGAGTGTAAGACACCCATCTGCTTCACATTCACACAACTGTCAGCGCTCTTTCCTCCACTCTCTCTTCTTTCTCTTCCAGCACTGATTTTATTTTTCTTACCTGAGTCCCCGTCACCAAGGCCGGCCGAGGCAGAGACGTCTGCCGGGGAGTTCATTTAACTCTGGTCATGTTTTTAATCCTCCTTTAGAAAAGCTGTGTGAAAGCACTGTGAACAGGCGGCGGTGAAAGGCTCAGATACTCTGCCAGTCATTTCAATGCACCCACATATTAAGGAGCGTGTGTGAATAACGAGCAGTGGCAGATGAAGTGGCTCCTCTTGTACTCCTCTTTTCACTGCAAACACAAACCGAATGAATTCACGTCAATGCCTCATTTTCAAAGTTCAGTTTAAGGTCACTGAAGCTTTAAACTTCCCTGAAGTGGAACCCGCTGCTGATGTTCAAACTGACTGATTTTATTACTCGCAGACTATTTAGTAAAGTTCAGATTGGAGGGTTGGATGCAAATTGTTGATTACAGTTTCTGACAAATGATTACTTCGCTGAAAACCTGTTTTAAATATCATTCTCCATCTGTAGGTTTGAAAGGTGGATCTGAAAAGGAATGGATTTTCATCTGGAATGTGTTTTTGTCTGCCAACTGACAGATGTCGACCATTTTCTGTCTTGGAACGTGAAAATAAGTTTACAGCTGGAAAAGCAATATGATCCACATGATGGTGGATCTTTAAAGGGTCACTTTAGTATTTTTAAACTCAGTGACTTTGCTTTTGACCAGAAACTGAAGTCTCGCTCAGGAAAAGTTCTCGCCTTGAAATCTTGTGAGAGGCGAGTTGTTGCAGGAAGACAGCGGTGGAAACGAGGGAGAGGAGTTTGTTGTGTACGTAGAGGAGCTGCCAGCAAGACTTTATTTTCTAACATTACTTCAAAACAACAGACTTCTCTCTCCAACTCTGACTCTCGTTTCCACCGCCGTCTTCATGTAACTCGCCTCTCACAAGATTTTAAGAGCGAGTGCGAGTGTTCTTGAGCGACACTTCAGTTTCCTTGTAAAACAAAGGGGGTCATCGGAGTCCCTCGTAAGGATCCTTTTCATGACGTCAGACACCAAAACTTAATGTAAAAAAACTGTCATTTCTAATCTTTTCAACACAAACGTGTGAAAATAAACCAGATTTAAAAAACTGAAGCTGTTCTTTAAACATCGTGCAGACCTCAACAAAAATCTGACTTTGTGGTGTTTAACATAACATGTTATTAATGTCTCATCTTGGAAGTGAAGATGCTGGATGTGGAGGTCCTGGGCTGGTGTGGTTACACGTGGTCTGCGGTTGTGAGGTCGGTTTGAGTTACGGCCATGTTCTCTGAAATGCCTTTGGGGCATGGTAGAGAAATGAACAGTCAGTTCACGGGAAACAGCTCTGGTGGATATTCTTGCAGTCAGCATGCCGACTGCACGCTCCCTCAAAAATTGCGACATCTGTGGCATCGTGCTGTGTGATGGAACTGCACATTTTGGAGTGGCCTTTTATTGTGGCCAGCCCAAGGCCTTTTATTGTGGCCAGGCTAAGGCCTTTTATTGTGGCTAGCCCAAGGCCTTTTATTGGGGCCAGCCTGAAGCCTTTTATTGTGGCCAGCCTAAGGCACACCTGTGCAATCCCCATGCTGTCTGATCAGCATCTTGATATGCCACACGTGTGAGGTGGATGGTTTATCTCTGCAAAGAGAGGTGCTCACTGACACAGATTCTGGCACATTTGTGAACAATATTTGAGAGAAATAGGCCTTTTGTGTACATAGAGAAAGTCTTAGATCTTTGAGTTCAGCTCATGATGGATGGGGGCAAAACTAAAGTGTTAGTAATGTTAGTCCAGATCCGTCTCTCAACACTGTCTGACTTCCTGTCTGTGGCTCTCAGTTCCGAACCTATTGATTCTTGCTGAAGACTTAAATATTCAGAAACACCTCACAGATTTATAGTTTCATGTTTAAAAAGGCTCATAAATTTCCTAAAACGGCTGCTCACTTGAGTTTCTATCAGGCAAACAGGAGGAAATTGTGCATTTGTTGGGGACTATTTCCAACAGCGGATAAATCCACATTTGGTGCTCTAGTGAGTATTTGGGGCAGCAGAACGGTGTGTAGTTTCTGGACTACAATGGAGCTCTATGGCACCGAGGAAGAAGAGATATCAGGCTGTGATACAGACACATTACTTGGTAGGAGAATCCTTAACTGTTGGTTTGACTTTGCACATGAGATTTGTTGACGAAGAAGAAAAATATAGAATATCACATCATTTATATACAAACAAATAATGCCAAAGGTAATGTTACAGATGAACTGATTAAATGCCGTAAAGTTTTCATGCTTTCTGATTTTTCTACCACTTTTACATGCTTCGTTACATTTTTGAAACTCATTCGTCTTATTACACATAATACAGATATTACTTCTTTGCTTCCTGTAGATCACCTTAAGTATGAAAGCTGCTGTGTTGCCTCACATTGCTTGATTGGAAGGGAAACAATAAGACCATTAATTTCAAATACAGGTGAGTGTAAAGAACCAGGTTCCTCTCTGTTGTGTAAATATCTTCCCTCCTGTATGTGCAAAGACCCCTCCCTGCGATAGCGGTGCACATGTAAACATCAGTAACTGTGGCTTCATCGGCTGCAAAAATACAGCCCATCATGCATGTAAATGGAGACCACGGTGAGCGTGTGATGGGCAAAATAATCATTTTCCATGCACCTCCGTCGTGACATGCTGCATCATGAGTCTATTTAAACGCAGCGAGGGGGAAAAAACTGAATCACACTGATGCTGCACTGACATATTTATATATTAATGTATTTATTTCCCTCCATTGTAGTCACAAATGAAGTTTAATGGCACAAAAATCATGTTACAGAGCAAACCTCCATGATTACAGTGCTGTGTGTGTGTGTGTTGTGTGTGTGTGTGTGTAAAACACTACCAGGGAGAAAGAGGATGGAGATAATGGTTGGAGGCTGCCTCTTCAGCTGCACGCAGGAAACCAACAGCAGAACATTTCCACTCGTCTAACACACAGAGACGGTGATAATCCAGAGACTTTCCACTCTGTTCTTTATCTGTACACTCAGATCTACACTGTAAAAAAACCCCCCAACTATTTCATCTCAGAATCTGACATAACGTCTCCTGCTGCTTCACAATCATTCAACAAATATTAGTGGTGTAAAAAATAATTCAAATACACAGGCAAATTAAAAAATACATTTTTAAAGATCTAATCCTGTGCCTTAATCGTTCTCCTGGTGGTCTGTGAAATGTTCAAAATATTTTTAATGATTCGTCCTGAACTCCTAATTTGATTCGTCCTGAACTCCTAATTTGCTTGAGGACAGTAGTAGCTAGCATAATCATGTGTTTGAGGTATTTCTTTGCATATCCAAGATCGTGGTTGTGTTTTTATTTAATAATTTATTAATTTCACCTGCTTTAACTAAGTGTGTGGGTGTAGGCCAGTCTACACAACTGTTAGAGATATACTTGATTTTTGAAGATTCAAGTGTTTTAACCAAGCGGCAACGCTCAAGGTCTGAAAAGTGAAGCCAATGCAGAAGTTCCTTAAACTGGCGTTTATGCCAGCTAAAATTAGCATCTCAGTTAATATAACTATTAACGTGAATTAAGGATGCGTTTTGCTAACCAAGGTGGCTAGTGTCACAGTCTCATCCAAATACGGTCAGGTCTGGTTTGAAAAAAACAAGATGGTGACGGACAAAATGCCAGACTCAAGGCTTCAAAACGGCAGTCCACAAACCAACAGGTGACGTTTTTACAGGTCACCTGTAAAAGAGTCTATGGTTTTAACTTTATGTGAAATAAGGCTGAGAGAGTGAGGTGAACTTCCTGCAATACATAGAGACCTTAATCAGAGCGGAGATTTTTTAAATATAATCTGTAACACCACACAATCATTTGGCTAGCTCATGACATGCTAACTCTTGAAAGTATGTTACTTTTATAAATAGTGTTGTTATTAAGCCTAGTTCACACGACTGATTTGCTGGTCGGAGAGCTTGGCGATTGTCGGGGTAAATCAGTGATATGTCGGTGGCCGCCAGTTGTTATGTGTGAACTAATCAACGACACATCACAACGGCTCCCCGACACATCACTGACACATCGCAGCTGCCAGCCAGATATCTAGCACGCCAAATATCTGGAGGAGTCGGCCGACTCGACATCCACGTCCAGCCAATGAGAGCAGGCATCTACTTTTTCACTACCGATCACTTCCTCCACTCACTCACCTCACTTCCTCCCCTCCAGCTCTCTCTGTAGCTCAGACGATCCCTGCTAACTGCGTGTGCTAATCCACCCTTTCACCCAGATTTTTTTGTTTTTATTTTTATTTTGTCTTATTTTTAAACGCCACAACAACTTAAAGACTCCCGTCACAAAATGGCAAGGTGTGTAGTGTGAACAGCACGGCAATCGGCTGAGTAGTCTGCACAAGACTTTAGCCTGGCATGCTAACATTAGTGACTTCCATCAGAACAATAATGTGTTTTTAGCCACGCAAGCAAGTTTCTCCCACCATTTGGTCCAGACTAAATAATCTAAACAGTTATCAAATGGATTCTCAAGGTTACCAGAGGATGAATCCTCCTGACTTTTTCTCCAGCACCCCCCATAAGGTGGATGTTCAGGGTTTTGAGCAACAGAACCAGTTTTCATTTGAGTTTATGAAATGTGGTTCAGAGCTTCAACTACCTCTCAGGATAAACTGTAATAACGTTGGCGATCCTCTGACTGGTTTGTGACCAAATACATGCAGAACTAATGACATTTAGGCTAAATTGATTGTGGGAACTGTGCTCCTGAACCTGAACCTGCTACCTGGGCCATTCCACCTTTAAATTGTGCCTTTAACAAATAATAAAACTAGTAATAAAATATCTTTATTTAAGATGTAGAGGTTAATGTGTATGTTTATTTGTGCAGGGTAAAGGAGATCTAATTAATATCGTTTCAGGATTTTTTTACAGTGCAAAAATGACAAGTATAAAAATAGAAGACCTTCTGGCCCTGTGCTGGTAAAACGGCTCCTTTAAGCAAACCCATCTGGGAGGCCGGTGTATGCGGCAGCGTGGATGAAGAAAGAAAAAAGAGATCCATAAAGAGCGATAACGAACCGCAAGGAGCTGCGGCCTGCTGGGATTGATCCCAGAATGCACTTGGGAGAGGGGACAGTTATGGGAAGTAAGAATTTTTTCCCACCACAGCAGGGGTTGATGGTCAGCTGCAGACAGCAAGAGCAAATGAAAGTTTCTCTGGAAAGAAAGAGAAGAAGACTTTTTCCTTTTTTGTGGTCTGAGCGGAGAGGCCCAGTGCGAGCATGTGTTTATGTGGGAGAATTTAAATGAGCTTCTTCCCACAGGACAGGGAGCTGTGCCAATTATTTCTTCTTGGGAAAACACTCGCGGAAAAGATAGAGAGACAGGAGAAGAGGGAGGGAGAGATGAAAGAAGATCAAATTTTGCCTTTTTGTTCCCACTGATTCATCACAGAGCGAGGTTTTTGTGTCGCAGCAGTTTGTTAGGAAAACGGCAGAAGAAGATCTTTGGTTTAATTGCTCGGATAGAAAGCGATGATGTACTGACACACACAAACAAACACACCTCCCACTAAAGTGTCCTTGAGCAAGACAATGATTCCAGCCAGTACAAAGCCCCTGACCTCTGACCTCTGAGCTGCATGTGTAGGAGGAAAGAAAAAAACGCTACAGGGGACACAGCTATAGATCCAGTAGCAGCAGCTGGGGTTGCTGTGACAGTAGTAGTTGGAATAATAATAATGATAAATAATATATTATGTTATTATCATAGAGCTCCCGTGTGGCAAGTTAGCTTAACGGCCAACTGCAAAACTGCATCGAAAAAAATCCCTAAAGTCTTCCTTGGCAGATATCCATTCTAAAAAAGCTGACTCTAAAACAGCTGACACCTCCAACTGCAAAGAAGCCTTTCATAGTGACGGAGGGGCACCATATTGTAACCAAGTTCAGATTTCAGTTATAATAACACATCCATGGTGGTGATTTGATCGTGGATGAAGATCTGTGTGAGTTGAGACCATTTTTGCTTGTGTCATGTCAGAAAATCCACTGGCCTGAACCGCCATCCGTCGTTTTGCTCTGACCAATTAGCAGCGACTGATGTGTCCGTCCCACCTGATATAGTTAAGTTTGTCATGTCAATCAAAGAAATATGTCAATTTGAGGCCAAAAGTGAACGTTTGTTTAGTTTCCTGGGAAGTGATGAAAGGACAGGATTGCCAGTAGGGGATTAGTGGTGGTGCAGGCCCCCTTCCCTGGTAAGCGAGGGCTTCACAACCCTGGTGCAGATGGCTTCCTTGACACCTCTTTCAAACCGTCCATCCTCTCTGTCTAAAATTAATGGTCCTCAGACGAGTGTCGTTCTTCAGATTCTTCAGATATAACTGACCGAACATGTGACTTACATATTCAGCTGGAAACTGTTCATGGATGTAGCTAGGCTCCAAGATGCTATTGTTATTCTGTATGTAAAATAACTTTGTGGAACGAGCTTTCAAAGCTGCAGCAATTGATTTGGGCCACTAGGGGGTGGAATATGCCCCCCCCCCCCACGTCTCCTAAATAACCACCTTCTCTGTCAGCTCAGTCAATGTCACCTGGATATGATGTGTAACAGTCACAGTGAAGAAAACAGTGAATCAAACCTTAATGTTAATGTGATTTCCTTGAAGATAGTGTTTTATTGAAGCCAATGTAAATGTGATTTATGTGGTGCAGCGCGGTGAATATGATCCCACATCATTTATCTTCAAGTGTGACTATTTCCCATCCATTAATTCTGGAGAAATGAGAAAACAGTCTGAGAGCGAGGAATTAGATTGGAGTGTCAGGAAGTAGCCGCAGCAGTGGGGGGTTATGGGAAATAACATGGGAGCCAAAATGGTTCAATTAGCCTGTCAGTTTATGTCTTAAATCTGAATAAATTTTTCATCGTGTGCATAGATTATTGGGGTTTAATGCCTCTCCAGATGCACTGTAACATGGAGGAGAAGTTACAGCATGAAGCAGAGCGGCTGCACACAGCGGTGCTGCAGAACCGCAGGAAGTCTAAATGCACGGGGGGATTCAACTCCGCTGAGGATTATTAAATATTCTTCTTTTTCTGCAGTTTTACAGCTGGAAAAAATCTCAGTTTTATCTAGAATTCTCTTATTATCCAACTATCAAAATCCAGGTGAGAGAAATAGGTATCCTGAGAGTTTGCTCCTGTTTGTTTGATAAAACAGCAAGCAGCTGTTTTAGGAAGTGACTGAGGCTTTTAAAACTTTTAAACATGGAACTATATTTGTTAGGTGATACGTTGTTGGTTTGAGTCTGCATGAGAGTTGAGATTTGTTTATAAGAAAAGTAAAGACTAACACCTTCGTATTTAAAAGAGAACTTCAAAAAGAACAGTTCAAAAGTAAACTAGACATATTTGGATTTGCTGTTAAGTGTAATTTTTTCATCTTTTGATGGAGCTAGGCTAAGCTAGTTTTATTGCTTTGTTGCATTTGTTGGTCAAAGGTGAGGCTACGTGAACATTCAAGTATGTTTAATCTTAAGCTGTGTTAAAACATTGGAGACCACAGAATTGCTTCTCTGCTCTTTGCAGATGATGTGCTTCTATTACCTTCTTCAGACCGCAACCACGGTTGCAGTCAAGTGTGAAGCGGTCAGCTGTGTGAGAGTCAGGACCTTCAAGTCCAAGGCTAAGGAGCTCACACACCCCTCCTTTTGGCACATCCAGCAGGTAGGAGACCCAGAACACCTTGGATATACATCTCATCTGGCCTGGGAAATCCTCGTGATCCCCCAGGAGGAATATCCCCCAGGAGGGATATCTGGACTACCTTGCTTAGCTTTCTTCCAAATGGACTGCATTTAGAGGAAATTATTACAGCTTTTCATTTACAAGTAATTTGCAGAAGAAAGCAGAACAGAACAGCAAAACGTCCTGTTCGTTCTGCGAGGGCTCTGTGAGAATGTAAGCCAATCAGAGGCCGATTAAGATGGGTCATGCCTGACGTATGAAGTTAAGTTTAGGAAAGTGTGACGCTTCAGCAGAAACTGCACCTGTTCACAAACTGTGGTTCCTTATAATTCAAAATGTGTGGTTTTATTTTTGGTATAAAACTCCCTCTTTATGTTTGCAGGCAGAGCAGAAGCCTCGCACACATCTCCCCAAAAATGTAACTACGCGTTGCTGCGATGCAGACTACTGTGGTTGATTGGCTTGGTAGCATCACATTTCCTCCTATGCATTTCCTGCTTGTCTTTCTTGTTCTGCCTCAACTGGTCATACATACCAACTCGTTCTCATCTCAGGCGTCATATACACATTTGACACAACCGTGGCATGTGTATGAGGTCAATTGAAGTTCAATTTCAAGTTTATTTATATAGCAGATTTTAAAAACAACCCTAGTTGACCGAAGTGCTTTCCAAGTTCAGAATATACAACAAATATACATGACAACAACGGTAGAAAAGATGTCACTACTCAACTCTTTTTGAAGATCAATGAATAGAGGTGGGTCTTTATCAAGGATTTGAAAGTGTCAGCAGTCCTAGCAATTCTGTAATATTCCAAAGATTAGGAGCAGCTACTGAAGAGGCTCGGTCACCTTTAGTTTTAAACCTAACCTTGATGGGGATATCAATGAGCATCTGATTGGATAACCTCAGTGCTTTGACCGGAGTGCGTACATGTAAAAGTTTGATAAATAAGAAGTTGCCAACCCATTTAAAATTTTAAAGACAAGCAATAAAATCTTAAATCAATCCTAAAGCAGGCAGGAAGCCAGTGGAGCGAGGCTAAAACAGGGGTAATGTGCTCACGCTTTTTAGTTCCACTTAGAAGTCGAGCTTCTGCGTTCTGGACTAACCGAAGAGACGACTGATCAAGTCCAACATACAAAGAATTACACCAGTCTAGCCGAGACGTGATAAATGCATCGATTATTCTTTCATAGTCTTTGCGCGGCAGGTAGGGCTTGACTTTAGCCAACAATCTGACACACTGCACTTTGCTATTGCGTTGCAACACAAAGGAGGCTAACCCTGCCTGCTCCGCCGTGAGGCCGATGTGCACAGCTGCAGGGTTAGCCAGTCGACGTGCAGATATTTACCGACTTAGGTTTAGGCACCAACTTCTGTGACGGTTAAGGTAAGTTGCCTCGGGAGACTGTCAACGCCTTAAACACAAACTTTACTAGCTGGCTAGTCAGCAACTCCCCAGGGCGTCATAGACAGACGTACCTTAATGCGTCTCATACACAGGCACCTGGAGGCGTCTTCTATACATGCAGAAATTACGTTTTGCGCCAAATAACTACGCTTACCTTGTGTGTGTATATGACGCCTGAGATGAGAACAGGCTATAGATGCCATCTCCTCCAAGATATTTAATGGATAATAACTAATAGATATTTTCTTTAAAAGAAGCCCTGTGGGAGATATTCCCCAAATCTTTGGCTCAAAATTAGAACAAGGAGGTGACGTACGTGCTTTCTGCCACTCAGCTGCTCATGATCGCAGTCTGGACAGTTTGACATGAGTGCAGCTTCCCCCTCAAATGTAACCTTCCTGTTTGGTGAGCACTTCTGCCTTTAATCCTGCACTCTGAGGCCCAACCTGCGTCCTTGCCCACGCACTCTGACAGAGCACAGTGGAAATTATTATATCACATTGCTAATTTATTGTCCGGGCTTTTAAAAGTTTGAGAGGCTTTTATACGTACAAGTGGTACACAATGTTAGCAAACAGCCTGCACACACACAAACACACACAGAGAACACACTCAACACTCTCAACATTACCACATATTATTACTAATTCATCAGTGTTCGAGCTGCGGCTTTTAAAAGTTTGAAAAGCTTCTTTTTTGATGGTATTGTGTGTGTGTTGTGAGCGGCGGCAGCCCTCAGGCTTAACTTTGTAAAACAAGCTGCTCCCTCTGCGACCCGAACCTGCAATATTTACCCAGAATGCATCGAGTTTTCCACAATAAGTAATCTCAATCCAAATGTCAGCGGGGGCAGGCGGAGAGGAGAGGTTTTAAACGGAGGAAATGGCTGCTGGAGCCCGAGGCGAGTGTTTGTGGCTCGAGGGGAGCAGGAAGTGAGACGCGTGTCACCTTTAATGAAATGATGCTTTCTCATTATCTCGCCGTCTGAAAGGTAACAGGATCCTCTTTCTGCAGGTAACACCACTTCAAACTAACTCTGAGGCTGTTTTCACGCCCAGCAGCAGCTCTGAGTGTGATTTTAAAGCAGTGGACACACCTGAACACTGCAGGTGAAGAGGACTGTTTGTTAGTTTAACAGCGGTGTGAACGGGATGATCACAGCCAATCAGATGTTTTCTTTTCTGATTTTACTCTGCTTGTGAATGACGTGCTCTTCTTTAAGTGACGGACCGGAGGGGGAGGATGTATATTATACATTATCTCATGACGGCACCTGCAATAACCGGCCAGAAAATGAACTTCTTTTATGGTGAGGTGGTGACAGGAGACAGTGTCCCTATTGTCCCTGATCCTGTTTGTGCAGCCCGGCAGTCTGGCCTATAGCAGCATAACTAAGGGATGGTTCAGGACTCACCTGAGCCAGCCCTATAAGCTTTAACAAAGAGGAAAGTCTTAAGCCTACTCTTAAATGTAGAGACGGTGTCTGCCTCCCGAACCCTCTTTACGCCTCTGAAGCAACAAAGGGTTAAAGCCCCCCTCCAGTATATTTTGACATTTCTATGACATGTCATATTTTTGTGAGTCATTTCCTTACAATGTTGATTAACCACATAGTTCGCCAAATATTTTCTGACAAATAGCTTCATTTTATGCTCAAAGTTGCAAAAAATGCTTAGTGGTTAAAACGGGGTGGTGACGTATGACTGTAGTAATTCCCTAAGTCATATGTCATTCTCCGAGCTTGTGCAGGCGCACTGTCACGCCGTCACGCCTCGTTAAGTCAGAGCATCAAACCGATAAACATCGCTGTGAGCTTGCTAACCAATTTATCATGTCATTTACTTAGAACTTACAGCAGGTATGTCTCTGTGTGTCTGATCGTTGGTTTGGCTTTCTAGTTGTAGCTAGCTAGCATAGTTAGCTAACACAGAGGGTCTTCATTTTACTTTTTAGTTTCCTGCTCTTGGTTTAGTGTGCACTTCATGTTCATTATGGCGTCTGTGCGTGCGGTGTTGGAGGACAGATGACAGAAAACGCGTCGCACTTTCACCTGCCACCGTCTTTTATACAGTCTGCAACATGCATTTTACTGCCTAATGCATCGGCGGAGACATCACTACACTTCAGCTGGTCAATTTTTGGTTGTCATGGTAATTGATTATGTATGACTATTAACCATACATTTACATTTACTCAGTTAGGTGACGCTTTTATCCAAGCGACTTACAATTGCTATACCTGTCAGAGGTCGCACGCCTCTGGAGCAACTAGGGGTTAAGCGTCTTGCTCAGGGACACAATGGTGGATGGGTCACAGTGGGGAATTGAACCTGGGTCTCTCACACCAAAGGCATAGTCTTATCCATAGCGCCACGGCCACCCCACTCCACTCTGTTTGAGAAAGAACGTTCACCAAAAACGGCAGGTAAAACTGGCTGGAGGGGCTTTAAGCATCACAGTGCAGCATGCTGTCAGTTGCGTGCTGTGTTCTACCCGGTGACTTCGCAAGACATTGTGGGATACTTTGCTTACTTCTTTTTATGATTTATTGATACTTTTGGTTGTTTATTTTGAATTGTTTTGAAGCTTGGAAGCTACAGTTAACAGAATATGCTGGTTTAGGTTGTATCTTGGCGCCTCAGTTTAGGTATTCGCCATATTTGGAATATTTCCACCACTTCACCTCGTCCTCACACAGCCCTTTTCCCTCAAAGCCGCCAGACTCCTTTGACAAAAACAGTAATTTTACCCAGCAGAACACAGACGTTGCTGTTCTTCCGTAGCTTAACACAAACAAACTAACCGATCAAAGCAGCGGCAGAACTTACTGTTTTTGTGAAAGAGTCTGGAGCCTTTGGAGAGAGCGATAGAACGGCTTCAGTTTCCCGTGACAAAAGGCCGTCTGACAGCAAGGTGAAAATATTCTTAATATAGCTGACACTTAAACTGATAAGGGCGCCTTTATTGACACAAATACACAGACACACACACACTTCATACAACAAACTCAACCTCAGTGTGCCAAACTTTCCTTTTGCTTCGAGTCTCTGGTCTGCAGACACAAGAAAAATGTTTGACAGATCATTTATCCTGCTTTTCCTTTATTTTCCAATATGCACTGTATATTTGTACATGTTGAATAATTTGATGAACCCTTACTGACCTGCCCCAATTGTGATGCCAGAAGAAGAAAAACTAATAATTTGTCTTTTTGATCGTACAGGACACGGTCTTAATGTAAGGGAGAACATTTTTGATGAAACTGAACCATTTCAGGTGGAAAAATGTCACAGATGTTCTTTACAAACAGAAGTAATACTAATTCCAAAATCCCTGCTCAAATGCGCCGATGACCACACACTACACACACAGTCAGCTAATCCCTGGACTCAGCTCTGAGCTCTCGGTCTAATCGTAGACGAAGCCTCGCTGTGTGTCCACACCTCCACGGCTGGTTGAATCCTATTGGCTCGGGTACCAACAGCAAATAACCGTTTAACAAGCTCACATGTCTGTGTGTGTCTGTGTGTGTGTGTGTGAGCACCATCACAAAGTGACCAAACAATTGTCTCTGTTTATTTACTGGGAGGTTAAAAAGCCAGTCGCCAGCTGCCATGCTGCTTTTCATTTGACTCTGTCTTTATACAGCGACCCCCGCCGCCGCCCTGACCTCCCGCTCTCTGTCTCCCGCTCTCTGCCTCTTCTGAGTCGGCGGGTGGTTTGATTGAGTTTTACAGGCAATACTGAAAGCATGCGGCTCTGCTTCCCTCCTCGATGTGACAGCAGAGCAAAGCGTCGCCGTACGCTCGCTGCTGATACTGCGTCTTCCTCGCAGCGCTGAAACAGACCCGGCGGTGTCGCACGCTCGGCCGGCGCTGGCAGGATGACATTTCTGAGGGCAGAGAGCAGCGATGAGGGTCAGAGAGAAAGAGGAAGGCCCCGAGGAAGGAAGGAAGGAAGGAAGGAAGGAAGCCACAGAAAAGAAATGTCAGGCCCAGCATTGGGACTGCAGGGCCGAAAGAAGAGGAGGAGGAGGAGGAGGAGGAGGAGGGACGTCTTCAGGGATACTAAAGAATGTGTTGGCAGACGCTGGGAAATTTCCCTTGTCTGACATTTTAACAAATGTGATTTGTCTTAATACTTTTTTTCCATCAAAGACTTTCCATCAAAGACTGGATTAGTGTAGAAAACATTTAACTTTCACACGGCCTGAAGTGAGCTATTACTTTTATAAAACGGTTACCAAGAGTGGCAAAAAGAAAGCAGGCTAACGGACGCACTAGCCTGCAATTTGACTTTGTTTTATTTCATCAACAGACATTTATAAATACAAAAAGTAGTTCCAGCAGGCTGCCGGTGGGCTGTGACGGTTGCTGAGCAACATACATCAAAGGCTGGAATTATTGGAGCTATTTATTTATGCACGTTGCTGTTTATTGTGCAGCCACTAAAAACTGTCCAGCGTCAGCAGATTGACTATTGACGATTGAAGGGGAATACGGTAGTAATCTTTACTCATTACCATTGACGGCTACGTTGCCCTGCACGATTGCTCTGAAAGTTGCTCTGTGTATCATCGGCTTTAAACTTCGTTGCAATATCGCAGACATCTGGGCCAAGTGTTGGACTGCTGAGTGTGTTTGTGTGCGTTTTGTGTGAGAGAGAGAAATGTAGAATCACATAATGATTTCTGTCTCTCTCTCAATTCAATTCAAATGACCTTTATTGGCATGACTGTCTAACAATATTGCCAAAGCATCACACATGCTACACAAGAATAATCAACCCCATACATTTCATTAAACAAGAAGTTAAAGCATAAAGTAATCAAATCGTATGTGTGTTTGTGTTAAAAAAAAAGAAAATAAATAATTCAAAGGGTAAGCATGTGTGTTTGTGTGTTAAAAAAAAAAAATAAAATAAAATAAACATTAAGCGTGTGTGTGTTTGTGTGTTAAATAAAATAAATAAAACAAACAGTAAGCGTGCGTGTGTTTGTGTGTGTGTGTTAAAAAAATATAAAAATGAAAAACAAAATAAATAAATAAAACGGTAAGCGTGTGTATGTTAAAAAAAATAAAAATATAATATATATAATATATATAGATATCTCTCTCTCACATTATTTATTTATCTCCGCCGGTATAATCCGATCTGTATCAGATCGCATTTTAATACCAGGTGTAAATGTGGCCTGAGACCCACACGAAGCTCAGATCAGGCTATAACTCGAACCCTGCTTGTGCGGAGTGATACAGATCTGTGCAAAGGAATTCAACGTCATACCCGTAATATACGCTCATTGTATCACTGCTATGAACCAATCAGATTGCTTGATTTGAGCTGTAATCAGAGAGAACTCTGGCTGTCAGGCATCATCCATTCATTATCTGAACCTGCTTCTTTGTGCAGAGTTGCGGCGGGGGGCCTGAATGTCTGTGTTATATTATTTTGACATGATTGTGTTTTGATTCTTGTTTCTCGGTTTCTGGTTTTGTACGTGCATTTTTGTCCTGTCCTCTGTTCTGTTTAGTTCTGTGTGAGTTTATTTATTGATCAGATCTGTTATTTAGTCCCCTGTTTGTTTTGTTGCTAACGCCTTGCGTTTAGACTCCCGGTTGCTGTTCTGTTAGTTTGGACCTAGCTTGCTTGCTCTCAGTGTCTTGCTTTTACGCTCTCTCCTGCTTTGCGCTCATCGATCCTGACACATTTTTGAATAGAAAACAGTTTTTAAATGGTGACCCAGAGTTTTATAAATACAGTCATGTTTCCACACGTTATGGGAATGTTCCGGAAGACGGCAACAGCGGAAACAGCTGATCACTCACCTCAAGCGAGTGTAAAAACAATTTCCGTTACAGTCAACCTTTTTAATGCAGTACCTCAAAATGCACGTAGAAAAATGTAACATGCTGATTATTTTGGGTTTCCTTACGTACAGTCCAGAACAGTATAATAATACTTTACAATTATTCTAAAATGATTCTATAGAGATGCTGATGTTGATGTTTGTATTTTGTAAGTCTCATGACACCATGGACTGTGCAACCCAAAACAACCCCAGACACCCTGTTGAAGGCAAGATGGTCACAAAACATTGACGCCAGCTGAATAAATCAGGACGTACTGGACAACATTTGCTAATTAGCACATAATGCAAAGCTGAGGCTGATGGGAATATTGTTAGCTCTGCAGGCAGTTGGTCATAAATCAAGTCAGAGATCACAAATGTGATTATTCATCCTCTGGATGCAGGTACACACTGCTAGTTGTTGATGTTTCATTCTGCACCAAACGACCAATTTCCTGTAATCACAAAGCAGTAAAATGCCAAAAGTCCTTAAATAACATGTTAGGTGAAAGGTAAAAATAACAGCACTCAGGAGGAGGATGATCAATTGTGAAGTTGTTTCCCATAATGCATTTTGACAGCCTCTAATTGTTCCATTCAGTAAGTAATTGAAAAACGTTTCTCTTCCGCCGGCTCGCCGTGCTGCTCGATCAGATCTGAGAGTCAAACCTCCGCTGAGTCGAGGAGGAGTAGGAGGTGTTTTATGTTAAATGACACGGTCCTCAAAACCCCCAGCGCCGTCTGTCAGGCAGGAGAGCAGTCCGTACAGCAGTCAGCGCTTGTTCGTGTCAGGGCGGCGGCTCGCGGTAACACATCGGGTCGGCGTGGAGGCTGACTGCGCCGCAAATACCAGCTGCCAATCGCCCAGCTCGTGACCTTTTCTGGGATTCTTCTGCCTCTGAGACTCGCAGAGCTGCTGGCAGGTGGTGAAACAACACCGCGCCGTTAAAAAACACTCCTCAAGTCAAGTGCAGTAAAGTACAGGAGCGGCGGGAAGGTCTGGGAGAGCAGAGCGTCACACCCACTGTGAAGAAATTAGACGACAACCATTATTTATTCTTCTCTCTGCATCTTATGTCAAAAGTTTAATCTTAAAAGGGATGAACAGGAAACTAAAAATGAAATGAGATACGAAGCAACGCAGGAAAAGGTGAACTATTAATATGCAAACAATAAATCTAAATGTGAGAGTTGGAATCTTGAGATCATACCGAGGGGAATATCTGTATCTCAGCTATTCAGTGAGTGACAAATCACTCGCCAATATCACTTTCAGACAGCAAAGCTGAGGTGGCCAAGAAGTTCACGCTTGTCTGTTCAAGTTAATATGTTGATCTGAGTAACCTGTATAACTCTACTGCTGAAAGTTCTGCACTTTTATAGTTTCAGGTTGATCTCCATTCTAAAAACCTTTCAGAACATTGCTCTCTTGATATTCAGACACCACAGTCCAGATTACAGGGTCACATGGGAGTGGATTTTTACTCCCATCCCACTCCCAGAAAAATAATCCTGTCCCGTCCCAATCCCAGAAGAGAAGCTCCAGTCAAAAAGTCTGAAAATAGTGTTTGATATTTGAAATGTACGTTTACATATAAAAACAGACCTATGGTTCCTGTCCCGCCTGCTCCCCTTGGCTTTGTTCTTGTGCTGTCCCACTTCTGTGATGAATAGAGAAATTGACTCCCATTCTGTGGCAATCCCACAGGAATCTCATGACCCACAGGTTTCCCAAGAAAATATCAGCCTCTAGTCCAGATGACAGAAGTTCTGAGTGGATAAAAATGTTGATATGTTCATCTGAGTCGACTTCAGTTATTACACAAGCAATAAGCTTGATGAGCAGCAGCAACGGCTTGGAGGTCTTTTTATGGCCAGAGTTTTACCTGTCAGGCCTTAAAGGAAAACCTGCAGACACTACTCAGGGCGGAATAGAGGATTAGTACATAAACATTTTTAATATGCATATTTAAAAATGCGTTCTTGTAAAACTTGTAAATCCTATATGTTTCCAAATCCCTCAGGCCACATTTTTGGGAAGTGTGTCCAAAATGATGGACAAGACGTGGTGCAGCCCGAGCAGAGAGGTTCTTGTCCAGCCTTTCTTTCTCAGTCCGTCTGTCTTTTCTTCTTCTTTCGGGTTGTTAACTGTAAAATCAGAACAAAATAACGTCTGGCTGCAAAGACAAACGATCCGCTCCACTCTTTCTGTCAGGGCCCCTGAACGCCTCACGGTACCGAGCGCCTCCTTCATGAACTGTGAGCAGGAAGCTCAGGTGGCGGACGTCTCGAGCCTCTCGCAGTGCTCTCAGTCTTCCTCCCTCCCTCATCGCTCTTCCTCCTGCTGTGGAAAAATAAAACCAACTGTGACTAACGAAGTAAACTCCTCCCTTGAGTCGACGGGCCTCCTGAGCGCCGAGCTTCATCCATCCAGAGCCGGACGTCACCGGGACAAACAAGACAAGAGAGCGATGCTTCAGCTGCTGCGTGACAGCCATGACCGATGACGGACGAGTGGACGCTTTTACCGCTCTCGTTTTTTTCTTATTCATCACAATGAATGGATGTAATTTGTTTGAAAACATTAGAAAAGTTTGCAAGAAGAGAAAAGTTGAGTGGGAAGCACTGCAGGGATTTGACTTCTACATTTACTCCCCCCCCCCTTTTTTTTAAAAACTGTCAATCAAGGCTGAGCTGGAGGTGAGGAGGGAGGGAATCTTCTTCTTTGGTTCGTATCCAACACAAAACAACAACACCTCTCCATATATCTAAGAGCGTCTCAAGGGAATAAAAAACAAACAGAGCGGGGTGCCGTCGCCCTTCGGCCCCTTGAAGAAACAAAACGCATTCACAGTATACACTAAATCTGATTTCAGACGCTGTGAAGTCACCGACTGACTCCCCTCCAGGTGTTTACATCCTGGATCACAGGCTGCAGGTTGGATACAAGAAAGCTGCATCGAGCTGCTTTCCCACCTGCAGATGTTGTCTTTACATCACAGTGTATGTCAGCGGCTCGTGTGCGAGAGAAACAGGTTGCTGTGGTTGTTTTTTCCCCCCTGTGTCTATAATGCTGCTTTCACACTATAGCAAAACACAAAACACACCAATTGGCATCTCAGGATTGAATAAACAGCAGGTTTGTTCTGGTTTTGCTCGGGTTTGTTACCAGTTGTTTGTTTAAAAGTAGCTCAGGCGATCCCTGCTGCCTGCGTGTGCTAATCCGTTCTTTCACTCGTATTCTTTGTCTTTATAATATTTATTTTTGTAATAACAAACAACTCCTGTTGCGCGTTTGGCGTTTCACGTCATTTCCCGTGTCACTCTTCACGTGTGTTTTCTTGACAAAATGTGGTTTGGAGACCACACAGAGTCTTCGGGTGACCTCCTGTCGCCAACTGCAAGACGTTACAAGACAGAGTCATGCAGTCTGAACAGCACAGCGACCTGCTGACGGTTAAAGTCATGTCGTCTGCACTAGGCTTTACAGAACTTGAATTACACAGTCCCCCCGTTTGTCACGGTTTAACTTTATTACATTCTAAGTCAACTTTATTTACTGGATGTGGCGTAAAAACTAATCAAGCAACTGTAGCTGACTGAATCTCAAGTTTCTTACGACCAACCTTTGAACACTTTTTCACCTGCTGTGTAAAACACGTTAAATGGATTTTTTGTGTTTGAAGCTGCAGTTTGAGAACAAACAGGTTTATTTTATAAAAAAAAATAAAAAAAGAATCACACGCACACACACGCGTAAAGTAAAACTCCTGGCTGCCATTGTTCCACCTTCAGCTTGTCACAGTCTCATCACGGCTCATTGTGTGGAAGACAAAACCATCGAGCCCATTGATCTGTAAATCAGATTTCTGTACTGCACACTGCAAACACAGATCCATTGTTTGTTGGAACAATATGGCAGTGAATGATGAGCTGTGTTACTGATAGCAGCAGCACTGATAAACAACAGTCTGCATAACAATGACTTCGCAGTCACAGCAGATTGAATGAAAAAAACTCACACACACGACAAAAATGCTGGAAAGTTTCTGAGGAGAAATTGGCAGCCAGAGTGCAACATTATAATTAGCGACATACTCTGAGGCCATAAAAATTCCATTCTCAACCTCTGCAAAAATAATTGCAGTATTATTTTCAGCCCTAATTAAGTGGCTAAGGCTTCTTACAAGGGTAAAAAATTAATCCCTTTTCTAAATCCTATATAATTTAATGTGAGAGAAATCAAATAAATAAGAGGCTCCGGCTCTACTGTGAGAGGGTTTGATATGGGTGATTAGGTGAGCCCGGCGTGAAGAAGCCCATTAGGATTGTATGGTGTCATCATGGCAGCTCCGGGCGGCAGCCCTAATCCACTCCCCCTGCCTTCGCCACCACCGCCACCGCTCGCCATTTTCTCTCCGACTGCAGCAGCAGCAGCAGCAGCAAAGCAAAGATGAGGAGCCATTGATTGATTTTTATCCCGTTAAGGAGATGGGAGGCAGATAAATGCCGAGGTAATGAGGGGCAATTACCAGCAATGATAAGCTTTATTATGGAGCGAAAGTGTCCTTATGTCAGGAGAGAGCAGAAAAGCTGAGAGTTGTCAGGATAATGAGTGATCACAGTGTTACTGTACAGGCTGGATCCAGACAAACCCAGCAAACCGTGTCAGTAAATATCTTTCCCTCTAAGACTCACGTGACTCTCACTCTGAAACAACATACTTATAATCTTGTGTGGGCGTTTTTTTTCATTTATGACCTTGTTTAAAAAGAGCCAATTATTTAATTATTGACTAACTGTTTCAGCTGGGGAACAAATGTTTTGTGTCGTCACCACCAGTGAAAGAAACTTCACGACAACGCCTCTAATGTGAAGTCTCAGAATAACAGAAGAAGTCCTAAACCCTGAATTTTAAAACTGAGAAGATAAAGCCACATAAGCCTTGATATATGCAGAATCTTACTTTCTGGTTAGACGACCGCGTGTCTCAGAAGTAAATCCATAAATACAACTATACACACATGCAATGTTTTTACTACGCTCATGCAATAAAACCTTTGCAAATTAAAAGCCAAATCTTGCACATGTTTAACAAGCATAAAAAGCTAGAGTGAGAAGCGTGGCGAGATCTGGTGAGAACGCAGGAATCCTGAAACACGGGTAAAACACACATCAGGAGAAAAGCAATCACAAAAAACCACTAGAGAGCTGACGCTAGAACCAAAGAGGCAGCGAACAGTTGGTTTGAAACAATCTGGCAATGACAAGCAGATTGAGTACCAGAGGGATGATGAGACGATTGGAACCAGGTGCACCGTCCTGTCAGGTGTCCAGGTTTGTAGCCACGCCCACAGCACACGCATATACACCAGGGGTGCATCTCAAGTCTCTTATTTGTCGTGTCCTCACTCCTTGATCCTCGCTTGAACCGGAAGTTGTTCCGCTCCTCCATCTTGAAGGCCGTCACAAAGCTCTTATTTGCTCTCTGAAGAGTGAGGAAAGAGGAGCGAGGATACACCAGTGCATCCTTCGCGGAAGTCTTCTACTGACCGACACGCCCCCTTACTGGGTAGCCGTTTTATTGATTGGACGCTGCAGTTGCTCGGACTGATCTAATCCATCTGGACAGATAACATTAAACTCAAGTGTATCACTGCAAAGTGAGGCTGTATTTGATTTGTTTTATGATTCACTGTCTTGTTAAAATCTGAGTTCATTATCTGAACAACAGCCCACCACACAACTTTCTTCATTTAGCCTATTAGAAAGATTTTTTCTTTTATTTCTCTCATCAAATTTTTTTATGGAGACAATTAAAGTCAGAGAGAATCTGTCAGCAAGAAACGTGTTTTACATAATTTATTATCACGTCTAGTAACATGTGAGGCTGTTTAGTCCAAAGAGACGACTATCAAACATAGCAGACCTAAACAAGTTAGGAGTTGGACAAGTCACTAAACTGCACTAAAGACTCTAATGAAGCAAGCAAAGGAAAGTAAAGCCGCTCATCTAGCCGATCTTAACCTGCATCTGATGAAAGCAGCTGGCGGCTCCACAAACAAGTCAAACGAGTCTCTAGCCGACTGACAGCTTATCCAGCTGTGATCAGCTGCCGTCGTCATCAGAAACGGACGTCGCTTCATGTGATGCTTCAGAGGAAAGGACGGCTCATGTCTCTAAAAACCATATTTCCTTGTCCATTCTCTCCAGGCTTGGTTTCCTTGCATGAATCCCTGGTGGGCGGGACTAAGACGCATGCAAGTGAGGGAAACATGGATGCAATTAAGAGACTTGAGAAGCACCCCAAGACAGACGAGGAAGAAAACCAGGAAAAACACAAAGACTATGTTCACACAGCAGGCCTTCATGCTCAATTCCATTTGTTTCCCAGATCAGTTTTTAAATGTGGTCCATATCAGACCCCAGTATACACGGGCCGCGGCCTGAAAGAGAACCGCATGCGCAAAAGAAGAATATAATGTCACACGCAGCACGATGTGTACTGAAGGAAACATAGAGGTCACAGTGGTTAGCCCGTACTTGCCAAACCTCCCGCTTTTTACAGGAAGGATTTCATCGCCATCCCCCAGTTTCCTCTGGGGGACACATTTTTTTCAATTTATGACCAATATTCATTCAAACATTAAAAGCGTTACAACTCTCTCTCTCTCTCTCTTCTGTTTCCAGCTGGACAAGCAGCATGCATGTGATGCAGATCGATCGCTGCTGAGTGACGTCAGAGTCTCATGACGTCCGATCTGACCGTCTGCAGACTGAGGTTGCATTTTTTAAAAATCCGACATTATTCTCTGACATTTTATTGGGGTTCATTGAAAACCTGTTAACATCACCACAGCTATCAGTCATTTGTTGTTGGTGGTTTGCTTTCTAATTTCTGTAACAGCATCAGTGCCGGTGTCTTTGCCATATCCAGTCTAGTTACTGTAACGTTAATCTTTATTATTTGACGACGTGTTTATTGTTGTTGGGCGGGAGAGGGAACAATGCAGCGAAGAGGAGGGAACAGAAGGAGAACACGACATTTTTCTGCAACCTTTTGTCGCTGTAAGTAACTTTAGTAAGATGTTTAGCTGTCAGGATAATGACTAAAATTTCCGACCCGAGTTTTTCCACAGCACTCCCTCATGTTCACAACCGCTCCCTGGTTAACGCTCCGACCGCCTGCAGCTGTACATACAGACAGAAATCAGTGAAGCTGCTGGGGTGTACATACTGTTACTGTTGTTATCTGATTCCCTCAGGAGAGAAAAACGAGCGAGCGATTTATTTAAAAAAAAAAAACCTTGAAAAGAATTTTTTAACATGAACTCATCAAAACGGTGCGAGAAACCTGAAAAGCACTTTTGATCAGACGGTGAAAAGTTTGATCAGAAGTCTGATGAGTCGGGAAAGAGAGTAACAGAACAGTTTGATGCAGTAAATGAAATAAAGGTGGGTAATAAATAAAGAGGAATCAAATCGTGTCTTTCTATCTCTGAAGTTTAATATGTTTTTCTTTTTTTCAATCTGTTCACTCTGGTTCCAGGTGTTACCCTGAAACGGGAATAAATGAATAAATCAGGTTTGTCTTTGAGGTAGGAGACATCTTTGACTAGACAGGAGGAGTGGAAACGGCAGCTTTAATTGGCACATCCGACTGTTTTTGTTCTGGATTGGCAGTCAAGCCTGATGAAGGAGAAACTGTCTGACATGATGATCAGTTGATGTGAAGCCAGCGGCAGACAGACTGGGAGCTCGGTCCATTACTGCTGCAGCTCGGAGACAAACCGCCGCTGTCAGGTGAACAAAAAAAAAAAACCCTTGACCGCATCAATCCTTTCCTCAGAAACCTTCACCGTGTTTATGGTTTTGACTTGTGGTTTATAACCCTCTAAATGGTCTGGCTGATCTCAAAACAGCTCAGCAGTTCTGTTTGGTCAGCAGCAACTTGCCTACTTCACCTCAACACAGCTCCGGGTGGATCTGCGTTTAGCATCTACCAGGCATTTGGCTGGACTCACATTTAACGCCTGAATAAAAAAAGTAGTTTCTCACACTGATGATTGCATCATTTAATAGTCTGTTAACCCAAATTCAGCATCATTCTGTCTTCTTTAGCCGAGCAATATTTCTCAGGCACTTTCCCGGAGAGAATGGGCGACACATTTGCATCTGCATTTTTTAGATCTGTCATGGGCAAATTTAGAGATCCTCCAATCAGAATGCCAGCATACGATCACATGACAGGCTTGGAGCTTTCAGAAAAAAATCTAAGATGAGAAGATGGTGGCATTTCAACAGCAGTGGAGCGAAGAAAAGGAGCATCAACTTAATTTTTTAACGCCCGTAATTTGTCGTGTGTTTGAAAACACTGATCTCTCGCGTTTTTGTGTAACGAGATGCAAAGTCGACTATGTGTTGATTGGATAGCGGCGCGGAGGTGGCAGGGATTATGGTAGTTACCTTTACTCCCACACGGTGCTGATAAATAATTTTTATCGGTTCGCAGGTTTGTATTTTTAGGGACATATGCAACTAAATTGGTCTCATTGTAGAGCCCAATAGACTTCTAGCATTGTGAAAGCGACCACATTAAAAAAAAATGGAATGGATGCAATCAAATTAATGTCCGCTAATTAATAATTATGGCAAATTAACCAGAGTAACTCAGTTTTGTGCTTTACGTGAAACTTACATAGGTAAAAGGACTGTTGAAGCCACAATAACAGTCAGTCCACCTCTGCAGTGTCCGTGTCCCTGGCAGTAGATTTGCACCTCTGATTGGTTGTGGGCTTCTGTCCGTTGCCCCAATTAGTTGCCCTGTGTCTCACCTGGTTGCCCATTGACGGCCACATTGCCCAGCAACATTGCTCTACGATCCCCCTGTGTTATCAGCTTAACCTTAATATGGAGCATTGTCTTATTATCATTAAATGCAGTTTTGAACACAGTGTACGTGTTTGAATAAGTTTTAAAAGAGTCTGCTTGGTGTAATTTATATCCTCTTTTTTGGACTTCTTAATTTAAACCTTTGTTTGGTTACAACTCTCATGTAAGGCACTTTAAAAATTGCATTTGTGCAAAATTGAGCTTTACAAATAAAGTTGAAATTGAACTTGAACACCTCATATCTGCAAAAAAAGATTATTTTTTTGTAGTTGTTTTGCTGGAAGCAGGAACACAGCAGCTATTTTCTCTGATATGTATTTTGGAAGTGATACAGAGAAAAATGATCGGGTGTCAGAAAACAGATTCAACAGCAAAATAACTGAGCTTTTCACTTCATCGAGAAAAAAAGGACAAAAAACTGAGAGACGCAGGTGTATGTGTGTGTGTTTGTCTGTGTTTTCATCCAGTTTGTGTATTTTCCTGTTTTTGTTTTTCTCTTCGGATGCTTTATGTTTTCATCTGCAGCTGATCCTGACTCAAGGTGATAAACATGGAAATAAAATCCTGCTTTTGTATGTTTTCATTTCCTGTTTAGGAGCAGCGCAGGTTCTTCTTTGTGAACACTCACACAGCTGAAACCCAAGGGCACGTCGCACAATAATGCCGTCGCTCAAAGTGCCTCTGACATCCCACTAATGGCTAGAAAGCATTTATTATCCACAACTAGAATTTTAATAAAGTTCTAATGGGAGGAGTTTGAAATAAAAAGGTGATTCATACACGGAGAGATCTTTTCAAGGTTTTTCTCATTTCAAACTGCCGCCTCGATCAGCGCTCTGTAATTACAGACGAAAAGTCTGGTCTGGTGTTGTAAAAGACAAACACCCCTTTGATTTGTGGACAGGAAAAACATGCAGATGAAAACACACCTTCACACCTGCCTTATCTGTCATATCCTTGATCTTAACTGACGGCTGCCGTCTCCTCATCTGAGCGTGGATGTGTCTGATTTTGTCTTTTCGAATGGACCAGAAACTCATACTTGATGCTTCCATCAGACACAAACTGCTACAGACATTCTTCAGTTTCCTGCATACACTTGCAAATTTCAGAATAATACCGCACTCGTCTGGTTTCAGGCTTTTCCACCAGGTGTTTGGAACCGGCTGCAGAGACACCACAGCATCAGCGAGGTGGATGATCAGGTCTGGCTCACAGACCGTGTTCCAGTTCATCTCAAAGGTGCTGGACGGGGATGAACTAGAAAAAACATTTCTGTTGACACAAAGCTGGAAGAACACTACATATCTAATATTTATATATTAGAACTACCATAAGGTGTTCAAATCTTCATCGCTGTTTCCCTCTCTCAGGTTTTCAGTACCCCTCTCTACGCTGTCAAATAAAAAGGCAAAAAGAAAAGCTTTTTAAGATTGTCAAGAAGACGTTTCCTTTCATTGGAGCTAATGGCCAAACCAAAAATACACTAATGCACATTAAGACTTTTTTTTTGTTTTGGACCCTGTACTGCGGGAACATACATACAACTGACATTCACATTTCTGCAGGACAAATACCAGTCCGGCAGTAAGGAGACCGGAACTGAACTGCGTCACATACGTCACCCCTGAATTGTTATTTAAATTTTAAAGACGTCAACTGTGACTTTCTTTGACAGGAGAATAAAATCCCAGGCTCCTGAGTGAAAGTCCTAACTTTACTCGACCCATCCAGTAACCTCCTTAGTTTATAGCACGTCCCCTGGCTTCTTCCTCTGCCCTGTAACGGGCCCTTAAACAGCTGACTGGCTTGATGGATATGCTAGTAAGATCCAAGAGGAAACTTACGAAGAGGAAGGGCCAAGGGCGTCCCTTTGTGTTGGAAAGTGGCGGGGACATAAGGGCTCAGATTAGGGGTGTGAAGAGACACTTAGCTCGCGAGACATCGCGATACGCGATATTAGGTTCACGAGAACGAGACCAAAAAGATACTAAAACAGGATCTCAATGCGAGACATACGAGCGGGGGTCAGTTCTGGTGAATGTTTCTGCTCCAATTTATGGTGGAAATGTTTTTATTTATTGTAAAAGGAAACACAAAATTCAGGTGGCAGGTGACATTTCAAAATATATAAATATAAGTCATTCTGTGCTGCTTTCAGATCTGTTTCTCCTGTTGATCAACTTTTCTCCTGTAATCTCATCCCTGCTGAGGCGACACATGTAGGCAGGATTTAGTCTTCGCTCCTCTTTTGTCTTGTTCACAGCTTTTGTCTTGTTTTTAGCTTAAGTTACTTTTTTGGACACTGCACATTTGTTTCTTCTATATTTTAATTGCATTGCATGTTTCATTAATGTGCAAATAAACCTTTCTAAAGGCATTTTCATTTGTTATTTAACTGCAAGCTGTGTTTCAGAACGTTTTAACCAATTATGCTTCAAAAAAGCAGTGGGGACACAAGTCATAAGCGCCAAGACAGAAGCGGCTGCATGATCAACCTATACAGACGTTCTTGTGGTGAGGACGGGCTGGTTGTTCGGATTTGTAAGTTGACCTACGTATGTTTTACCCAAACACCAGATATAGAACAGTGATTCCAGATTTGCTAAACTGTGGCAGCGTACTTTTAACCCATAGAAAATGGCTTTCACTTCCAGACTTTCTGAGCCTCTTTGATGAAATGCAGAAAGAGGGAAAAAAAGACCATCACGGTGCTATTTTGTTTCCAATCCTTCACTTTTATTCTACACTGACATGACAAAGCTTTGACTACAAATGGTTTTCCTCGATCTTCATTCTAGGAGTGATCACAAAAACCCTCCACCAGTATTTCACGTCAGCATTACATTGAAAATAATGCGCACACACTTGGACCTGTCTACACAGGAGGCCCTCAGCCCCTGTCTCCGTGTGACGGAACATTACCCCGAGGTATTTTTAGTCAACTTTCCTCTTTTTTAAGTGCGTAACTACGGTGATTGTGTGCTGGGCTCTGAGTGACCTGTAGGTTATACCAAAATGCATTTTGCTGCTTTAGCAATGCAGGCTGTGTAGACATTGTGTGAGTGAAGCCTTTCTGAGCATCTTTCATGAAAAACACGACAATGACAAACGGATACGTGCACGCTGCTGTCTGCTCGCCTGTCTGGTATTCTACATTGACATGACAAAGGTATAATTAGAATAATTGGGCGTACTGTGCCACAAATCCATGTGAAAACCACATCCAGCTGAAAACACAGCATTCAATTCATATGTACTTAAAGAAGATAACATGTACTCTAAAATATATTGTAAAGTATATTGTATGTTGTTAAAATATATTGTTAGGTTGCTGTGTCGTGTTTGTAGATAAATGCTTTTAAGATCATAAATGGTTCAAGAACAAACGTGAAAAAAACAGATACCTTTTCACAAAGGAGAGAAGAAAAGTGAAGCATCCCAGAGAATCCTAGAGGAACTGAGATCCGGTACAGACAGCAGCCTTAATTCATCACATGTTGAAGAAATCTAAATAAACGGGCCTCTTATCATTCGTAGAAGCTACGTAGATTTTTCCAAATCCCACAGAGGCCCCCAAGAAATGGGTGCCCCTTCATAAAATACCCATCTGCACTACAGTCACACAGCACGTTCAAAAAACCCCCACAGACAGACAGACAGGCAGGCAGGCAGGCAGGCAGGCAGGCAGGCAGGCAGGCAGGCAGGCAGGCAGGCAGGCAGGCAGGCAGCTCATTTCCAGCGTCCAGCAGAGCAGTAGCCGCTCTGTCTTCCAGCTCCTCTCACATTATTTTATGGCGCTCGGCTCAGCAGGGAGCAGAAAGCCTCAGAGCCAAACTGTACCTACTACTGGATGAATTTCTAGCTCTGAAAATATTACATTTCCTGTGTGCAGAGATGGAAATCAGTATTCTAACCCAAAGCAAAAATATGATTAATTGCTCCCTGCCTGAGTCCAGGCGTGAGGGTAATAAGCCCGACTGGAGGAGTTTCTCTTTTCAAGCTATTCAGCTGTGCTCCCGTATGTGCAAATACATTTTTAAAGTATGCACTACATTAGAAATATCCACAGAAAATTGAATTTGGATAGTTACATGTGTAAGTACCAAACTCATTTTAGATGAGGCTAAATGAGACCAGAAAGAAAAGAAAAGGGAAAAAACAGTCTGCAGCTCTTTGATACAGTGAACAAATAGCAGCGGTGAAAGCTTCCATTTTTCTCTCTCTCTCTCTTTGGCTTTTTATGCACAGTCTCAAATGCCAAAGTCAGGGAATCTTTTCATTAGTTTTGGGCTCAGACACATGCTGAAATAAATGCACCTATTTTCATTGTAATGTGTGTTAAATATTTCAGAGATTTCCGGACCCTTTCACAGAGCGAGAGAGGGAGAGACGGAGGGCAGGGAGAATGGAAGGCGCTGCCGTAACGTTGGCGTCTAAAAGAAAAGAAAATGCTGAGGCGAGAGGTTGATCTGCTCTGCTGAATATTTTTCTCATTGTGTTATCAGAAAATAGATAATGTGTTGGTATGTTTGGCTGTCAGTGACGCCGCAGAGCTGCGTGTTGATGATGAACTTCCAGGCCTCCTGAAGACAGATTACACTGAAGGAAACTGCACTGCTGTGGTGGTTTTGTCTGGTTCACTATTGAGTATCTAAACCATCTGAACCATCAGCTGGTTTAATGGCTGTTTTTTTTTAAATGCATGAAATGATAGAATGGAATAACTGATACGAGCGGTGAGGACATGTGAATGATTCTGCTGTAGCTTGTGCCGACTTGTTTCAGAAATTATGCTTCAAAAGAGAAGCAATTTTTCAGCTCAGCGTGTGTTTTCCAGGTGATGAGGAGTTGTACTGCTTATGTGAATAAAGTTGTAAAAAGCCTTTACTGTCTCAGAGGGAATGTGAGTCGGCTTCGGACAGGGCTGAAGAGGTTGAAAATGAAACAAATCTTGGTGGTGTGGAGTTAGGAAGTGAGCTAACCAGACCTCTGACGCCTGCTGCCCATCTCTGCTGCAGGCCTCAGGCACATTAGCTGCTAACTGGGCGTCGACCAATAATCTGTCTGGCCTATTATCGCCGCCGATATTCAGCATTTTTCCAATAATCTGCAGCGGTCATTTTAAAAACAGATGGCCAGTATCATTAATTGATTTAAAAATTGTGCTCCTTTGCCTATCAACACTGACTGTTGTGCAGAAGGTGATCTCAGTAGATCAGTAAGATCTGAGCTGACCAGTGTAGATTACACACCTGGTACTAGTACAAGGCTGTTACTGCATCGGTACAACAAGCAGGAACGTGCACAAAGCGATATTTTAATCTGCTCTGTCTCATGTTTTCCACAAGCACATGTGCTAGCTCGGCTAATAGCTAGTTTGTTATAAACAAGCTAAACCTCTCTGTCTGTAGCCTGTTTAGCTGAGATGCAACGAACTTTAAAATTTAGCAAACCCTTGTAGCAGCAGAGGGAGGAGGAGGAAGAGTAAGAGGAGGAGGAGGAGGAGGAGGAGGAGGAGGACTGTCACGGGCTGCTGTCTTCAATCTAAAGTTTATTTTACATGTTCCATTTGTTTCACTGATTTTATAGAGTGACTTTGCTGCTGTAAACTTTACTTTGGTTGCTGCTCTGAAAAGAGTTTATGATAAAATATTAAATTTGATTACTGTTCTGATTTAATTCTTTTTTTTAAATAACTTGTTTAAGGCAATTATTTAGTAATGAAAAATCAATAAGAGTATAGATAAAGAACAGAACCAATAAATAACATCAATAAATGTATAAAAAAATCAGTTTAATATAAATATAAATGGCAGCAGGTAAAGACAAAGTTTCTGATAATTTATCACTCATAGTTAACAAGTCCATCTCTGGGATGGATCTCTAATGCATTTAATTTACTATTTATGAAGATTAAACATGACAATTAACTTTAATCTTGTTATTTTTGACAAAGTTTTGTGTTGGAGTTTGTGTTTTTCTAAATTTTGACACCAAGATTCATTTATATTAAAGCAAATCGGTTCCAGATATCATCGGTCTAATTGGTCACTAATAATCAGGATCAGCCCGAAAACAAACAAACAAACAAATGGGTCAGTCCCTACTGCTAACACACCCTTATCTCTGACTGAACCTTTGCATTGCATTGTGGGTAATGCATGCGTCAAAGAAGAAGGTGTGCAACAAAAAAGACGATATCTCTGGCTCTGCTGTGAGTCAGACAGAGTCACAGGAGTGATTTTATAAATCAAGGCCGGACTCTTTAAACAGTCAAGAATTGTGCTGGTTCTGAATCTGGAAGACAGTTTGGACTGAAGAAAGAATTAGGTGAAAGAGCAGCTGTGAGTTTTACCCTGCCTGTTGTTGCAGCTTGGTATTGATTACTGATAAGGTATTGACTGCCTGGTTCATGTTTAAATCACTGTGAAGATTACACATCACAGATACAGTGGTACTCTGGGTAAAGGGCGTAATGTGGTATGATGCAATGGGTACATTTAACAGGTTATAATGGGTAAAATAGCCACACAGGATAAAGTGGTTACACTGGGTTAACTGAACGAATTACAGTTGGTAGAGCTGTTGTTACAGTACAGTAGGTAAGATGGATAGATGGGTTATATTAAGAGTAAATACATTATAATAGATAAACATTATTACAATAATTACAACCATTAAAAGTAGTACTAGAGTACACTGTAATACATGGAGACGATGTGTAAATAAACTAAGTACACTGTGTATGTTGGGTTAACTGGTGTAATAAGTCCAAAGGGCGCAGTCAGCATGTTGGGTAAAATGAATGTGATCGGTATAATGAAGATAAAGAATTCACTGTAAAGTAACACGATTAGAAAGATCTTATTTTTGTATTTTGCCATCAAATGATATTTTTCAGGCTGCTGATAGTCTGCATATTTATAAAAGGGAAAGGTCTTTGTGTGTGTGTGCGCTGGAAGCGTCTGGACGTCCGCCATCGGGCCAGCGCTGGGTGCAGTGCTGGATTATTCACACATTCGACCTCCAACCCAGAACAACAACAAACAGCTCAGCGCTCGCTGCTCGCTCCGCCCGGCGCTCGGCAGATTGGACGATTACGGGTCGTGACACCGGCGGTTTGGCGGTAACGTTCATCTCTGGGGTCAGAAATAGACTCCCCCCCGTCTCGATGATTCCTTCCGTATCCAGACTATTTGACATTTCCCTCTCACTTTTTATTGTGCCTTTTTTTTAAAGATTATTTTTATTACACAGTAGAGAGAGACAGGTGCGAGAGCAGAGAGACGAGGCCGCTGGAAAGAAGAAGAAAAATCACAGCTGGAGGGATAAGACTGAACTTTATGTTTGCTGTGAAGGATTATCTCCCTCTGTTCATGCCTAATAAGAAGGAATGCAAAGAAGAGGCCTCAGCTGTTTGCTGATAGGGAAGTGTCTCTGGTCCCTGTATGGTCAGTGTTTGTGTTTATGGCTCATGGACGACTTTCTTTAATCAAGCAACATGTTTAAATAAGGCACCACAGACAAATTCCCTCAGTTGGCTGTTAAGAAACATTTGTAGATTGTCTGTATGACCATGCTGGAAATACAGACAAAATCCAAACTCACCTCCAGGTGAACTCACTCTATTAATGATGAAGAGGTAACAGATCCAAACAAATCCTAAAATAAAATCAGTGAGCGATAATGAACAGTGAGGTGAATCATTTCTTTTTTAACTGATTTTTATTAGTGCCAGTACAGAGATGACAGGAGAACAAGGGAGAGAGAGATGCGACTACAGGTCCCCAGCTGGATTCAAACTGAGGATGTTGCAGTTCATTGTTGGCGTCTGAAACCCTGAGCCGCAGGAGGTAACCAGAGGTGAGTCAGCCCTGAAATAACTTGCCCAAGGTTGGAATTCACAATTTAGACATAATTTTTAGATATAAAGAGTGAAAATGTTTTTCCACCACTTTGATCCAGACTGAAAAATCTCAACAACATTTATGGGAATGAATCCTAATGACTTTGACTCGCCTCTGGCATCACAGTGAGGTTGACATTTGTGTTTTCTTACAGGCATTTATGTTCCCGTCCTTATGACCACATACCTTCAAAACTAATGACATTCCCATCAGCTTCTGCTGCATTATGGGTACTTTTATAGAAAATATCTGGCTACATGGGGCGAACAACACTCCCAACACTGACCCAAACTTAACTAACACAGATAAACATCTTTAAAGCAACCAAATCAGTGGAATTTATTAACGTAACGACGATAAATTAAGAACAACAAAAACCCAAGAACATAACACAAAATGCACAGGAGCTTTTAAAGGAGACCTTTTATGCTTTTCCACATTTTTATGACTTTTCAAAAAATGAGGTTAAAGTATTTATAAGAAATCACTGTGAGCAAAAACCTCAGGTTTCCTCCGGTTCTGAAAGTTTTGATTTGAACTGCTTTTTTTAAATCAACGGCTCGGTTCTACTTATTACCGAACCAGACGGAGCTGGTGTTCCATAAATGGTCATGTGCTCCCACACTAACGGCACGGCAACGCCCAGTCTGCCTGTACCGCCCAGCAACAGCAACAACAGCCTGGTAACATGCTTCAGGTCTTGCCCAATTAGAAGACTAGAAGGGTTTTGAGGGTGGGGCCTAAAGAGACAGCAGCATCTACAGCTTGTTTCAGACAGAGGCTGAAATGAAGGCCTACCTGAAGAGTCAGTACAAGGGGAAAAAAATTTCTTTTGAACTTTGAATCATGCAAAGCTGCCATACAGGAGTCACAGAACTACAATATAGGTCTGGAGTAGCAGTATAACAAGTCTTCTTTAAAGGCTGCCTTCCAAGGACCTTGTACGGCAAACAGCTGTAGGTGTCCAAAGGCAGAACGAGGACAGAAAAGTAACATGGACAAAGCATAGAGAAACATGCAGCATATTTGCTGAAACTGTCACCATATCCTGCTGACAGAAGTACAAAATCTGGCTCCTCCTACTGGTGATCCACTGCTGCCTGAACGAAACAACCGATTGGAGCCAGCAAAGACAGAACTGCTCTTCCCTCCTTTGCTAACAACAGTGTACAGTACAAAACACATGCTAAGCCTCCCGTGCCGTTGTTAAATGTTGTCACAGCTGCCTCTGAGGCCTGCGACGCTCGGGCCGCGAAGGTCGTCTTTAAGAAGACGAGTCGCACCAAGAAGGTCTGGCGTCTTAACGAAGATAGACCGTTGCGCCCAGACTGTCTCTCTTTGTTGAGCTGTCTCTTATCTGCTGCTAAAAAGGTGAATCACTTAGGAAAGTCAGATACCAGTAAAATCAGCTCATGTGTAGTTTACACTGACATTGGAGGCGGCTGCGGCGGCTTGCTGTCTGAAAGCACCTTTAGTCTTTTTTTTAACTGTCTTGTAAAAAGATATAAAAGTTCATTCATACTCTAAAAGACCGGACGGGTGTATGTGGGAGCTTGAATCAAAGGTTAAGTAGGATTTTTGCAGCGTCTGTAAACTCATATTCTACCAGACGAGCACAAACACAAACTTCAGCAGGCGCACGCCGGCGTTGAAGGCGGAGATCAAAGCGACAGAGTGTTCCTCCACCGTCGACCTGGAAGTGCTCTGAAAACATCGACATCAAATGAAGATCAGGAAGACATCTGAGGGGAAAACACCTCAAAGTACATCCATCGCTCAGCACCTCCCCCACACCGCACACACACAGCTTCTTGACCCTCTCAGGCTGTGTGTCGGTGAGCAGGCTCACTTCCGTTTGCTTTCAGCTTAGATGTGACAGTTTAACCCATCAGGAGACAGGTCAGCGAACATTTTCACTGAAAAATCTCCGTCTTAAACCAGTCAGTCTTTAATTATTTAGTGAAAAAAGATGATTTAAATAATTCCTCGTCTTGCTTTGTAATTTCTCGCTTTATAAAAACCATGTATTGCCATAACGTTAACTATTTATGAAATAAGGAAAAATAGCTGTTTAAAGCTTCTAAAACCATTTCTGTATACTTAAAGGCCAAAGGAACCTTTTCATTCATCTTCAGGTGTCTCCCCAAATATGGAAATCCACATTGTTTAAGAAATAAACTGGATTTCTGCCATGCAGGTGGTGGAAGCTAAGACAACCGTCAGTGTGTCCAGCGCTGCAAGACACTAGAAGTCACAGCTACAGCTTGTAATGTTTAATCCAACAAAGGACAGAAAATAGCTAACTAAACGTCATGACCAGTGCCTAAAGTGAGCTGGAACGCCCCGGCACCTCGTCATTTTAGTCTTTGGCGTACCGACATTTTCTTGCGTACCGGGACTTCTCCCAAGCTGCTGGTCATCTCCTCTGCCCTCTCCATGTCTCTCACCTTTTCCCCGTTCTCTCTGGCTGCTAAACTCTGTCGGCGGAGAGAGGCGAGCGAGAAGAGAAGCTCAAGCAGCCGTGCGCTGAATGCAGTTCGTCAATGTCGCTTGTCATGAACCGGCCAATCACAGCCTGGATGGCGCGGGACATTTAAAAATATTGACAGATAAATTGACAGGTCAGAATCAGAATGTCTCCATCACTTTTTGAAAGCTTTGTTCTGAAAAACACCAACAAGAAATGTTAAATAACAAATGAAACAATGCACAATAAGAAAATATGCAATGCAATTGAAATATAGAAGGAACAAATTTGCATTGTCCAAAAGCTGATTACTGAATTATATTCCATTATATTTTGAATTGTCACCTTAATTTAATTTCCCTTCATGCAGGAAATTAAGTGGTGTATGTGCAAAGTGGTAAATGTGTAGTTTTATCATGTGGTTTATAGTCCAGCCTTTACTTCGGCTTTCTTGTGATGTCACAAGAAAACACGTGTCATAGCTAAAACGAAGCCTTTAACAAAGGGTGAAAAAGAGGAGCTGCAGCAATGTGCAGTCTGACAAAAAATATGGTGTTTTTAAAAAAAAAATTAAACCATGTAAACCTGTTCTGGTGCAACCCCTCAATAGGATTTTGAACCTGAAAATGAGCAGAATACCACCTCTTTAAATATCCGACACCGAGAGCGTTCAAAAGTGACGTTACAGGGCTTTTCCCAGTTTTTTTAACTGTGATGATAAGGGGCTCCCCACTGCGTTACAAACTGATACCAACGGGTCCACGCGTCCGTATGTGATGACTTGGAAGTGAGAACGGGTTGGCCTCGCAGTCAAAAAGCAGTGCACATGCACCACTTCAAACACAGCATTCTTTCTGTTACTAAGACGGCACTGATTGTCTTCTTCACGGCCTCAAAGTTCCCTCTCGCGTTTACTAGCGGTGGATGTTGCCACGCTGACACGCCGATCTTGACCGGGCCAGTAGAGACTTGTATATCGTTGGTCCCACCCACAAGATTTCACCATTATGCATTTGCAAACAAAACTTTTAAATCACACTGTTGAGTTGTGAGTGTGGATAGTTTTTTGCTCTCAAACGTATTTTTTGATTGCATAAAGAAAACACAGAAGTAACTCAAGCATCAGGGGCCCTTGATTGAGACACGGGCTCCTGGACGAAATGCTTGATAATCCAACCTTGTGGTAAGAAAATATGACATATACTTAAAACATATAAGGCTGGAGTGGATGAATACTCACAGTACTCACAGTAATAATGCCCCCCCCCCCACATCATCATCCCACACACATGCACACACTTGTTTCATTGTGTGTCCGTTCTCCCGTCCTCTCTCTCTCTCTCCGTTCCCGGCCTTATCTGCTCTCCACCAGGTTATTAGTTCCTTTGCCATCGCCATGGCAACAAAGCGCTGTGCCTGCCTTTACCACCGTCCATTATGTTTCAGAACAGAGCGAGAGAGAGAGTGAGGGAGCGGGGAGACACATAGGAAGACAGAGAGAAAGAGAGAGTGGAGAGGAGGATCAAAGCAGCTCGGTCACTACAGCGACGGGCGAGGATGAAACCAACAGTGAGTCTCTTTCTACTCCAAACCATAGTGACGCCCTTTGTGTGTTCGCGTGTGTGTGTGTGTGTGTGTGTTGGAACGTAGAAAGCTTGAAATTTGGAGTGTGTGTGCCAGAGAGGTGTGTACCACTGAGTTAGTGTATAGAAATGTTGTCGCTGTGTGTCTGTGTGACTCATTAAGGCCTAAATTTACACCTGATGTGTCAAATAAATTACTCATGTGGAAAAGGGACAACCCACATGCATATTTTTCATCTGGTTTTTCCTGGTTTGAGCCTCCAGTGAAGGGAAATCTTAAAGACTTTATGCAGTAAATTGTATTTTTTTTTTGATTTGGCACCTTTAAAAATGGTTAATTGTTAAATTGGCATGTGTACAGCTGTCGCTCTCGTAAATAAGGACAGCTGTACACATGCATTTGTTATGATCACAAACTAGCGAGTCGACAACTTTGCTAACACAGCCAGACATCGAGCAAGAGCGACAACACCAGACATAGCAAGGCAGGTTTTTACCGACCAGTCCAGTGGTTCCCAAACTGTAGGGCGGGCCCCCCCTGGGGAAAGGAGGGTTGGGGGGGACGAGGTGCCACTGCAGAGCGGGGTAAAATAATGAGCAGACCCACAGTTGCATTAATGTGGTTCATGTGGTGGCATAAACACCTGAATCGGCTTCTAAATGGAGGCCTGATAGAAAAACCTTGAGAAACAGCCGGCTAGTCCAACAGCAAGAGGGCCATCTTGGCGTCTGTCCTGCGTCCTTCCAGCTCTTTTAGCTTTCACCAACGAGTCTGATATTTACTCTTGTCTTCTTCAGTCTCTTCGCAGCCTCTGCCATGGTGTCCGAGAATACCGAGGTAGCTTAACGTAAGCGTTACGCCGTTGTCGCGATGTGTTTCCAATCCTACATAGCTCAATAACCAGCGCTCTGGGCCCGGAGTGGCACAAGGACAGAGACGCCGTCAGTGTACCATCAAAGGGACTGATGGATGGACGGCAGTCCCACCAACAGTTTGTTTGTCTCTTTCCTGTTTTGCCCTCGTGCACAAAAGAAATTTTGTCACAAGAATTTTGTTTAAATGAGTGTTAAGAGTCAGGCTCCTGAAAGAAAATGGAATAAGGAAGAATACGCTGTGACACTTGATTCTAGAAGAGAGCTTGAAATGACCACACTGGCATTTGTTTTTGGAGAAAATAAGACTCATCGGGGGACAATAAAAGATCAAATTTACATTAGAAGATGAATATCTTAGCAGTGCTCTGTGTCAAATCCAAATTATTTTGTTTCCAACATAATAGCTGTTTCTCAATCTGCGTTCTTTCCTGTTCTTGTGTTCTTGTGATCAATCGCAGCCAAAGTACTGTTCCGATTCAAAAGTCCCGGATGTGTTCTCGCTCCGCCCGTTTTACCGAGCCTGCATCGGTGGTGACTTCGGATCGCCAGATATCCAGGAATGCATTTCGCCGCCAAAAGCCGAAATGTCGGAGGAGAAAACTTTCAATTGTAAGTTACAATAGTTCTGTCACATATAGTAGTTTTAAGAGTTTTTATGTGAGAATATAGCTGTTAAAACTCCTAATATGTGGCTGAATTCTCAAGACAGAGCTAATTTTAAAAAATACTATGACGTTTTGAGGTCCCGACCGCTAACGGGTCCGGCCGCAACAAATCCGCCGCTGTTCCAATTGATGAATGACTGACTGCGTGCTCCCGTTCCTGGGAGTTTGAACTCCCGAGCCGAACTTGCCAAGTCCGAGCTTTAAAGTACAGAAGTCCGAACTTGGCGAACTCGATATTGAGAAACAGCCACTGTTTCAACCAGGTGTGATACCTGTGATACCCTTAAGTACAAAGTATGGAACTAAGTAACAAAGTATAAACCTGTTGCTGACATTAATTCAAGTGTTTAAAGTTTAACAATATATTTAAACAGGATCATGGTAAGGGCCTCATTTAATGCAAACACAAACAGTGACCAAACCTTTCAGAACACAAATACACATGTTGAGTTTTTCTACAAACAAAAGACAAACCAATTGAGTTAGTTAGCTTCTTGTAACCCTGTTAAATGAAACAATAAAGTCTATTATCAACACGGTCTTTACAGTTCGATGTAGCCCAACGGCTACAACATAAGGTATTGATCACAGAAATGATCGGCGCCTTGCTGCTTATTGGAAATCTCTTAATGTTCCATCATTGTTCATGAGTCTGAGTAAAGTCTTGAGTCGATTATGGATGAGTTACGAGCCAACTCAGAAGAGTAATTACATGTAGCTCCTACTGGAGCGACTATTTCTGGTTGGACATGTTCCTGGCGGTACAGTAAATGTCATGCCTGCCGTTAAAATGCTCAATAATCTACGTTTCTTTAAGTAAAACTACAAACAGGGAAGCCGCAACTTCAATTCTGCAGTGAATCTTTGGTACAGATTAAGCTGCTGATGGTCCTCTATGTGCTCATACTGTGGTTTGTATATATTTTATGATCTTGTGTGTGGGCTCCACACATCCTGTGAACTGCAGGGTGATTTTTAATACATCAGCCAAAAACTGCCGCCTCCTCCTCCTCCTCCTCCCTCCTCCTCCTCCTCCTCCTCATCAGGCTGCATAACGTCCTGTAGAGCACGGTGACACTTCATTTTCTGGTCCACAATTGCCACAGCATTATTATTTAAAAAGGAACAAAAAAGGACCAGAAAACTGAGCATTTCTAAGAGCCGTAACCATCATAACCATTCTGTCCTCATCAGATTTGACCTGATGGTCTTGCAACAAAGAGTAAATTCAGGTGCAGCTTGTTCTCAATGTGCTGTTCCTCAGAGGGGTGTTCAAAGAGTGGGGCAGTGGAAGGAAAACGCGCTGCACCCGCTATACGCTAAAACTGGTTTCCCTCGATCAGATTTGCAATGTGATTTACTTTTTTTGGGGTTTCTGATAAAACCGGTAATTGTGCGAGCACCGAGTGACCGTCAGCCGACCACCTTCTCGTGCTACACAGCAGAGAAAACTCGAAGGCGTGAGCGAGAACTAAGACAATGGACAATTGGCCTACACTGCAAAAAAATAAGAAATGTTAGTTAGCTGTCAGGTATTTCAGAAGGTTAAAGCTATTTTCCTTATTAATGTCTCATGTCTGTTATATGAAGATAAAGCCAAGAGATGGTTTGCTTAGCTTGGAAAAAGTGGAAGTGCAGGGAGACATCTAAACCCAACGTGTCAGTTTTCCATCCATCCACCGTCAACCGCTTATCCCGCGTACAGGGTCGCGGGGGGCTGGAGACAATCCCAGCTTACATCAGTCCATCGCAGGGTCGTGTCAGTTTTACACTTCAAAATTTAAACAAAAACGAGATGTAACATCAATTATTTTAATCAGCCTTGGCAAAAAAACAAAAACATGTTGAGAGTATACCTTTGAGTCAACTTTATTGCCAACTCCACAGCTTAAAACATTCTATACTGTCCAAGTATTGTGTGACGTGTGAGTGTGAAGGAAGGGATGAGGAGAGAGGAAAGAGGGAGAAACGCACTACAGTAAGTACAGAAGATGCGACTGATCCAAAAAGAAAAAGATGAATGAGAAAAGTGGATTCAGAAGCAGCCTCAGGGTCTAAAGAAATTCTACTTTACAAGTCAAGATGAAACATCCTGGTTAAGGATTTTAGCAATAACTTTAAACATCCACAGCAGGAATTGTAGTTAAGAAACACATCAACATTTTTCATCTACAGGGCAAACACCCACCTTTTTTTTTCTTTTTTACCGCTACAGCCCCGAGTGTGTTTGGAGTTGTGAGCGAGGGAGCGCGACATGTTGCCACTGTGCATTAGAAAGCTCTCTGAAATGTGAGAAGGTTCAGCAAAGTTTAGCGAGAGGAAGAAACAGATCAGTAAGCAACATTAAGAAAATATATCAAGCACATGAATCGTGTCAGTTACAGAGGGAAGTGGGAAAATCTGGAAAGCTTCTTAAAGCGGAGCTGTGGCACTTAGGCCCAATTAGAACGCATATTTTAAGTGGAGTTAAACCTGGTGAAATATTCATGGTGTGGCCCACTGCTGCAGGAGGAGGTGGTGGTGGTGATTAGGTGGACGGCTTGGCCTCCAGGGGGCGCCATGCTCCCATCGAGTGGCGTGAAGATTAGAAGGACTCTGCCTCTGCTGCTGCTGCCCACTCAGCCTGCTGCAGAGAGCATGATGGGTGGAGGGAAGAGAAGGCAGGTATGATGGACAGACAGATGAGGGGGGGAGGGACAAAATCCACAACGACAGACTTCTGAAGCAGGTTTTGTTCCATTTGACACAACAGATACGCTTTGTTTTACACACGTGTGTCAATCCACAACAACCACCAGTAAACAACCACCAGTAAGCACTGCAATAAGTCAAGTGTGGACAGATGGATGAACCGATATCACAATTACAAACCCAACCCCTTACACTTATTTTTTTTCTATCTCATTGTTTAAAGGGGCCCTGAGTTTTCAAGTTCTGTTTACATTCACGGTTACTCACCAAAATGCATGTTATTAAACTGCTTCCGATTAATAAGACAATATATACCCCTTAAAGCAGCACAGCAAGTTTATGCATTCTATGATATTTTCTCATTTATCGTATTGCATAACTGTTTGGGGTCAGGCCAACCAAACTACAATTACACCCATTAGGTCATTACACAAACAGGCACTAAAAGTAATGGACCAGAAATCTGTAAGATGGCGCCGCTGCCTCGTTCTACGGAAGCATAATATATTGAGTTTTGACAGTTTTGTAAATTTTTCATTTCTAAAACTAATTTTTAAGTGCGTGAAAAACCTCGCACCAGAAACATTCTGTCAACTAGTAGAAAAACAAAAGAGCGGAATAAGAACTAGAGGCTGTGCAGCCGCAAAACGTAGAACATTTTGTCAGACGTCGTTTTTTAGAGTCACACATCTGTGGAACGCTTTACCATCCGAATTTAAAACATTGGCAGAACTCAAGGTTTTTAATATACATTTAAAGCAATGGTTGAAACTGAAACAACTCTGTGAACACTGACTGTACAGGATACAATACAATGCATATAAACATGCTGCTGCATATGTTAGCCTGCGCAGACGTATGCTCACGTTTGTGTTCTTGTATTGTTTGTTGTGTCTAGACTCTGTTTATAGTGATTTCTACATCTACTTCAGCCCATATCTCATTTCATGTATGTTGATGTATTTATTGTATGTATTTTAATGGTTGAAAATTTTAAACTTTTATTATGGGTCTAACAAATGTGCATTTCTTTCCTCATAAAACATTTACAAAGCTGATTTTTTTAGGTTTTACACCCAGCGTTGTTTACATCCATGTTCACCAGCTCGCAGGCTTCTTCTTCTTTCCCCTCGCTGGTGCACTGCAGCACATCTCTGCGCTTAGACGAGACGATCAGTGGAACAGTGTGACACCATTGGCAGGACTGCGTATCGCCTCACAGGGAACCTTTAATGTACCAATTGTTCTTTTGTTTACTGCATTAAACATTAATTTCTAAAGTTGACAAAGACAAATGGAATCAGTTTTTCAAGAGCACAAATCATAGATCAGTGTCAACCACAGAAAGTGCAACAAATCCTCGTGGCTAAGCACTTTATCAAAAAACCCAAAACAATAAAGAGGAGGCATTAATTACATTTCTCACAAATAGCATCAGTTAATTCAGCTATGAAACAGTTTTTGGGCGAGAGTGAAGTTTGTAGGCCCATGTTGGCATCACGTCAGCATCATGTTGGAACCTTTCAAGTTTTTAGCAGGCTATCGTTTCAACGTCAGTATGTTAAACTCACTGTTCTGTCAGCATGTTGGCACAGCAGCCCACCTCAGCACTGTTATTATCTATGTAACATCACATGTTTAACCAGGTAAAACCCATTGAGATCAGTCGATTAATCAACGATTAATCGAATAACCGATTGGCTGTCGACTATTAAATTAATCGCCAACTTATTTGGATAATGGATTCATCTGTTTGAGTCATTTTTTTTGAAGTAATATGATTTGAATGCAGCTTCTTAAATGTGAATATGTTCTGGTTTCTTTACTCTTCTATGACAGTAAACTGAATATCTTCGGGTTTCAAACAAAGCAAGACATTTAAGGACGTCATCTTGGGCTTTGGGAAACACTGATTGACATTTTTCCCCATTTTCTGACATTTTATTGACCAAACAACTAATAAAATAACCAACAGATTAATCACAATGAAAATAATCATTAGTTGGTTGGTTACAGATGATGACAATACCACAAAAAATATAATGTTGTGATGGTGGAAAATCAAATACCAACATACCGAGTTTATTCCTTCCCTGAACCTGTACTGAGCGCGCTCTCTGAAACCTCTTTGTGTTTCTGCTTGAGGGTTTTGATGGCGTGGAGGTCCGCTGGGGGCGTTGACCTCGCTGTGGCAGGTGTCTTCCGTGGTATGTTGTAGACACTGAGCTCAGACAAGGGCAACGTAATAAAAAAAAACGCAAAAAAACCTGCATTCTTTCGGAGAACTTTTCAAGGTTCCCTGTTAAAAGTGTTTATTTCGCCGTCAGAGTGACGGCAGATCGCTCTCACATTAAGACCGCTAACCAGCTTGTCCTTGGCCGCCTTCTGTGCAGGAAGAGGCCGCCTGTAAAGAAAACTCAGGACTGTCAGAGCAAGAGTTAGACGCAACTTTGCTCTGATCCGTCATAAGACAGGAAGAGAAAAGAAAAGAAGGAAACACAATTTCTTTGTTAATTGGCTGCGCATCATTTGGGATATTATAAAAACATTTCTCTGCACAGCACAAATAAACTTAAATTTACTTCAGGGACATTGAGAGAGAATTAAAACGATCCAAACTGAAGAGTCAAATCCTGTAAAACAGCTGCAGACAGATCTTAACCTGCACCATCTGCTCCGTCTAAAACATCAGACAGGATTACTGACATCACAGAGCCGTGTGTCAGGATTATTACATATTCAAAAAAGTTAGAAAAAAGTTGCATTCAGCATGTGAACAAACCAACCAGCTGTATGTTTAAGGTGCTATATGCATTCAGTATTGTCCTCCTGTTGCCTGCAAACACACGGTGTGGAAATTATTAAACCTACATCTGCTGGTTGCTGTCTCAAACAAAAGTCTATGAGTCCCTCTTTTACTCACTTTTCTTAGATGGAAACCTCCTCTAAAGTACTTTTGTGGGTTTCCAACTTACTTAGTTCCTTCTGACTACTGCAATGCTGCATTCACGTCATCATACAACTCAAGAAAGTTGTATGATCGCAGTGTTTGTCATGTGAGCATTAAAACTGTTTAACACCACATCCATTAAAGTAGAGTTTTACTAACATTGGATTTGGCTGATGTGAGGCCTCTTTAATACTTTTTACACCAAATTTAGCAAATATACAGTATGCAGGATTTCAAAATACGGGTAAACCTGCTTAAAAATAGGCGATTGACTCCTTTCACATTGCCAGTGGTTTGCCTCTTCTGGTTAACAGCACTGTGTTCGCCTGGAGGCAGGTGTGTGCACGGTGTTGGTGAAGTATGTCCAAGCTCGGATATAAAATCACATATATCATGACTGTTAGCCTAGCATGCTAACACTACATAAACGTATGGATGAGACGTTTATACACATCGGCAGATCTAAGAGATAGAAGAGAGCCATGAATGTCGAGAAATACCCATGACAACTGCAGAGTCATTTGACCCAGGATTAAATGCAGATTGTAGCCTTTCACACTGAAGACAAAAGCCAGATGTTAGAGGCTATTAGTGGGGTTTTTGTCCAGTGTAAAAGGGGCTAAAGTATGTGGATGTCAGGGGGGTCAGTCCATCCTCCTGCCTCCAACTTTTATGTGGGAGACTGTTCACACACATCACAGATGTTATCTAGTTTTATTTATCCAGTTTTACCCATTGTCTAACTGTTATGTGCAGATATTGAAAATCCAGTGGCAACTGTCTGTTAACATCCATCATAATTAACAAGCCCACTTCCTGCTTCAACTTTGACCTACTGTTCTTACTGTAGTTGTTCACACAGTTTTACTGTTTAAAGAGGATTATCTCTGACATTTAAAGTGCATCTCTTTCACCTTCAGTTTGTTTCTCTAGAACATTTTGTACGTTTTTGAATGCTAAAATGACACTATAGAAAACACATTTGGAAACACGTCTACTCAGTAATTAACGATGACACAGGGACTCATTTGATAATGTCAATGACAAAAACCCATTAAAAAGTTGTCTGTGTGTAAATATAGGCTGTTACTGACAGGTGCTAAAGCTCCAGTGACCGCAACATCAGGTGAGTTTACACCAGCACGGACATGTTTGTGCCTCGTGCGTTGCGAGGTGGTGTTGGTGTCTTTGTAAACTCCTTGCAGGCTGTGAGTGAAGTCGGTTGCCAAGAACAGAAAGACTCTCTGCAGGTGAAACAGCAGACAGTTTAGAGCCGAACGCGCCGAGCTGCGGAGAGCAGAAACAGGCCAGTTAGAACAAATGGAAACATGTTGTGTTCTGAGGACGACCGAGACCTTTAGACTCAAACACCGGGAGCTGCTGCAGGGCTGAGAGAGAGAGACGAGAGACGGGGATGGGGGACGTTCACGGCTGAGCGGCAGACAGGTAGGGCTGAAAAAAAAAAAGACTGGCAGGAAGGGAGACAGACAGAAATACACTGGAGGAAGAGATGATGGTATGATGGTGATATAAAGGTAATGAAAATAGAGACGCAGTAAGAGGAGCAGGCATTAAGCTAACAAAGCAGGCAGACATGCAGTGAGCCAGAGACAGAGTGCAAGTAAGACAGGGAAAAGAACAGTAGCACCTTGTTTACACAGACTGTGCAGCGAAAGCAGCACTTTAGCAACATCTTTAGTCCTCTGTCAGCAACTACGCTGGATGTGTTCAGCCAAAGCTGCAAAGCGCAGAAAATACACTTGAATTTAAAAAAATAAAAATAAAAAATAAAGCTCTGGCTCACAACCGTGTGCATAAAGCTCGAGTGAAGGCCGAGTTACACAGCCCCTGTCTACACAGACAGCTTGAGACAAACGACTGACAAACACGGATGAAATGCAACTCTGGTAAACAGCTCATAAGAAAGTAGTACAGAGAGACAGGCAGTAAGTCAGTAAGAGAGAGTCAGAAACAAGGAGAGAGTCAGGCCAGGAGCTACTGCCGGGCTGAGAGGCAAGACAGACAAGGAGGAGGACAGACGTGAAGAAAAAAGGTAGAGGAGGATGCAGACAGACAGACAGACAGACAGACAGGCAGTGAATGGATTAGAAAACAAGAGGTGCTGCAGGGCTAAGAGACAGGCAGGAATAAGGTAGGCGTGACAAGGAGGCAGAAACACAAGCAGGTGAACAAAAGTGTCACATGCAATGAGACACAGGAAAACAGACAGTAAGGACACACAAAAAGAAGGACAGTACGAAGCCTTAATGGGCAGCAAGTCAATAAGGTAGCCAGAGATGTAGTCAGACAAAGTGGAAGTAAGAAAGACAAGAGGACAGTAAGCTATGCTTCTGACAGGCAGTAAGACACTTATTAAGGCAGTAAGAGAGAAAGACAGTAAGGGAGTCCATGAGTCAAGCTGCCAGTGCAACAGGGAGACAGGTGTGCGAACCGCATCCCACACAACAGTTGCATGCAGTCCATCTGCCCCCGACATCAACACCCTTACTTTCCACTTCGCTAAAGGACACACCATTTCCTCGAATTCGCTGCACTGAATGCAGAGGCGTCGTGGCAGAAGACTGACAAACAGACTGTGAGGCCCCGTCACACCTGTGGTCAAGGGCGTCACTTTGTGCTGAAAAGTGGTGAGGACATAGGGGCTAAGATTAGGGTGGAGATATTTAGCTCACGAGACATCGTGATACAGGAGAACAAGACGAAAATATTCTGAAACAGGGTTTTAAAGATATCCTCAGTGCCGAGATGAATGAGCAGGAGGTCTGGGGGGACCTCCCCCAGGAACTTTTCATCTTTAAACACTTCATTTGCTGCAATCTGGTGAAAATTTCTGCACTAATTTATTGTGGAAATGTTTTTATTTATGTAAAAGGAAACAAAATTCTTCAAAATATTTAAAGAAGTTGTTAGAGTTACTGATTCATGCTGCATGTTTTTGGGTCATTTTATAATGTAACTTGTTTTGGTTTTTTTTTAGCTTAAGTTACTTTTTTGGATAATGCACATTTGTTTCTTGCATTTCATGCAAAGAAACTATTCTAAAGGCATTTTCATTTGTTATTTAACGGCAAGCTATTTTTCAGAATGTTTTTTAAAAAAATGTGCTTTAAAATAAGATGATGGGGACAAAATCAGCCATTTCAAAAAGTGGTGGGGACATGTCCCCAGCGTCCCCAGTGTAAATACCACCGAATCACCTGTCCTTCACCGGGGAGTACCACCGGCTGGTCCAGGAGCTTTGTCATGACTTATTTTAGGCTGAGTTGGGCAGTTTGACAAAGCTTACAGTGAGCTAACGTTAGCTTAACAACAAACCATGAACTGTATCCTACAGATAACTATTAGTACAGCTTAAATAAGTGAAAACAACTTACCCCTAATCTCAAGTGCTGCACTAATCAGCCTCCAACCCTGTTGGCCTGCTGTTACCTGTTTGAACCATGATAACTTGAGGTGCTACAATCACAGAGCTCGGGCCTTCGCCAACAGCCACCACTAGTTTGTCCTTCATGATTGTTATTTTTTTAAGCAACTGTGCACTTTGTCATCACCACCAGCTCTCAATTCATTTGACTGAACAACGGGGAGAAGACCCAAATGACCCTGGATGCTTTTCTGCTCTAATTCTCCAAAACGCCGGCTGCTGCCTGTCTGATTTGGGCCTGAGGAGGTACTAAAGACTGTCTGACTAGGTAAGTAAGGAAGATGGACACACAGTCAGACAGACAGGCAGTAAGACAACAGGGTAGTCAAACAGGAAGACAGGTATCAAGGAGGAAGTCCAGGCAGGCAGGTAGTGAGATAGAGTGGAAGTAAAGAAGTAAAGAGAAGTGGGAAGACAGCTGCGAAGGAAGTAAGACAGAGGGCCTGTCTGAAAATAGACCCTCGCCACTACCACTCCGTTACAGAATGAACTCTGGTCGGAGTCACCCTCACAGCCAAATCGAGCTCCCAAACCCGCTTAGGGTTTAAACACAGCGGCCCACTTTCGGACAAACTACCCTCTCCTCCCCAGAGTAACCAGGATCTGACGCTAGCGCTGCACTCACTGCTTCAGTTGTATTAAGATTCAGGATTGATGTTGAGGAAAAGGGTGTTTTTTGCAATAATGAAACTAAAAGAATTTGTCATTCATTTTGCGTTTGTGTCGAACATTTAAGAACATGACTTTAGATAGGCTATTTACGAAAAATAAACAGTATATTCTTTTATGAAAAGACTGATATTCATTGTAAGGAAAAGTATATATATATATATGAGCCTCTTTATCTTTTATGAAAAATGTTAAATTCACAAATAGCCTACAGCATTTAAATATAAATCAAACATTATTTTGAAGCATTATATAGAATTTAAAACAGATAAAATGTATAAAGACTTTGTCGTTTAATGTAGGCTATTTTATTTTGGCTAACGATGAATATGATTAAAAAAAAACAACAGTTGTAACCTTTGGGCTGCGTTTACCTGTGAATGGCTGTGAAAGGTCCACCATCGCGCAGCAAAGGGTGTTACACACCTTCAACAATGCAGCATCCGTGCTCACTCGGCATTGGAACATTAAACAACCCACTACCACTCCGCCCTCATTGGCTTCGGATGGCGTTCAACGTGGCGGACGCTCCGCATCAACGCCCAAATGGAGGGAGGAGCAAGCAGTTTCGGAAAGGCCCAGAGAGTCAGAAAGACACACAGGCATGTAGGTAGACTGAAAAACAACCAGTAAAGCAGTTCTGCAGACACAGTAAGACAGCTTTTGAAGCTACGCTGTAAGAGCGAGTCAGGCAGGCACATGAGAGTCCACAAGTAAAGCAGGCGAGACAGAGTGGAATAAAGGCAGAGAAATAGACAGGAAGGAAGTAGTACAATGGAGAAGTAAGACAGTCTGTCAGAGAGACATGCAGGCGGCCATGGCGGCTCCACATGTTAGCTGGAAGAGGCCATTTAATCATGTTTCAGCAGCAGTTGGTGGTGAGCGAGCAGCAGATGCCTCGCCATCCGACGGCGATTAATCCTCCCACTGGTCGTCAGCCGGCGGGCTCCGTGCCTCAGCCATCACCACGCGCGACGGGCGGTGGGAACACACGGACGAGGTGGAGGTGGGATGGAGGCTCGGGGATGGCCGCTCCACCGGAGGGCGTCTCTCCCCGTTTCCCCCGCCGCTCGCCGGCCGTCTGTTTTTCTCTGCAGACGGCAGGAGGACCAGCTGGGTTCCTCTGTCTCCATAATGTCTCCACACGTCACTGAGCGTGTGTGTGTGTGTGAATGTGGCCATGTTTACCCAGGGCTGGTGTTGTGTTGGGATTTGATAATGAAAGAGTGTTTGGTGAAACCTTGTTTCAGGAACATGAAATTCTTTGAAACTGTCAGGATTTTTAAAATTTTGTTTACTTTGTGGAGAAGTGAAACTTTGTGAAACGCTTCCTCGTTAGATTCCAACAGCAGCTCTGTTTTTTTTTCCAACCGATGAATAAAAAAAAAGCCTGAGTTGTTGATCAACCGATAATTCATCAAAGATAGTTTTGAACATTCACTGTTTCAGCTTCTTCAATGTGAGGATCTGCATCCCATTCTCTTCCCAGAGTGTCACATATGGTCGCTTTGTCAACACCCCTTCACGACGCTTTTGCATTTAGGGTTTCGCTGACAAGTTAGCAAGAATAACTTGCTTATACTTTCAAAATAAAACACTTTACAAAATAAAACTTGTTAATATTGTGCAACACCACTTAGTTTGGTCTTGGTTAGGTTTAGGCATCAAAACTGCTTAGTTAGGTTTAGGATATGATCAGGGTTTGGATTAAAATTACTGCGTTATGTAACTTAAATTAACAGAAGTTAAGTAACGTTAGTAGGGTGACCAGATGAGAAAGGGTGAAATGTGGGAGGTGGGGAGAGGGGGCATGACGGGTGTGGCTATAACAACTTTTGACACAATGTACAGAAAACCTGCAACCCCTGCTGGAGCAAGAGAACTGCACAACGTTCATTATAATGTTTAATTAGGCTGTAATCAAAACTCATGTTAGGTCTGATTTTTGGGACAAACCGGAAAGGGGTCGGGACAACTGCTCGTAATTCAGGACTGTACTGGATTTTTTGGGACGTCTGGTCACCTAAACGTTACTTTTGTATGTAACATCACTAAAACGAACCAGTGTTGACTTTTTCTTTCCCAAGAATGCTGTTCTCCTTGGGTGAAAGTCCAATTTTTGCCCCACCCTTCCACCACAACCACCTCCTTAATAGGCCTAATTTATAGTACTTTTAGCATTGGTGCTAAAGGGCTTCCTCCAGTGAGTTGAACTATGACGCGAAATGGTGCCATGGTACCAGAAACCAAAGGACGTTGCAAAGCGTAGGAACTTGATGTTCTGGGAATGAGAACGGGCTGGAATTTTCTGCGTCTGTCTGCTTCACATATTTATTTTATTTTTATTTATAAACTGAATACCTCTTTGATGAGGAATCACTTCAGACTGTGGACAGACAGTCGTCATGCTGCAAACTGTTACCGTCCTAAACAATACTGGGGAGATCATTGTGTTAACCATGGCCTGAAACCTGTGGTGTCTTTCATATGCTGTTTTTCCATATGGGTGGAGCCCTTCTGCTAAGCTGAACCATGAGTAACCGTCATCGTGTCTGCATGGTCGGACGAAGCACACTAAGAGTGTGTTGTTTCCAGCTCACAGTACAAACAGAAACATCTCACTGTGGCTGTTTCTGTTTGTAGTGTTCCTCCCTGCAATATTTAAAACTGGTCCACTGACCACACACAGCAGACTGGTATCTGGTTGAATAGACCTGTTTTTATTCAACAGGAGCACAGCTAATGAAGTTCTGCTATGTCATTGATAAATACTCTGCCTTTCCTATAGCTGCCTCACAATAAAAGCCTCCCGTCGCTTCGCTGGTAGAAAACTTTTAATGTGAAGCAGCAGCAGTGGGAAATGTTCAGTTTGCATTAGCAATAACTTCATAAATCTCTCATAGGGCTGTAAAAAAAGTCCAGTAAAGAAGTTGCAGAACTGAGAAACAGAAAGTTTTTAAAAAAACAGCACACACCAGTACAAACTAATCAGTCCGGAGCTGTGAGGTGGCTTTAGTTTTTAGAGAACGATAGGAACTTAAACGCACTTGTGGAAAAAACAGCCGCTGTAACGAAGTGGGAACGGTACAAAAAATGCCTGCCTCCTCCTCTTCCTCCTCCTCCCAGTGATCTCTCTGTAAAAGAATATTTGTATTAGAGCCAGCAGTCAGCATCCTGTGGCTCAGCTGGATGCTAATTGTGTCCTGGCAGCAGCGGGGGCTCCTGGCTGCAGAGCTGCTCCTCACACACTGTCATCCAGGTGAAGCATGTTCTGCATGGCTGCCATGTAATGGGATGCAAAACAAGTCTGCATAAGGAGGCCTCATACGCGCAAGACAAAATATACGCCGTCGATCGTGTTGCACGTCACGGGAGCGGCGGCATCTGGAGGGTTGCGGAGGTGGTAATCTGTCGGCATGCATATGTATAGGTGGATATTCACAGCGTTTCGGTGCAGGAGAGAAGCAGCTGCTCTCTGACTGTTGCTGTTAATTCACTTCATTGATGCCAGAGAACAAACACTCGGCTCACACCGTCCAGCAGGTCAGAAAGGAGCATGCTGGGACATTTTTATTGGGTTTTAGACTGTGTTCAAACCTCACCTGTACGGTGGGGTGAAATGAACTCTGCCGTGTTCGTCCATTCAGTGCAGTTCATTTAGACTAAGCTAAGTTTATTTGGGTTAGGAAAAGCAGAGCCCTGATATTTTGAGGGATATGACGCACCTTAACTCTGACTTGAACTTAATCTACAAAAACACTTGCCACTGCAGTGTCTGTCCTGGGCTGCTGCCGACATTTTCTTTATTGGCTACTTTTATAAATGAATACCTGAATTGTTAAAATATAATAACAACGGTAGCAGCAGACAGAACAACACCATCATCCCACTGGAGTCGGGTTTGTGTCCGTTTGATTCACTCTCCTTTTAGCTCCGGTTTGGTCTCCACCTTTATTTATTCAAGCTTTATTTTATCACGCTTCTGCTGCTGGAAGCACTGAGGCTGAACCAGACAGGAAATGTGCCACAAAACCAAAATTAGGAGCTAAAAGAGGCTAAAAATGAAACATCCGAGCCTGTCACCTTCTAACTGTGCTGGGCAGGTTAGATGTGATCATCAACACACAACACAATGAGGCTTCTTGATCTGTTGCACGCACTCTTGCATTGAGCTTGTACGATCGCACAGATTGAAGTAGTGTAATTCAGCAGCAGATCGACGGTCTGAAAGGGATTTCACCTCCAAAGTCTTCATGTGTGTTTTTTAAAGACTCAATTACCCAGCAATCCCATTGGCTGTTAATGCTTAAAGCTCCATTCATTCAGTTTAGGATCAGAGAGCCGAGGATCAATACTGAACTATAGACGCAGAATGAGCACTTATCTCACTGTGTGTGTGTGTGTGTGTGTGTGTGTGTGTGTGTGTTGTGTGTGTTCGTGCCTAAATATTTCTCAGCCTTTCTACCTGACACACAGTCCTAAAAATGCTTGTGGTTTCAAACAACACAATTCCGAAGAGCTGTAAAGAAAAAAGAAAAACTAAATGAGGTTATTGCGTGACCTGTCTTGACCAAAGCGACCCTAAAAGAAGCGTGTAGTGTGGAAAGTCCACAGCCTAAAGACCTAACCAGGCCAGCAGCTTCCAAAACAATCCGTAGCAGTGTTATCTGCCCCTGTCGTGATTTGTGTGAACGGTTTAGGAAAGTTTGCCGGCAGCCGTACCAATGTTAACCCTGCGGAAGCTAAGCGGGTTTGGGCTTGGCCGGTACCTGGATGGGAGACCTCCTGGGACATCTAAGTTGCTGCTGGAAGAGCTAAGACAGTAGGGGGCAGTCTTCCCTCCCGTCCTAATAATGAGATCCCAGTGACGGGGACACTGTGCTGTAGGAGACGCCGTCCTTCGGATGAGACGTTAAACCGAGGTCATGACTCACCGTGGTCATCAAAGATCCCAGGGCACAGAGTCGGGGGTTCCCTGGTGTCATGGCAAAATAACATCTAATCATCCCTCGTAGTAATTGGCTCAATGTTTCCCTCCCTCTCTGCCTCAAGCTGATGTGTGGTGACTGTTCTGTGCATCACCCAGCTGGGTGCTACACATTGGTGATGGTTGAGGCGAGTCTCACTCGATGTTCTTAAGTTCTAGTTCTGAGCCCTTGTTTTGTTGTTCTCGATTATGTTTGTTGAATGCATTCGTGTTTGGTGTTTTTGGTTTGGTTGAATTGGTCCTTCTGTATATTTTCGGATGTTTTTCTTCCTTAATTTTGACATTTTCCAGGCTGTTGGTGTCTAGTTTTGCTTCCCGATGCGTCTCCCTGCTCCTGTGAGTCTTCAGTTCTTTTTCTGTCTTTTGTTGTGTCCCTGTTCTATTTCTGTATGATTACCCTGCTCAGTTTTAGGATTTGTGCCGTTGGGATTATTCATCTGAGTTTGTGGAATTGCATTTTGTTAATGGAAAACCATTTTAGTTTGGACTTGCTTGCCTGTATTCACATAAGCCTGATTATTTGTTCTATTGTTTAATAAATAATTCAAATCCCATCAGAGACTGTAGTGACTGCTTCTGGGGCCCAAACCGTGTTTTCCTGTCTTTGCGCTCGGCAAGTCTGACAGTTTATTAGAGAGCCCAAACAGCTTTCCCGGAAAGGGAAAGTGATATGACAAATTCTGTTAAATGACACATTGATGTAAACAAAATGTATATTCATTCATAAAATTACTAAAAAAAAGGGGGGGGGGCATCTGAGAATGAATTGATTTAATATAAATATGAAATGTTCTTGATACAACAGCAGTGATATTCTATTCTACATGCCTCATTCTGTCTTGTTTCCTGATACTGAAACTGCGCTGGAAAAGAAGAAAAAGTAAATTGAGTCCACGATGCATCATCATTGACAAGATTATGTCAAAACGTTGGAAGAGGTGATTTTGAAAATGCAAAGCAGAAGCTGAACGTGGGATGAATTTAAGTTCAGATAATCCTGGTGTCTTGTCTGGACTGAGCATGAACAGTTTCAGGGCTGATGTTAATGTTGAGATGCAGACAGGTTTGTAAATCTGGTGCAAAGTCTTCCCAGCAGAGCGGAGCTGCTGCTGTTATAGCAGCAGATTAATGCTCATGGTTTATAAAATGACGTTCTCGGCTTTCACATGCGTGTGCAATATTGTCTGCGCTCTGTGAGTCTGTTTTCTTTGTTTTTTTCTGAGAAAATGAGAGACAAAATGAGACAAAAGCAGAAGCCGGGTTTTTCAATAATGGAAGATAAATGGGAAAAAGAAGCTAACCTAAAATGAAGTGAAGATGACTGGTTAAACACATGCGAGACGCTGACTGCCACCTCAAGCTCGGATCTGTGGAGGAAATTCACCTGGAAATTTTTTTTATCATTATCATTTAGATTAAAGGTTACAAAGCAATTTGTGTGTGGTAATTTGTCTGCTGATTATTTTCATATTTTCTGGGCGTGCTCTTATATTTCTTCAAACTGGGAGAGAATCTTTAACCCCGAGGGTCTTCCAAGGGCACAAGGGACCCACAGACCCCTGTGCTTCGATGTATCTCGGTCTTGCCTCCCCCTCTTATTATTATTACTTTACTTCTAGTGTGTTAACCAGTGTTTCGTCCAACCTGTGATGGCCCTTTCTTTTGTTTATTTCTATAAAAAAATAATAAAAATACAGTAAAAAAAAAGAAAAAAAGAAAAGCAGAAGCCAATCTCGCCACCTTGGCCCTCGTCCTCGCCGTGGTCGCTCAGAAATGAGCCTATCGAGTGGACCTTTAGCTGGAGCTGTTTTGATGATGAGTGAATGGCTGTTTCTCCACATGCTTTTGACCATGTGGCCTGTACAATAAGATTTTTCAAACCTCAAAGCCACTTAACAGGAGGGAAAACGGCGAACACGTATGTTAAGGGGAAGAAACCTCTATTCTTAAAATTGATGATCTCCGCAGACACTTTAACCCTTGATGTTGCCACAACCAAATTTAACACTCTATATGCATATGCAGGACTCGTGCTTTGTGAGTGTTTTTGCTGAGCGCTGGCTGAGTGAGCTCGAGCTGAGCCGGCAGTCTGCTGCAGCGTCCTCTCCCCCTCCTTCAGCACATTCAGCAGATAACCAGGTTACGCCTGAATCGGATTATCAATTTCTGGCCTAACTTGAAATCTACAGATTGCGGGCAGGAGCGGGAGTGACGGGCTAAGGAGCGCGCTGTCAGGACAGATTGATGGAGATACTCATTCCCAGCGACACGGGGCCCATTTATAAAGCAGTAATTGCTGCTGTGATATCGACACTCTTCCTGCTTCGACCTTAACCCCTGCCACTCCACGCGCTCTGTGCGTTCACACACTCACCCAGCACACATAATGACTTCGTCTTGTCCAAGAGCAGCATTATGTAAATCAAACTGTTGATTTTCTTTCTCTTTCTGAGTGTTCCCTCAGCTACTTGTTAGCTCTGCACTTCCAAAAAACGTCCATCTTAACGGCTCATTTTGTCCATTATTGAGCCCTTAAAGACTTATTTTCTTTTAAACAAGTGGGATAAATCAGCCAATAGCACAGGGATGCTTTCTCTCGCTCTCATTCCCAGTTAAATTGGTCTTCTATCAGGACCTCTCTTGACATTAGAGTTTGTATCTTGAAAAACAAAACAACAATCACATTTGATTCGAGACAAAAGTAGGTTTACGTCAGAATCAGGTGAAATAATGTTGCTCTGTTGGATGACTTCTTCCACTTGTTTCCAGAAAATGACACTTGTGGTCCATCTGGTCAAAATAATAATCGTGTGGTTCCACTGATGTCATGGCCTACTGCGCATGCGACATACATAGTAGAAGTACAACCTGTGAGGGAAAACGATTTTTAATCCATATTTTGGGGCAAAGTCGTCAAACTTATTAATCAGATTTCACTGTTGATCCTTTACATGTAGTTTTTATGTGACCACTGAGAGTGCAGTTATGGCTCTGTCACATTCATTCAGAGAGGAGCCTGGTCTTGCTGGTCCGGAAGAACTGCCCAAGGGGTTGCCAAGACGGCCGCCGAGTGTTGGGACATTCCGTCAGGAATTCTACCGTGCGTTATCATCAAACAACCCAGTTCTGATTCGTTTCTACGCCTCCTGTTGTAGCCGTGTTTCCATCAACCTTTTTTGAATGCGCTCACTTGAGGTGGTTTTTGCCTTTGTCGAAAAAAGAGGAAATGCGCTAAACCGAATAACTTGTCACTCACGTCTGATCAGCTGTTTCAGCTGCCGAATATTCCCATAATGCACGGAGACATGGCAGTCTGCCCGCTTGTAACACAGCCCTGAGGACCTATCTCTGTTTTTCTTAGATCAATGGCCATCAGTTCCATGTGGCCGGTGTTGTTTCTGGTTTGGAACCCATTCGTCTTGTTTATTACAGCTATGAGTAAGGTCAACTACTGATGTAAGTACGCTTACCGTAGCCTGGTTTATTCGCTCCACACCAGCCGATCGCTGGAACGCTCCTACAGTATTTCGCATTTACTTCTCTTTTGCTGTTTTGCGACATTTCAAAAATCCGCTTAAAAATTGCAGGACAATAAAATGGAAACACGGTTAATGTCTCTGTGTTTGAGAGGAGCTGTACAAAAAAAACTTGCTTTGTTATGTTGCAGACGAAGTGAAGCCACTGATGTTTAGTGTTTAGTTAAAATGCAGGTAGAGACGATCGCTAATAACTGGAAAGATTCACTTTTGTTTCTCAGACCTGACATATTGGTTTTATTTGCTACCACTGCTTTGTTTCGCCCTTCACTACGAAGTGAGACACAACTCTGGCAAAATTAGGTGCCTCAACTATTTGATGTAACTATTTACACTTAAATAAAATATAAATCTTAGGTTAAAAAATGCTAACCCGTGCCCTCTCTTTAAAAATGTCCCCCCTTCATCAAAAATTGAACAAGCAACCCTCCCCTTTATCTGACGCACTAATAATTGACACCTTCCCTATAAGACTCAATAATAGCCTGAATGTGTTTCATGCAGCTGAGGAGATGGGAGTCAGAGGAGGGACGAGGGATGGGGAGGAATGGTGAGAGATTACCTAGCGTGGGCTGGCAGCACTCTGCTGTTCCTCAGAGCGACACACAAGCTCACACATTTAGTATTCTGACTCCACGCCGGCTCAGCTCAGATGTGTTATCACACGCTGGAGTGCAGGAGATGGGATGCTAATTTAAACCTGCAGAGGGAGGAGGAGGGGGAGGTGGGGGAGGAGAGGGAGGCTGAGCAGTCATTAGAAAGAGCCAGTCAACATGAATGAAAAGGTGAATTATATCCCTCACCAAATAACCCCTTCTGTTTCTAACTCTGATTGTTGATTACATTTTAACAATTTATTACCGCCTGAAAAGCATGATGGGATTTGGCCTTGGTGAAAAGCAAACTTGATTTGAGTTTATCAATAGGAACTGTGGTTCTCACTGTGGTTAAATAACCTTTTTATTTCAGAAAAAAAAGCATGAGGTCTTGGGAAAGAGGAGACGTCTTAGAAATCAGTAAATTTGCTTCCACTCATCGAGGAGATTCCCCTAAACTGAATTTATTTTGGTTTGAATTTTGGCTTTATTTTTTCCTGGGGTGAGGAGGCCCTGAGACAGCAAACACACATTTCTTGCTTCTAAGCTTCTACCAGCATACAGAGACCTCAGCTTCTTCAAATCGCCTTCCACTCAGTCTAATTTTGGGACAAAGAGCAGGACTCAGGCACAAATGTTTGAAAATCCGAGCTACATTTGTTCCCTCTGCTGTAGTTTAGTGTCTGAGAATTAGAATCGCTATTGTAATTCAGGCTTTTCTGTCTCCTCTTCTTTCCTTTTCTTTCGGCTGTGCCTGTTGCGCCGGGCTGCCAGTTTTCATCCTCTTTCATTACTCCCTCCCATTATTCCCTAATTTCCTTCCCCTCGCTCTTCGGGCACCTTTTGCACAAAGCAATCAGCCAGCAGTTAATGGCTGGGACTATCCCGCTCCGAGTGTCTGTATTTTTTTTTTTTCTTCTTTTTTTTCTGAGGAAATGAGAGGAGACAAAAGCAGACGCCGCTCTCGCCACCTCGGTCCTCGCCGTCGCCATGATTCTCTCAGAAATGAGCCTGTCGAGTGGACGGTTTAGTTGGAGTTGTTTAGTCACGCTCACAGAGTAATGAGTGTGTTTGTCTTCCTGGAGAGCTGCAGCACTCAGTTTCTGCTCTCTCTGTGTTTGATTCACTCACTTCACCCCCAGACAGGAAGCAGCAGGTGGTCTTCATCGCCATCCAGGAACGGAGGAAAGGATATTTAGCATATGAACATGAGATTCGATTTATGTGAAGGATAATCTAAATGGCGGCAAGCTGCTGATTGGCTGGCACTTTTCCAGCTAAAAGTTTAACCGCCATGGCAACGACCCTCACGCATCAGGCTGTAAGAGACACAATGGACTCCCAGGTGTCCACACAGAGAGAATAAAAATAATAGATAATAAAAGATAACAGCTCAGTGAGGAGCAGTGGGGTTTGTCACCCTGGTCATTGCTACAGCAACCTCCAGTCCAACACATTTCACACACAGCGGAGATAAAAGTAAGAAATCCAGCCTGTAAAAATAACATGAACTGAAACTAATGAGCAGAACGTTGTTTTACTTTTAATCACCAAACCAACCCGAAGAACAGACTAAATCGGAGTATTATTTTTACCTTGTTGTTAATAATGTTTATTACGGGTTACACATTTGTTTGAACCGTACAGATAAAATGTGTCCGAAAAACAAACTAGCTTTAACTTCACTTTATTTCTTCATGAATCAAAAGTCCCACGCTGAATGTACGGAGACGAACCCACGAAACCACATGACTTTTGGACAAGGAAAGTATCATCTGAGCTTCAGAGTGTTATCAGCAGTGGAGTTAAAAATATAGTCTGTTAAGGTCATAGGGTTATTAAAATCAAAAGGAATACTCCTATGAATAAAATGAACCTCTCCAGCAAAGTTCATGGCAATATGGCCAGAAATGTTTAAGATATCTTGGACTGGATCAAAGTGTGGGACATTGGCACTGCTCTTAGCCTTGACTCTACCTGGGGACTCACCTTTGTTACTGAGATCACAGTACTCCTTCTTTGCTACCTGTAAATCAGCCCTCCAGTCCAGGAATCAGACATGTTGTGCTGGAGACATGTTTCACTGTTGTTTTTTTGGGCTTACTTCAATTAGAATTTAGCAAAGGTTTAGCTGTTGGTATCACGAGCAAAGCGGAGACAGACCGCGGTCGTACTGAGAACATGTAAGGGAATTTATTTCGACAGACTGCTAACTGACATTGTCACACTGCGGGACAGTGCTTGAAGCGGAAAGAAATAGCTGCCAGTGCTCTCCATTCACATGTATCTGTCGGGGGTTTGCAGCGTTGAGGTTGAAGACCCAAACGCAGGACAACTAGCGGAGCAGGGTCCTGTAGCACGAAGCAGGATTTGAGCTTATCCACGTAACTTCGGGGTTAACCCTGGGTCTTCAGCACCACGACGGCGGTTCACTTCCTACCGGGGCAGATCGCCATGGCCTATTTTTTATTTGCTCCCAGCCTGTCGCAGCCGTTAAAATAAAAGGTTTTCATTTTTCTTATGTGAGGCTGAATATTACGAGTAGGTAGGGATACTGAAATGCTAAATTTTAATATGAACGTAGGCTATCTAGTCTATTTTAGGTTAGCATAGCCGACTACAGAGACTGTGGTCATGTCCCCCACACCTTTGGCGATGTGGCTGCAGGTAATGAGGTGTTCAGCAGCCTAAATGTTGACATTCAGTCTTTCAGCCACTATTTGAGCACATTTTTTTGGCATGAATGGATTTTTTTGTGTCAGTGCTTTATGAAGTTAATTTAGAACAATGTTTGGAACAAACTTTTGAGCGTTTTAAATAAATTAATCTGATTTTTGAAGGAAGTTTTTTAAAGTGAGGAGGAACGACCACTTCTTCAGTGACCGAGTTTTTAATGTGGAAACAGCCGACGCTGACAGCAGACGCAGACAACTTCAGAATAAAACAGGAAGCAATGCAAGACAGACACATGGAGTGAACAGACAGGCCACACATAGACAAACTGTAACTTGACTCGAGGCGAACACCTGAACATACCATGACTAAAATGCAGAGACAGAGGAGGACACGGACTAAACAGAATTCATGTAAAATCTAAACGGAAAACAGCAAACTAGAAACCAGATCTAGGGAAAGGCAAAGAACTAAAGCACAGAACCAGAACAGTGAGACATCAACTAGGATGAGCAGGAAGCGAAACAACTAGCAAACACCCCAGAGACGCCCCTCTAGGACAGAGACTCCTTTCACTTTAGCCATGAAGGGGAAGATGAGCGAGGGCGAAGGTCACCGAACGCTGACAAGCCAAACGTTTACACTTTACTAAATGTTCCATCCATTTTTCTTCCATTCAGTGGTTGTGTTTTCTGATGCTGCACAATGTCACTTACAGGTGATTCACAAAGTGCTCTGTTCACTTTCGGACTGGAGATGGTAAAATAAGGAAGAAACACAATATAAAAGGCCAAAGCAAGGCTGAAACAGAAAAAATACACAAAACCAAACAGTATCAGCAGCAGTGGTTGAAGTTTATATTTTTAGACATTAATTAAAAGAAAATATCAGAAGTTGTCATCGACGATAAAAAAAACAAACAGAAAGAAATCTTATAATTACACTGACATGTGACTGACATGACAGTCGCACGCTCACAGAAGGTTTCTCCGACTTATGTTTTTCATTTGATTGGACTTCATTTTCGTTTAACTGTTGGTTCCTACTTGAAAAAAGAATGGCCATGTCCTTTGTGCATTATAAGGTAAGATAACCTGCAAGTTTGTTTTAAATTTATTTAATTCAATTATTGCTCGTTGTTGCTCATTTCGTTTGCGAGCGCTGTTGCGAGCAGCCTGCCCTCACTGTAGTATTTCAAAAATGTTGTTTTGCTCACTGTGGTTTAATAAATAAACATTTGTTAAACTAACTGTCTGTGTGATATGCTTGAGCTGTTTGTATAGCCTATATATGGATTTTATTGTAGCTAAGTAAAGTATTAGCGTTGATTTGAGAGGCTTAATTGATCAAACATGTTTTACTCGTCGGCTCGCTGCTTGGTCGTCATTAAAAAAATGCTCCAAACATTTGTCTAAATTAACTTAATAAAGAAATGAAAAGAAACATAACTAACAAAACTGACATATTTTAATGGCTGCAAATAGGGCTGGCTGTCGCTTTGTAACGGAAAAAATAAATAAATGAGCTCGGGCTAATAATTTTGCTGAGCTGTCGGACCCGGGTCGGGCTAGGCCCTGAGCGTCTCGGGCGCGGGCCTAGATTTGAGGACCGTGCAGGGCTCTATCCCAAGTTGCCGGTCCTCTCCTCTGCCCTCTTCATATCCAGTACTCTGGGCGCTATGTGACGCTCACCTGTTCCTGTTCTCTCTGCCTGTTAAACAGCCTGGATGGGGCGGGACTAGAAGTATCGACAGATAAATGTCGTGTACACTGGGGACGCTGGGGACAGGTGAGAATCTGAATGTCTCTATCACTTTTTGAAAAGTTTTGATAAAAATGTTCTGAAAAACATCAACAAGAAACGTTGAATAACAAATAAAACAATGCGCAATAGGGAAACATCAAATGCAACTAAAATATAGAAGAAATAAATGTGCATTGTCCAAAAACTGATTACTGAATTATATTCCATTATATTGTTATATTTTGAATTGTTACCTGTCACCTTAATTTTGTTTCCCTTCAGATAAATAGATAATAAAGACATTTCCTCCATAAATTGGTGCAGAAAATGTGTTCAGAATGCAGGAAATTAAGGGGTTAATACGCAAACTCGTTAATGTTATAATATTTATTGTTTCATCTTGTGGTTGAGGATAGCAGGTTTGATTAGGGCTAATGTTGGTGTGCTCATAATTTCAGATAACAGCTTATAGCAAGAAGCTGTTGAAACTGGACAGCAGTTTCATTTTTGTAGGCTGTTTTCATTGATTCAGTCCTTGTGCATGAACTACGCTCCACATGGTGGTTTTGTAACTCATCAATAATCACCACCATTCATGCATAACACAAGTTCAACATTTGGAGGTTTGCTGTAGCTCGTCAAGCTTTTTTTTTTATTGTGCCACCTTATGCAATTATTGACGAGCAACTTTATGAAAAAAGGCCCTCGATCCTTTCTCTCCTCTGTCTTCACCCATAGAGGTTAGCAGGCTGGTGAGACCTGGAACCTGGGTAATGCGGTTTATTTAGGGCCGGATGAACAAAAGAAAGTCTTGGTACGTTTAAGAGTAACATGCAGAAGTGCCGGTACTGCATACCGTACTGGCCCACTGCAAGCACTGCTATAGGAGTAATAAATACTACGTCTTTAAGAGAGGGATGTATTTACACCTTACACATCTACAACATTCAGTTTTCAGTCTGTCTTGAATGCTTCTTGGATGCATACCACTTAGCTTTTTGGAGATCAGATATTATTTGATCCGCCCGAGTAGCATGAAGTGTCTCAGTGTAAATGAGGGCACAGAGACACATTAACTTTCTTCTCCTTCCTTCTCTCTCTGTTCATTGTGTTGACAGAGCTGCTCTGCTTCCTGTGATTCATGTGATCACAGCACAGCCCTGATGTTTCCAACTCAGCTGGTTTGAATTTCACTGTGCGGTTATTAATAACACCATTAGTGGCTTTTGACCTAATGATCCGGGCAGTGTCATTGAATGGTTCGCCCGCTTTGTCTTCGTCCCCACTGCAGCACCTGCATCATTTGAGGAGGAATTTGATCGGTGAAACCGCTGCTTGTCATTCCACTGCATTAACCCGCCAGGCATCTTCCAGATCATCCAGGATCTAATTGCCACAGGCGTTTGTCATTATTATCTAACTCTTTTCACCTCCTTCTCCTTCTCAACCCCGCTGTCTCTCACCCGCAGTCCCGTTCTAATCCTCACTGTTATTGTCGGCACATTTTCATTATCTTTGAGAGGCTCTGCGCTCACTGTGCTTTGATGAGTTTATGAACAGTGGCACCTCTAATCCGAAGGAAGATGCTCTTGAGAACGCAGTGATCAGCGCACATCAGAGCGCCAGCAGCCAGGGGACGAGCTGATGTAATTTTACATTTGTAATAATAATCTGGGAAGTCTTTAATGCGATTCAAAGACAAGGCTTGTCAAAAATAATATTTTGGAGTTTATATGAGGTGAGGGACTATGGAGGAGGTGTGTGTGTGAGTGTGTGTGTGTGTGTGTGTGTGTGGGGGGGGGTCTGCTGCTGATGCTGCTGGAGAAATGTACATTCAATTGATTGGAAGTATGCTTGCAGTAATTGAGGGCTTTGTTGTTGCCTTGTCCACAAATGGGTTTCTCATTACAGTGAATGCAGCAGCATGTTCCCTGCAGTAAATGGTTGCCATAGGAGCTGTAATAACACATAATTCTGCATGACCCCCGGCTGGTCGCTAACGCTTTTGAGTGCTGACAGAATAGGAAATGCACAGCCGTTTAAAATACAGATATTAATACATATATCTGTGCACATGAAGACATGAACACCGCGCTGCATTTCGTCTGAGCGTTTTCTTCATTTTCTGATGTGAGGAGAAAAGACTCAAAGGCTGCTGTGTGTTTTTCCCCCTGCAGCGCCGCACTTTTAAACGCCATAAATAGCTGGATCAAAACACTTGTCAACAAGCCCGGCGACACAACCCTTCTCCTTTGACTCACCGCTTTCATCAATTCTTTCACTTTCCTGCCAAATAAACACTTTCCCCGCAAATTGCCCTGCATAATCAAATGTGTCTGAGTGCAGTAATCAGAGAGGGAGCGGGGTGGGGTGGGGGGGAAAGCAAAGGCATCCTCTTTGGCGGTCTGCAGGTCTTATCTGTGGATGTTCAGGGCCGCTCTAATCTCTCCTCACTCTGTTAGCGTATGTACGTACAGTCAAACTGCTGAGGTCTCGGAGCCAGCTCTCCCTCCTGTTTGCCATGTGCTGTTTTTCTTGCCATCTGTCCTCTTAACATTTCATGAGCGATGCTGTTTCTGAAGGCTGAGAGCAGAGAAGAAGGAATAAGAGGGAGAGCTTGTTGAAATCTATAATTCACATCTTCACAATTTGTCCCAATGAGCTGCCGTAGCGTGTTCGCCCTCCTCCTGCTTCCTCTCACAATTACAGAACAAACGCTCTTTGAATGGCTCACTGTCTCTGGCTGCTAATTCATCCCTCCTGTTTTTTTCTTCCTCCTATTTGTTTCTTTGCTGGGTGCAGCTGTTCGCACTGACTGTTGGTGGGCCGACTACAGTAATTAAGCACCAATTAGCCCACCTTCAGAGCTGTATTAACGAGGCTCGACAGCCCGCGGCTGGGGCAACAGGCTATAATCACCCAGTGGCCCCTCAGCAGGATAATAGTACGGCCGTGAACCGCTACTTACCCACTCGAGTCAGCGCCACATCAGATGAGCTGCGTGACTTTCAGCTCACTGTTGATCTTTTTACCTCCAGTCAGACTGTTGAAGCACGCTGACTCCTCAGTAAACAAGCTCTTTGATCCTCTTTCTGTTGTGTTGTTGCACTTTTGTTTGCTCTGGCGGCCCATAATTAGCGCTCTAAAAGTGTTCGCCGGCGAACGCTTTTGTAATGATGCAAAAGCAGCTTCCATAAAACTGAGATTCCAGTCTGCAGCTTTTTTCAGTCCAAGAAACACAACACTGATTTTCACAGTCTAATCTGGTGCAACACTTAATTAATAGCTTTGTTAATGAGTAAATGTTGAAAATATTTTGGTAACACAAACTGACTCGCTAAAAGAGTCAGTGGCCGTACGCTTCAAACTGTGACGCTGGTGGTACCCCGTGGAGTCAGACTCCGTGGTCAAGTTAGCAATAATAAATATCCGCTAGACCTTCAAAATAAAGCTTGCTGAGAACACATGGTTAATGTTGTGAAATGGTCGTAGTTTGGTTAGGTTTAGAATCAGACAGACACAGCTTTATTGGCAAGTGGTTTAGGAAAAGATCATGGTTTGGGTTTAAATAAGTATTTTAGTTGCATAAGCTAAGCTATGTAACTTAAAAAGAGTCAATGTTGGCTGTTGGTTTAACATAGGAAACGAATTGATGACCTTTCTTTTATAGATTAAGACTGGTAGGGCCCTGCAATATTATAACAAAAAAGTATCTCTAAATCATCTGTATGTTGTTTATTTCTGTGTTCTGGGTTGTGCCGTCAATTGTATCCTCTAGAAGGCTGCCTGAAGGGCTTCAAACTGTAGTTTTGCAAGTTCCACAACATGCAATTTAAAGGTTCATTTATCATCGAACCCACAGGGTCGAGGTATTTGTGGACGAAACCTGTTCAGTCTGTGAGCCACCTCAGGCGTTGTGACAGACCCAGATTTGCTCCTGGTGAAAACTGTGAGGAGGTCGAGCCTGCGGCGGGCGCTGAACGCCGAGCTCTCCACCTGCTCCCGTCGCTGGGCGGAAAAAACAGCTCCGCCGTGAGAAAGCAAAGAGGCTTTCATCAGCGACTGAGGATGCAGGTGACCGAGGTCCGCCCCTGACAGCCAGGCGGTGTCTGTTTATGGAAGCTTCGACCTCCGACCCCGCAGATTGCATGCTTTCTGGGAGTGATTATTGGCCGATGGAGACATGCTTTTACATCCCCCCTGCCCCGTCAGCCTGGAGGACAGACAGTGGCTGACAGACGGGGTCGACCTCGGCTGCTGAAATAATGCAGTCCTGGAGAGATAATTGGCGGGCAGCGGGGTCATGTTTGATGGAAACACACTTTGCAAATTTATCTGGGGGCTGCGGTGTCAGAGCCGCAGCAGTGTCACAGTCAAACACTGTGTTTAGAGCTTTCTTTCTTTTCTCTTCTCTCTGCTGAGGCCTGATACGCCGAAGCAGAACAAATCCCCCCTGCTTTGATTATTTCAGCGCTCAGAAGATTCCCCACCACACGGGCTCAAGATATTATTCAGTCCACATTAAAGCGCATATGGTCAGTACTTCTACGCACACAGCATAAATACAACATATCTTTCATGTTTGTTCACTTTTCTTTTAATAACTATGTGACCAAGGTCGAGGGAATTTGTTTTCTGTGCAGCACGTTAACATGGCTGAGTTCACAGTGCAATACAACACATAACCTTTAAAAATAAAATATAAAACATTATAGGTCGGTCGTTTGAGAATGGGAAAATATCTTCTTAAAATTTCTGCCAAAGGCATTGAGTGGTCTTTTTATTGCTGCCACATGGCAGTACTGCTAACAAAGACATAAACATTCCTTTTAGTCCGTATGTGAACAGAGCACTTTCTGAATCACCTGTAAGTGACCTTGCGTAGCATCAGAAAACGCAACCACTGAATGGAAGAAAAATGGATGGAACATTTAGTGAAGTGTAAATGTTTGGCCTGAATGCAGCACCAGAGGAAGGCTTGCGCTTAAATTAAAGAACCTCAGGAGCAGTTTAGACGCTCAGACAGGTTGGAAACAAACACCCCGGGTTACCCAAACTGTTACCCTTCCTGCCTGCACTGAGTAGGGCTGGTTATCGTTTCAGTTTTATCGATTCTGATTCCAACCCCTTCACCACAACTCTTGTCAGCTTCCTCCTCTTCCTCCTCGCTCCTCTTCCCCTTTATGGTCAAAGTGAAAGCGTCTCTGGGGACTCGTCTCATCTGTATCCATCTTTGGTTTCCCTTCAGTATAAACTTTCAACGTCAGCTCACCTGTGTTTTGTACCTGAGGCGTTGCTGCTGTTAGCGTTAGCTGGATCTGGGAGAGCAACTGACACGTTGAACACGTTCCTTCAGATTCACGCCGTGTTGAAGGAAACGCTTCGTCGCGTCCTCCCTCGCACCAAACCGCCTTACCGCAGCTGTTGCATCTTGCTGCGGCGTTCTCTTTTTTAGTGAAGCTGAGCCAAACTTTGGAGCGTTTGCCGCGGTCCAGGACCGGAACCAGAAGGACTCTCTTCTTCAGGCTTTGTTGACGTAACAAATGAGGTGACGTTAGGTCAGCGTAGCAGCTCCTGGCAGATAACTTTGATGGACTGTAAAATGTTCACTGCTTTTTAATCGGGAGCTGAAATATGCAGGAAGTTAGGAACCGAGAAGCAGATTTGGTTTGTTTGATATTTTGCTGCCTTCTACACAAACACACACATTCCTCACTCTTCCGTACGTGTCCACACCATATGCTTGTCTTCTGTAAATGGTTATGTTCATTACTAATAAAAACACATTTATTGCCACTTTAACTTGACTTGTCTCTCCTCCTTGTCGAATGCTTTCAGTCGGTTGGGTGACAAGACTTGAGAAAATAAAGGCAGACAGCAAAATGATTACCCAAACTGTCCGTTATAAACATCCATCACAGTTTACAGACACTTACAGTTTATTTCTTTGGCACACACGTTTGTGTGATCATCTTTTTTCCAACGGTGTCCCACCAACTTCAAACCAGTGAGAGTAGCACAGACAAAAATACACAATTCACAATTCCCATGTGAATAAAACAAACAACTCTTCTGCCTTTGGTGGAAAATCTTGCTCCGTTGTGATTTCACTTTCTGCTATAAAGCTTCTGCTGCACATTCGATATTTGCTGTTTTTCTGTAGTCTCAGTTTTTTTTTTTGTGGTTTGATAAAAGCGTGTTTCAGTTTATAGTCTTAAAACTAGCATAGTATGAGCCAATTGGCCAAAGGCCCAGGGGTCAGGGGTCCCAAACACCAGAGCTACTGTATAAACTGTTATTAACAATTCTCTCGAGGAGTCGAAGAGCTCAGTCAAAAGATGTCCTGCTCAGGACCGAGCCCTTTAATACTACCTCCTGACACTAAAATAAAAATATCTGTCTATTCTGTTTACTTTTCTGAAATATTCCTCCTCCTTTACTTTGCCGAGGGGTGAAGAAATTATGGGCTTTGGCTTGAAGCTGAACATTTTGTTATGTATCATCTGTTATTATCTCATCCTTGATGTTCTGCTGATTGGGGGGAAAAAGTCCAAATAAACATTAACATGTAAAAAAAAACAAACATAAATGAGAAATAAAATCCACTCTGAATTTGTCTTTAAACCCTTTAAATCTGTCCTCTGCTCCAGTTTCAGCTGCTGCTGTCCGTTAAATATCTTATCTCACCATTTTCATTCACACTGTGTGGTTTCCATTGAAGTAGGGAATCCATTCCCACACTGTGGTATTGTGTCATTGTGCTAGATGAATATAAATTGCATCAATTTCCAGTGATAAATGCAGAGACATTGTGCTGTGGATGCAGCATTAGTGAATAATTGGGAGGAAATGTCAGAGACATATAACAATATGCAGCAGTATACTAATGTGTTTATGTCTTGGTATTCTGTCGGAGGCTGGATGCTGTTTCATAGGGATGGTGTGAAACAGGAAAACGCAGCCTGGGCTCCAAAATATCATGACGTGAACACTTTTTCATTCTGCTGTAGTTTGGAAAAGGTTTTTTTTTTGGTAGAGACGGACATCATTAGGCTGAACATGAGATGACTGACAGCTCTCTTCTTCACTCAGACATCAACGCACATTCCTGCACCTGATTGGACAAACGCTCCAGACTCTAATTGGAATTTGAATCTGGCTTTCAAAAAAACGTAATGGTCTGAAATCAGTTTCTGAATCCACTTAAGCTGCAGAGGAGTGCTTCTTTTTGTGTCGTGCGCAGGGTAATAGCTAGATTTAAAAGTTAAGAGGGATGCTGGTGGCTGACTTTAGATGTGACATGGCTGGTGACTGTTGTTCTACATTTTTCTTATTGTCAACAAATACCATGTGTGCACACAAACCCACAATGTTTTTGTCCTTCTGTCGACATTTCCTGACTTCCCTGCCTTTTGCAGGTTTGTGATAAAACCCCGGTCTCCTGCATGAAAGTCGTACTTTCTGTTTTTCTATATAAAACCTCCTGTACAGACACTGAACATTGATCTTGTGTAGAACTGGCCAAAATGTACAGAAATCCATGGATACTGTACTACTGTAGTACTCAACCCAAGCCGAAGGTTTACTGCGTACATCTATAAAAGTAAAATATACAGTGTCATTCAAAAGAAAGGCTCGGTAACTTCCTAAAACAGCTGCTCACTGTAGATTTTATTAAACAGTCAGGAGGAAATGGTGCATCTGTCTGTGACTATTTTCAGCAGCAGATGATCGTGAGTATTTGGGGGCAGCAGCTAGGACGGTGTCTGTGAGGCTGAGTCAGAATAAACTACAGTGTGTGTTCATGGTGATGAAGGAACACGTCACCCAGCGCAACAGCGAGGGTCACAGATTTTTTTTTTTCCTGATACACGCACAATACTTGTCAGCGTTCATTGTCGGTTCAGTTCTGCACATGGGATTTGTTTAAAAGAAGAAAAACTAGATGTATACATGTACGTAGTTTCATTTCACATGTTATTCTAAAACCTCATTTGAATTGTTTTTCTTACACCTGTGTGGGAGTAAAAAGTGATAACCCTTAATCACGCCATTGCAATTAACACAGTAGGAAGTAGAAAATGTCCCCGTTGGGAGGAAGTGTTGCAAGTGCTTGGTCTTTACATTAAAACTGTTCTTTACCAGACTGACGCAGCGGTGCAGGTTGTTGTCCACCTACAGAAAAAATAACTTTTAAATCAACGGTTTTCTCTTTATGAAGTTAACAAATACCACAGCTTCCGTGTTCGAATCACTCTCCTGATTGGTTACAGCAGCATGCAGTAACTACAGCTCCCAAACAGGAAACAATGAACATGAACACCATGTCACACTGCAAGTATAAATAATTAAAATACAGTAATACAGATGTTCAAACTCGATTTTAACACAGGACTCTTACAGCTAAATGACCCTCCCAATAGCAGGTAATGATGCAGGACCTGCCTCAGCTGATTTTGAGCTTTAGTGATGCAAAATCCCCAATTAACCGTACAATTAATCAAATGGCATGTTACAGAACACTGTGGTGCTGCGAGTTTTTGTGTCTGGGGCCTCAGGGCAGTTGTCCATTTTGCCTGGCTGATAATCAAGCTTTGAACTCTGCCAGTATCATTTTAAAATCACCACAATAAAAACAGTACGGTGTGCAAAATGGTTGTCTGCACTGGTACCGTTCCACAAACAGCATTTTGGCGCCATTCTTTTGGTAAGAAATCTTGCTGTTGTAGAATGTTATCTGACTAAAGAGGATTTGACAAACATCAGCATGGACTTCATGTCCTCCGTGATCCAGGTCCGTCTGTATTGTCAACAAGGCAGAGGTTCAGCCGGCAGAGACATTTCTGCTCCAGCTAACTCCTGCTGCCGACTCCAGGCGGTCCACGCTGCACTCAGAGGGATTAAAACCATTAACACAATTTGTATCAAACATCAACCATCAGGCCAATCATCTTCCTTATTCCGCCACCACCCTCCCCCTTCATCTGCTTTACTCCATCCCTCCGTGCGTCCACAGATAATCTAATTCAGGCTGTGGGCTGAGGATGGTTACAGCTCGGATGCTTCTCAACGCAGCGGAATCAGGGCTTCATTAGAATAAGATGGATTGACATTCCGGAGGAAAAAAAATTAGATAAATTAAAAAAATTAAAGGAAGAGGAGGTAGCCGCGGGGGTGGTGGTGGTGGTGGTGGTGGTGGGTGGTTTGTGTGGAACAAATTAGCCTTGATTGGGTGGAAGGTCAGTGAACTGTTGGAGAGAGTTAGCCAACAGTCCTCCACACTTCAAGCCACCCAAGTGGAACAGACAGGCCTTCATGTTATAGTTAGGGGGAAGAAGGGGGAGGCAACCAGTGGTATGGGGGCTGTAGCTTGAGCAAGACTTGCACCAGAGACGGACAGCAATGGATGGGTGAATGAAACATTAAGGTAAGAAAGGTAGAAGGGTGCTTTGTGAATGCAGTCTCTTCAGCGTTCACCACTGGTGGCGATGGGGGTGGAGTTTGGGGTGGAGGGGGGGTCACACGTGACCAGATGAACTAAGAGATCTGTGAGCCTCTCATTAAAATTAAAGTGCTCATTAAAGCTAATTGCCAATTTAAGGAATCTGGATAATCTGTCCGGCTCACTCCCCCGCTCTCGATCTCATTACCTGTCAATCATAACAGGCAGAAAAGACACTGACCCCCTCTACCGACGGCGTCTCACCCCCATCGAACCGGGCCGGAGCCACACTTCTTCCTCCTCCTCCTCCTCCTCCTCCTCTTATTTTGAAAATTCAAGGTGTAGAAATGTCTGTAATCATCCTTTATTTTATTCAGACTTGGCGCTCTAAGTAAGAATTCCTCAATGACTAATCCACCTATTGTATCAATTTGTCTATAAAATGTCAGAAAATAGTAAAAAATCACAAACATCCTCATATCCTACTTCATCAGTTTTGTTTTGCCCATCTTACACTTCAAAACCTAAAAAGATATTCAGTTTAATATTACATCAAATAAATAATTTGACTCGTTATTTCAGATCAAATAAGCACAGGATCAGCGAAGGAAGAATGGTACTTTTCTTTGTTTCTAGAGACGTGTGACTGTATTGTGAAACACGACCGAGTGCGGCACACAATGACTGGAGCTGGCCAAACAGTCTCACCTCAAGGTCCATTTATTGGCTGTTCTGGAGCTTTCAATCATATCATGCTTCCTGCCTGGTGGAAACAGTTCAGCTCTCACTGCCATCCGTCCTCCTGACAGGAGCGGCGGCACCAGCCAGGCAGCAAACTCAAGCGCCCGACATCCAAACCACCACCAGGAGGAGGAGGGTCATTAATTTCATCAGTTCCTCCAGGCAGACTACTGGCTTACAGACACACAGAGGACGCACATACAGTATAGGCCACACACACACACACACACACACACACACACACACACACACACACACACACACACACACACACACGAGGCAGAATAACAATAACATGTGAAACACATCTTGGATCTGTTTAGATTTCAGTGAAAACAAGCCAACGGCTGGTTGTGAACAAGAATTCAAGCTTGTTTCAGCAAGGTCGACCTGCAGGAGCAAACCAACACAAACATGCACGTCCTTTGGCGCCACCGCCATACATCGATCCATAACGCATCATCAGCGAGCTGATGGCTTGCCGGAGGTCAAACCTGCATTCGATTCACGGTCAGATTTTTAAAAACCCCAGTGCGGAACAGAAGAATAGCAGACGGATCAGTGTTTTTTTAATGATTTATTTTACTGGATGGTGTATGTTGGTGTTACAGTTGCAGGCCGTGAAATGTGCTCGTCTGCTGCGAATATTCATGAAGCCCTGACCTTACCTCCAGCACCAACGTCAGGTCAGAATTTGCACCTGACTAACACTTTCATCTCAGACAACATATTTTTTTAAAAAAGGCTGGATTTTAATCAAACTTTCTTATAGAAATTCCTCAAGTTTTGGTGAACCACTGACCCTATAAATTCCCACATGTACACAAAAATCATTAGAATGTAATGAACAGATTGCTTTGACATTTGGTTGTTACATCCCTGCTCCTCAGAGAACAAACCCCCAACATTTTATTGACCCCATGATCTTTCCTCTAGTGTCACCGTCAGGACAAACTTTATACTTTTAGAAACCCATCCATATTTTGCTCACTTCATCCGTAACTTTCGTACTGAGGGACGAGATTAACATTGCAGCCTCTAGCGGACACAACTGGAGCTTTAGATTTGATGACCTGTCCCAAAGAAAAGGAAAAATATAACCACATCTTCCAGGTTTTGAGACATGAGACTTCTGGAAACTCAACAAATATTACTATCTATTTTATTTCAATTAAAACTGGTGGCAAAAGTGTTCCAAAATATTTGATTGACATGCATGCTGCATCCTCAGACATGCATAACATCATCCCAGACAAACAGAACCATGTGAGCCAAGAGGGTTGGAGATTTGGCACTGTGTTGACACTCAATCAAGTCTGCTCTTCTCCAGCCATCCCTGACTGTCACTGCATCTCTCGGATTAATGTAACAGAATCCTATGACTCCATCCAGAGTGGCAAGGGTTAACAATAAAGGTCAAAAACAACAACTAAAATATTTTTGGCTCAGTAGCCTGACTTATTGTGTAATTAAAATGGATGGCATGTTTTGCAAAGCACATGCAGTAACTTTGCTATAATCTTTCAAATAAGGAGTAAAGTCAACAAGAAAACAACAACTTAAGGTTAATTTCTTCTAAACTAACTGTCACTGTCACGTTTAGCTGTGTGCTGTGTCAGGAAACAGAGTAGTGGACCCAAATGGTGCGAGGAGTTTGCTGTTCAGGGGGTTTATTTGAACTAAACAAGTCCAAACAAAAGTAACTTGTTACTTGCCCAAACAAAGCAGATGATCCAAAACAAAGAATCCAATAGTCCAAACAAAGGTAAATCCAAAGGGGCAGAAACAATCCAAAACACAGGGAAATCAAAAGGGGACCAATCCAGTGACGCAGACAGAACACTCACAAGAGACGATGAGGACGCAACACAGACAGAAGAGAACTGAGGGCTTAAATACAAACGAGCAGGAAGGGAGTGCACAGGTGAACGACACGAGGAACTGATTAGACACAGCGAAGCAGGAAGGCGAGACAGACCGTGACACCAAAACAGAACGGAACAGGATAAAGAATTAACCAAAATAACCCAAAACAAAAGCAGACACACATCCATAAACAAAAGTATTAAAACCAGGTAGAGGTTATAAATAAATACCGAATAGACAAGACTAAAATAAACTAACAGAACAGGAACAAAGCTAGACGTTTCCTCGCTCCTCGCTTGAACCCCCGCCATCTTGCAGGTCGTCCCAAAGCTATTATTATTTGCGCTCCGAGGAGCGGGAGAACGAGGATCGATCTCTAAGGAGCCGTTAGCGAGGATACACCAGTGCATCCTTCGCGGAAGTCTTTTACTGACCGACAAGCCTCCTTATTGGGTAGCCAGTTATATTGATTAGACGCTGCACCTGATTGGACTGATCTGATGTGTCAGGACAGATAACATTAAACTCAAGTGTATCGCTGCAAAGTTGTTTTATGATTCACTGTCTTGTTAAAATCTGTGTTCATCGTAGGTCTGAACAACAAAAGCCCCACCCACAACTTTATTTATTACAATCTTTCTTTCTTTTATTTGTCCCGTCAACTTTTATTATGGAGACAATTAAAGTCAGAGAGAGTCGGAGAGTCTTTCTGCAAGAAATTAGTTTTAAATGATGAAATGAAATAATTTATCTTCGTTCCTATTTAGTCACATGTGAAGCCGCACCTTCCTGTCTTTAGTCCAAAGAGACGACGATAAAACACAGCACACATAAGGAGTCGGACAAGTCGAATCTAAATGAAGCGAATGGAATGGATATGATGGAAGGCAGCGACCGATCGGTGACGAGTGATGTGATTTGCAAATAAAATGTGTGCAGTAGTGTTAAAGGACATCAGAAGAGGAAATAAACAGAAAGCCAAAAACTGAGCGTCGACTTTGACCCAAGTTACATCATTTCAGTTTCAGAAACATTTAGCCTAATAAATCCCAAGACTCCACAATCATATTCTGGGTTATTCAATAACGAATTTAAAATCAGAGTCAATAAATATAAATGCAGATAATATCAGCATTGTGCCAGTAGAAATGATCCTCTGAGCAGGACATACAGTAACCTATAATTTTTCATGTTTGTCAAGAATAACTGTGAGACTTTATTAGTACCAACACAGTGCACACGCATGCAGACACAAACTCCATCAAAAGCGTCTACAGCTGTTAGAGCCGACTGACAGCTGATCCAGCTGTGATCGGCTGCCGCCCTCATCAGAAACGGACGTCGCTTCATGTGACGCTTCGGAAAGAAAGGACGTCTCACGGCTCTAAAAACCATATTTCCTCATTCCTTCTCTCCTCGCTTGGTTTCTCGCTTGGAAAAGACGCAAGTGAGGGAAACGTGGATGCAATTAGGAGACTTGAGAAGCACCCAAAGACGGACCAGACGTAAATAACCAAGGACAAGGAGGGAGAGAAACATGGAACAAAGGCAAAAAGAAGAAACACAAAGGGAAAAAATACAACTCAAACTTAACCCAAAACTAAACTTCAGTCTCAGTGTGAACTCTGAGGTCTAAAATATGTAATATGTGGGATACAGTTTGGTCTTTAATCTTGTTTACTGGATTTAAAGATGGTGTCCGCTTTCAGTCTCCAGTGATAGATGTTGTTTATTGGAGCTGCTGGAAATATGAATTGCATTCTGGGAAACAAGTCAGCAAAACCTGATTCTACACCTGCAATACACACACACACACACACACACACACACACACACACACACACACACACACACACACACACACACACACGTACAGACCCCGCAGGCCTAAGAGGCTTGGAGCGATATTAACATGTGTGTTTTGGGATCTTAATTATTCGTCGGTGTGAGAACGTGCGATTCATAACAAGCTCCCAGCAGCTCCGCTTACCTCGGTGAGCTTTCACCAAATTGGACGATTACTCACTCGGTCGGGTAAACATGACATGCAATAATTGGCGCTTGCACATTTTACTTATTAGCATGATGTATCGATCGGTCTGGCCCTGTGCACGGCGGCCACGACTGAAATCTATCTAAACCGCTGTTTCCTGTTTGCGGCGAAATGTCTGACAGAGAAAGACTGAATGATGCATGTGAGGTCAGATTTTTTTTTTTTTTTTTTTTTTTGCACATTTCACACAAAAGCAACTGGTTAAAAACAACCAACAGCGTTGTTTTGGCTCTGTGTTGCCTTAACTCCAAATCTTTCACCTTCCTCTCAGTTTCAAAGGCCCTCTCCTCTTTCAGCATGACGATGTCCAACTTGAACTTAACGTGGCATTTTTCCTTCCTCAGTAAATCTTGTTTACCTGAATCTTGATATCCTCACTGCCATCAGAACATTTGTTTCTTTATTGTTCCAAATTAACCAGATTTATAGAGCTTTTAGGCGGCAAACATTCTTTCTTGTAGCAGGAGAACCACAGGGGGAACTAAGAACATGAACGATGGCTGTGTTCCAGAGATGACTGCAAAGCAATGCAGCAATTAGTGCTGTTATACGTTCCACCTGAGTGTGACGAGTCAAAATGTCTGAACCCCTGCTGCAGACTAAAGTGTGCACATTAAGAGACCGTCCACATTATTATCTGTGGTTGTGTGGGGCCATTGTGGGCAACGGAGCAAATCAATGAGCAGGACTCATTTATGAGAACATCGTTTTTTATTTAGATTTTTTAATTAATGTGATCGATGTGTCATGATTTTTTTTTTTTTATTTATCTAACAAAAAACATTTTAATTTCCCACAAAATTAGGTTTATCGCAATATTTTTCAGTGCTGTGATTATGGGAGGGGATTTAATCCATCTCCCACCTCCAGTGCAAACTGACCGTGTTGCTTGGTTTTCATTTCATAGCAGTTCAAGTATTTTTAATGTTGTTCCTCACATTGAAATCCTAAACTATGGTCAGTACAAAAACAACAGAACAACGAATGTGGTCATACTCAGCAAATCATATGATGTAGATTAATTTCAGCTCTTTCTTTCTTTCTTTCTTTCTTTTCAAATCAAGACTGTACTGTTATTCAAGATTGGCAGTTCTTGTATCTGCAGTCAGAGAACTGACTAACGTCGCGTTAGCCTGGATTAGTAAAGCCACATTTGAAGAGCAGTTGGAGGGAGCGTGATGGTCTGGATGGACCAGCATGATCTCCTGCTGACTGATGGGACTTCCTGCTCTTTGTTTTGACAGGTAGACTGATTTTCCTGCCGCAGCCTGTTACACGACAAACTATCACAGAGGAGGAAACTGTTTTTTTTTTCTTCTTCTTCTTCTCTGCTCTTCTTCAGCTTCTCCGGCTGTGAGAGATGAATGAATGGGGAGGAAGGAAGCGGTGGCGAGACTCGGGACAAGTGGCAGCTTCGATTAAATGTTAAATGATGAAGAGGGGGGGCCATGCTCGAGCAGCAGGGATGGCTCACCTGTCACGGCCCCCGCAGTCGTCCCCAGAAACGCCAGAAGGACCGCCGGACAGGCTGATTCATGACCCGCCTGGCAGGAGGCTCTCAAAACAATTTAAGAATAAAGTATCGTCATTTTTAAAGCCCCTGTCGCTCTGCTCTGCCCGCTTAACATCTGACACCATGTTTTTTCTCCTCCTGCCTCAGCTATGCTCTTTGCTGTGGTTAAGGACCTCCTGCGCTTGGCGGCAACTCTTGACTGGATCATTTTGTCAAAGCAGAAAGTGGATCAGGCTGATTTGCTCTGACACTGTGGTTCAGGCTGTTTGTCATCACAGATGTTTACAGGTTTTGTTAACCTGTACCTGAAAATTGAAAACTGCATGATAGCATACATTTATTTTTTTGTATTATATTTAAAGCTTTGGCAATATTGTTGTTTGACATTCATGCCAATAAAGCTAATTTTAATTGTTCCTGAATCCACATATGATGGATGCAGATGTCTGTTCGTGGTGAATTTGTCAACATTTGTCAACATCCTTTAGCCTCAGCTAACAACTTTGTTTACTGCTGCTTAGCGTGCTCACATGCTAAACTCACACTGTAAACGTTGTACCTGCGCAATATCAGCATGTTAGACTTACAGAGATAAAAGCCAATGCCAGCTTCTCTGTTAGGATGAACTGCTAAAGTAAGCTTTTAGCGTCCAGGGCCCGTATTCATAAAGAATCTTAAGGCTAAGAGTAGCTCCTAGTGACAAAATTCTAAGAAAATTCTTAGAAAGAGGCGTTTACTATTAGAATTAAAGAAAAAATGCTAGTAAAGAAAAAAGTAATTCATAAAGCATCTTAACCCTTAAAAGAGCTCATAAGAGTCCTAAATTTTTAGGAGCACGGACGAGGACTTTTAAGAGGCTTAAGAGTTTCTTTAGTAGGGAGAAGAAATGTGTTGCAGGATGACAGAGAGTAAATCAGACGCTATAGATTAGATCGTGCAGGGATCGTGTTTGTGACTGATCTTATTAGAGACGCGCTAACATCTCCGACGCAGCGCAGGAAAGCCGCAGCGCCAGAACATTACGATATTTGGCAACAATGCAGCAGTGATGATTTGGGTCTGTCACAACCTTCTGTAAGCATGATCACACAAACTATTACAGCACTTTCAGAGCCTCTTATTGTGTCGCAGTTCATTTCGTTTCCACCTTGCAGGCTCAAAAAACTGCATTTCTGAATACAGCAGCTTCCCTGGTGCACAAGCAGAATGAACCGTTAATAGTTTGTGCTTTACGCTCCTACGTCTGCTTCTCGCCCCCGTGCTGTGACACCCGGCCCGAATTTTCCTTTTAGAACGGCCTTGTGTTCATCCAGTAACTGGGCTAACAGGAAACACTGTTCCTCTGTCCAGTTGGGCTTTCTGCCCTTCTTGGTTTTGATTCCATGTTTGATCCATTAAAACCAACCACCTCAAATACCTTACAGGAAATTAACAGCATATTAAATAAAAAACAGGATTTATATAATAATATATGATGTGTGTGTGTGAGAGGAGAGAACGGTCAAATAGGAAATATTCAGCCTGTTCTCATGCTTTTGCGTCACATATACACGCTTTGGAAAAGTCGTGTCTATAGTACGCCAAACGGCGATTTTGCGTGTATAGTTTACGCCTCCAGGTACGTGTGTATGAGACGCATCTCGGCAGCGTACGTATGTCACGCCTCGGGTGACCGGATGCGCGAGTAGTGCTTCCGGTCGCTAACTAGCTAGTTAGCTAGCGATATGTTTATTTAAGGAGTTGACAGCCTCCCCGAGGCATTTTCCCTAACCTCAACCATGACATTAGTTAGTGCCTAAAGTAAATATATGCATGTCGACCGGCTAACCCTACAGCTGTGCACATCGGCCTCACGGCCGATGTGCTAGCAGGTAGGGTTAGCCTCCTTTGTGTTGCAACGCTATTGTAAACTGCAGCGTATCATATACACGCAAAATCGCCGTTTAGCGTACTATAGACACGACTTTTCCAAAGCGTGTATATGTGACGCATGTTGATGCGATCGGGTTGAAATATTACGCCTGTAATTTCCAAAGTGAAGCTTAGAATAGAACCTGTACTTAAAATCACTCTTTGTTTCCTTCTTGGACAACCAACCAATCACAGTCTTCAAAAGATTGTGTCATACATAGCAACGGGGTCAACCCCGCCTCCTCACTAAGATAAAAGTTTTAGTCTTTTCCTTGCTCAGAGTTGCTCTCAGAGTTTTCTGAGAGGATTCTTAGAATCTTTATGAATACGGGCCCAGGTCTCTATTTTCCTAAAATTAGTAACAAACAAAAAGACATTTTCCCGGTGCAAACACAAATGGGCGTCGGCCTGAACACTTTTGGTATTTTTATGACTACAGGGGTTTGCACAAAGCAGAACAAACATGAAAGTGAGGCTGGAAACGTCATTAGTCGCTGGAAAACTTCAGCAAGGACCAACCGGTGAAACAGAGGGAGAGAGACTGAGGTCTCAGAGATTTATCATTTATCTTTATCTGCCATTGTGCAAAGTATCCTGCACCTCAAAATTTTTCCTTCACTCCCAGTGGCAGCTCTGAGCCTATATTTAATTATGAGTCAGGTCTTATATTAACCAGTCATAACTGATTTAGAAATAATTGCATGAAAGAGATTGGTTGGTGCCGAGCTTCGTCAGTGCAGCCAGGTTCAGGGTTTTGAACTGGACTCATTCAGGATGCAAACAAACAAACAACAAAATAACCACCTCACATGTGAACTTAAAATCCTTTCACTAACACGTTTGATGAGTTTGTAGCATACAGGTTCTGTGTGCATGATTCAAAACTGTAAATATTAGCAAACATGGCTGCGCCTGGCAAAATGGGAAAACTCGCTGTATTAACCCTCCTGACATGACAAGAGGCCTTTGTGCAGGACTAACTCACGGCCGTGCTCCCTTCAGCTGTCCTCACATGGCTTCAACCATCTGGAATCTGATGCTGGTGAATATTTTGTCAGTTGCTGGCAATGTTTTGAGGGCACAGACCAAGGGAGAGAAATTTATTTTTTTCTTGGGAAACGAAGATGTAGCCCAAAGTACATACTGAGTTAAATCTGTTTTGAATGACACATCTGTCACCGCGAGAATCTTTCATCAGTCCTGGTTGCCTGCTTGTTAGTAACTTCTTACCAGATGTCAATTAAATTTGGTGGAAAGTTGGAACATCTGCCAAGAAATGAGTGATTAGTTTTTGGTGGTGATCCAGGAATCCTTTTTAACGTTTAACATTTCAAGGCATTTTTAAATTTTTTTAGACTGTAGATGTGATAATCTGGCACATGCACCCCGTGATCGCCATTTTTAATGCAGATTAGATTATTTTATTCTTTTTTTCCCTGTTCGTGAAAGCTTCAAATTTAGATTATTGTGCGGCTCTGTGAGGAATGTGTCCTGTTTTCTACTTAAAATCAGCATCACTTTATTTATAAAGACAAAAATACTTGGGTCATTTGCTCAAAACCCTGATGCTGTTGCTGTGTGACGTCCAGCCTCGGTTCTGAGGCCAAACATAATAAAGTTGTTCTGTCGGAGAGTTTCAGGAAGCTTTAAGGCATCCTTACATAAATAAAGCAAATAGATGCTGCTGTAGTGGCGGATCAGCTATTTGTATGCAGGTTTGGCTTCATTGTGCTTCAAACAAAGACATGAGTGGAAGTATTTCAGCTTCTTGATTAGTAAAAGTTCAAATGGAGGAACTTTAATTTGTTAATTTGACGACACGAGGGGAGGTTCAGTAGTTAACATGTTATTTAGTGAATCTTCCGCCCATTAGTCTGCTCAAACAGGAATATCTCTGAATGTTGCAGAGACACACAAACAGAACAAAGGATGTGGGTGTGGGGTGTTTATCAAGTAACAGGCCTCACCAAGCTTCCATTTGAATGAGAAAAGAGCAAAATGGCCATTGAGGTGTCAGGTAGTGATGAAGACATGATTCTTCTGTCGTGTAAATCTGGTTGTGACAGAGGAGAACATTTTTTTTGCACAAAGACGGATGTTTATGTGAGGTGACAGTACGGACCAGAGCTGAAAGGCTGAACCTGGATCCTGGCTTCAGACTTTGAATCAGGTAAGGTAAGAGGAGGGGGGGAGGAGATGAGGATACGTGGACAGCACGCTACTGTATGGAGGATCATTTCACCCAGAAAGAGATTTGAAATAAGAGCTGGTTGGGGGTTAATTAGAAAGTAATTAATAAAAATCTAAAAGTTAAATAAAAAGATGTTTGGGCGGAATATATGAAATTAAAGTAAAATGTAAAATGCTAAATTTAAAGCCTTCACTATATGAATTATGCAATAAGGGATAATGTTTATACAGCTAACCTGGTTTAGGTTTGCTTGTCGGTTGGTTTAACCTTATAAGAGGCTGTAAATTAAACTCTAGAGTGGTCCCAACAAACAAAAACGCTTTTCAGATTTAAATAGTTTAAAAGTGTTAAATGTGTTGAATAAAGTAAAATATTTGGGTCATATAATCAGGGATGATTTCTGTGATGATGATGATGATGATATGCAGCGTCAGTGTTGCAAACTGTATGCATAAGCCAATATGCTGGCGTTGTTAAAACGGCTCTTTTTTAAAGCCTACTGTACTCCACCCTAAACAGCCCACCTGTGGTGCAGTTATAGTAAAGCGAAGATGGAAAAAGCTGCAGGTGGCATTTGATGATGCATTCAGAATCTTGCTAAAGTTCCCATGTCATATGTTTGTGACTAGTCATGTTCCCACTCTTCATGCTACATTGCAGCATTTCATGCATACAGTTATGTGTCGACTGATGGAATCAAAAAATGTAATCTTAGTAGCTTTAACTGAGCCCACACTCTTAGAACAGATGTGTTAAAAACAACACATAATGTGTTAAATTTTAACACATGTGCTGAATCAGCTCAGGGACAACACATGTTGTGTCAAATTTGACACAACTTATGTGTCCCTTTCCTTAACACATCTATTGTGTCAACTTGGTCAACACAAAGATGTGTTATTTTTACACAAAGATGTGTTTACTTGTGTTTTGATGGATTAATGTAGAATTAAAAAATGTATGATTAAAACATTTTGTGTAGACAATTTACACATGTGCAATCAAGAAAGAAACATGTATATTTGATCATGTAAATTTATTACAGATTAGATTTGTTTCACATTAAAAAAACACTGTGATTAAAACCATTTCTGTAATCCGTAATACATTACACTTAAACCAATCATCTATTTGAATTACTGAATTCATATGTGAAGACAATTTTTGTTTTAGTGACTCATCGTTATAACAAAATAGCTTATGTGCCTAACTTCCTAACTCTGCTAGTGAATACTTTGGATTGTTAAAATGTCCACAACCATAAAACAGTGCACTTTTATCTTCTTTTTTTTTACCAACACATTTACCATGTCTATTCTGATATAACCATGTCGAAACAGAATACATGGCACTGAAAACATAAAACAGGTAATGGGCAACATTCGGTCATCTTAGTGTTTTCAACATTTAAGAATTGGAAAGTTACGTCACAAGTGCAAAACACATTTACATGAACTAACATTCAAGCTATACAATTTTGTACCTTGGGTTCAAATACAGCTCACTGGTGTCAAGGCTTGTCATAATATCTAAAGGCCGGAAATCTGAAGTTTCAGCCAGTGTAATCAGTTCATATTCTTTTGTTCTTTGGACTGCATAAAAATGGTCATCAAAGTACTTGACTCTTAGGATCTCACAAACAAAAGAATCGACTCATTTACTGCTTGTGGCAAGATATGACTTCACCAAACAAACGTTCTTCTCTATGGTCTGTTCCCAGTGGCAGTATAGAACCAGTTCTATAAGCCTGCCCATACACATCAACACTGTGAGACACAAATATGGTACTGGTCAAAGAAAGGTCAGTTTCAAGGGTTAACCTCAAATTTTCTAACAAAACATCAGCTTTTTTCAATGACCCTACACTAACAAGAAAGGCATTGGTCACATCTATTTTCTTAGATATATTATCACAATGCTTATAATGATCCGATAAAGTCACATTTGATGATGCATACATCTGGGCCACAAAAGAGGCTGCACAATCACCAAGTTCAGACAGTTTCCTTGACTCTGATGCTACAGCATCAGTGGGCATCTCCAAAACATTAGAAATAGGATCATCAGTTTCAACTAAATTGTTCAACGCTCCTCCCTGGTAAATGGACTGAACTGAGACAGCATTTGTTGATGGTATGGAATGATCTCTATGGAGATGTTTTGAAAATGAATGTAAATTGTGATATGTCCTTGGGCAGCCACCTTGACTGCATATAATCGTCATGTTTTGTCCATCTGATAAGCAATGTATCTCGCGAAGATGCCAAATGAGGTTTCTTACCCTGTGAACACAGACTCCCACATTTTGGACAGGTGAACATTTTGGTTTACTTGCATGCTTTAAGCTGTGAAATCAGCTCCAGTACTTTGGTTTTCCTTTGTGCAGAGAATGGCAGGTCGTAGACATTCTCAAAAAAGCGTGAAGACAGAGCTGAGTGGTGCTGGGTATGACAAGTTACACACCCAGTACAGTTTGAAAAGCTTGTCCACAGAACACGTCAGGCCATCATCCAGAGGAATGGTTACTTTGTCATTCTTAGCAACAATGACATACTGCTTGGTTGTACTCTTCAGATCACCGATGCATATCAGCTGTGGTTGGTGAGTAGTGGATGGTGTTGCAGGATCATTACAAAGCGATGCAATACTCGTTCCAGGCTTAAAGACAGGAAAGAAAAATATATATGTTAGTTAACTGATCAGCAACATTGCAACAAATGCTATCTTTCAATAAATGCAATCTGAACTTTACTAAATACATACTGGTGTAAAATCAACCAGGTGTGTTATAACTCAGACTGCAACGACTGGCACCAATCGGGGGCAGCAGGTGTGTTAGCAACACTAGGAAAGTGTAACACGTCTCATCTGTCAATGCAAAACAAATTAAAATATAGAAATGCAATTAATTGAGTGTGCCACTGAAATGACTTTTGTCATCTGTACTTTTAATGTCACATTAAGAATTCTTCAGTGCCCTATCTGGTTGAGAGAATGTCATTTGGTTTCTATGTGAAATAATAATTCCCTATCAGACAAAGCTGGACTAAATTTGAAAAATGCACATATGACTTTAATTCACTTTCCATAGTGATCACTCTACACTGACATGAATGAACATAATAAAATTACCCATCTACCATAGAGAGGTGTCAAACAATTTTCAATAATATAGGCCAAACATTTATTTAAATAAAAAAAGAATAAAAAAAAGAATAAAATGTATAACCCCTTTTAAATAATTCACGATATATTTTTAACATTCACTTTTTTAATAGCTAAGAAAAGACGACATTAAATGTTTGTTTGTTTGTTTTTTTTTTAAACTTTCTAGTATCACACGCAAGGCTTCTTAATTATTTCTGATTTGGATGGTTTATTTACATAAAATACCTTCAGTTTTCTCTTCAATATCCTTCAACAGAGGGGACACTCTTGGTTCCAAGGCAGCCACTGATTTGAGTTTGGGAATGATGTTGGCCTCCCATCTTCGTAAAAAGAGGTCCGTCTTTCCGCCTGTAAGTTTGCCAAACTCGGAGTCCAGCTTAGACAGAGGAGAATAAAAACACATTACCATCAACCTACCAAATATTAACAAACTCACATCATTAAATCAGGGAACTGAAAAAGTAAAGCTGTCTTTATTTCATACTTTGGCCGCGTGGTGGGACCGTAGCAGAGTGCGCAGAGCTGACTTAACATAAGGCATGCTAGTTAAAATGCAGTGTTGCAGTACATTAATTTATTTGTGAGGCCCACTACAATATCAAAGCTGACTGCCATATATTGATTTTGAATTAAAATTTTTACTAGTTAAAATGGGTTGAAGTTTAATTGTAGAGCTATGCGCACCTCCCATCTGTGAACAGCCCCTATTCTTTGTCCTCAGACAGAACATTCTAATGTGCTGAAGAAAGACTTTTCTGCGCAGAAAATATTCCTGCAAGCGATGGTTAACGTTAGTTATAATGAACACTGCTGCACAAATCAGTCCAACACATCGCAATTTCAGGAACCTACCTTCAAATAAGATGTTAGCGATAGGTATGTTAATGTTAGAATACAGCTGCGTTGTGGAACTTTTTTTATTTGGTGCAAAAATTTCCTGGAAAAACCCTGGTGTGACACAAATAATTCCACTTATGTGGCTTACATGTGGCTGTTAGCGCTAATGTTTGTGAAGCAGTTAGGTGTACATGTCACCCTTAGTGGGACTAAATAAGCCAGTCAAAGAAGGGAGCAACGTACCAGACTTGGCATGTCCAAAAACCGTGGGTACTCGTTGAATATTTCGGCAACAGTGGGAGAGTCCTTAGTAATCCAGGATCTGCGACAGGTGTAGGTTTTCTCCATGCCTGACTTGATTGCTGAAAGGTTCTCAGCTGAGGGCCGCAATCATTTAATCAACGTGGCCCACTCATTTGTGCTGCTGGCATTCTATGTTGCATCAGGTTTCTCAGGTCCAGTGCAGTCATTGGTCACTTTTCGCTTCCTATAATGCCTCTGCCCTTGCTCGAGGCTGAGGTTGCGGAGTTTAGTCTCTAGGAATCCACAGTGAGAGACTGGATCATAGTAATGCTCCTGAGAATGAAAGGGGTTATCAGTGAATAACAGTTTTTCAGTTCTCCTTAGTGGTATGTGGGTCGCAGGCAAACAGATTAGACATGTGCTAGGCAATTTTAATTGAAACCAACCAGGCTATGGAAGATATATGTTGTATAGACCAATCCTTAAAAAATAATCATGAGATTAAAGTTACCATAAGATATAGATATGATTATCTTCACCTACTAAACACTCACAAAAGAATGCTGCACTGATCTGATGACCTCTTGAAGCACAGTAACCAACAATGTATTCTGGAGCCTTATGGTGTAATTAACGTTTAAAAAAATCTATTCTAAAACAAACTGGGAACCAGTATAATAATGCCAAAATCATGTGAAGCATTTGGTTTGTTAGAAGCTTGGCAGCAGAGTTTTATTCTAAATTAGACTGAAGAGGAACGCTGAGTTTACATTACAAAAATACAGGTACTTACAAACTATTACACAAACTACTACTTACAAATCCTTCCCCTTGTCCTTCTACTCTGACACTCAGGGATGGGAAGGTGGTTATGATGCTTTTCGCTACAGCCAGCTTGTCTGCACTAAGAGGGTAACTGCAAAATAGTGACACAGGTATACTGTTTTTGCTTCAGTGCAAAATATTTTTAAAGTTAGATATTCATGCCAAAGTGTGGTATGGTGCAATGATAATAATAGGCATTTTGAGCATGTTTCCAAACAATTTAACAGTGCCTTTACAAGAGCAAAGACAATAAAACACAAACAACTGACCAGATAAGGTAAAAAAAGAAACTTAATTACAAAATTAAGATAAAGTTAAAAGAAAAATAGATACTCACAAACCACACTTCTCCACCAAATCTCCTACGCACGTCTTCACAAGGAGCTTCCTCGATGGCACTGACAGGATACCTGTAGTCTCATACTCTGTAAGAATCTGTGGGGCTTTCTTCTTTAGTAGTGACTGTAGGGGCTGTCTGTGTTCCTCTGTGTCAGTGGTAGGCTATGTAGAGGCAACAAGAGATACATGTTGTAGCAGTCATATTCACATATTGATAAACAGTTTCAACAGAACTTAGAGGCAAAGCATTTACTCAAGAAGCCTAATCTTTAGTACATACTAGTCATTCATCTACAACTTACCAGGGTTTTCCTGGCTCAGAATGGGGCTTTGGGGGGGGTGACTCGCAACAGTAAGCAGGGCTGGTACATGTACACTAAAGGCAATGACTTAACCTTATGACCAAAATATATGCATTTTCTTCTAATTTCTGACCATTTGATAAACAAATTATATCCACAACAATAATAATATAATAGCAATTGTAAGTTGCTTTGGATGAAAGTTTCAGCTAAATGACCAAATGTAAATGTGTGGGGGTTGCTTAATCAACATGATGACGATTAAATCAATTACTCCAATGCTGGAGTAAAGCAAAAATGTACCTGATCTCGATTAGTCCCCCCAAAACAGGTTTGGATCTGGGGTCTTCCGGCTTACAGGAAAACATGGAATCTATCAAAGTCCTTCACGTCTACATTGGTCTCAACATCAATGTACTCCATGAAATCGGTATTATACTTTAACAATCTATCAAGCACACAGTCCGTGTGCTGGGCAAGGGTTTGATCTACGAGATCCATGGCACTGCTAACAGAGTATTTTTTTACAAGTCTCTTTCTCATCTTTAAAACTCGTAACAAGGACTTTGATAGATTCCAGGTTTTCATATGTGAGCTGAAAAAAAAAGATAAGCAAATAAGCAAAGTAACTTGCACATTCAACACAGACATTCACATCTATACCCACAATGTTGCTTTATTAATAAAAAGGAGCATAATAAGCTAGACAGAAATTAATGTACTAAGACTCCAATGTATATTTCATATCAGCTGCTGCCATGTATAAATATCAGAACACTGCTAACTGTAGCTTAAGCTTAGTTTTTACCTCACACAGAGCTGCTGGTAGCTTGTCTGATAAGAGAAGGCAGAGAGGCAAGATCATACGAACTCAGTAATTCCTTCTGTTTTTGTGGCAGTAACACAACGCAGGGCACTCCAATGACTAAGTTACCTGTACAATATTACAGCTTTAGGAGATATCTGGGGCTAACGATGTAACAACTCAAACAACATGCCATACAGCTACGTACCGACCTCCTTCCACACCCGCACACACCATAATCCTCTCAGAGTCGCTAGCTCAGACGCAGCTACAACACAGACTTGCTTACAAGGGCCACGGATATCCTAGTGACAGTCACTGCACTAGCGGACTGACTGCGCGGACAAGCGTTTAACGTTACTGGTTAAATAACACACAGCTAACGAGCATAACAACAGGCAAACGGCTCGTAGAAGCATTTCCGACGTTACTGTCAACGCTGACCGGTATAACGCTGACGTTAACCTTACGACATAAAGTAAAAACTCACCTGTTAGGTGCACCACTTGTTATGGATTTTCCAATAAATGCACAGCAACTGCAGCAACATGTTATCAAACGTTAACGAACGTCCACGTTAATGCTGTGTGTTTATGAGCCGCTTTCAAACTGCTAACTTCCAACCTGACCTTATTATGTTAACGTTACCCCGTTTCATGTAGACTGGTGTATTATGACATTATACATGCCGAATTTAACGTTACCTTTACACGGTGTTTCTGAGACGTCCCCGGCAGCTTCACGCTCTTGATTGTTTTTTCAGCAAAAAACTACAGCGACACTAACGGTAACGTTACACCACCCAGTGGCAAACGTGCCTAATGTTAACGTTACAGCTACCGCTGGGTGTGGTTGTTTAACGTTAAGGAGCCTGCAGGAGTAACGTTATTTGTTAACATTACTTTAAGTTACTGTATTTAGCCAAGGTAACGTTAATTAGCTAGCTCGAGACTTTTGGAACAATAGCCCGACAGTTAACTGTTAGCAACTAACCCACATAAAGTTAACGTTATACCACCAGAGATGTCCAACTCTTATCAGGAAAGCCCGAAAAGCCAAAGATGGCGGTTTTCCGGCCCCTCCGGCTGGCGGAATTTAACCCTACGTAGATGTTAACTTAACGTTAACATCTACTCCGGCCAACAACTAACATTAACAACACTTTGAAAAAACACTCAATTACATATGGTCAGAGTAACTTCAAGTTACCAAGAGAAATCATTCTAACTTAACAAGAATGGTCGCATTAGCATTGGCGCTCTAGCTAGCAACAGGGCTATGTTAGCTAACGTTAGCTAGCTAAACTTAGCATTATTTTCTGTCTAACCACCTGTATGGTCCTTACTCAAAAATCCTCATTTTACATATTTCATAACGGTGACATTTTTCATTACATGAATAATTACATTAAGATCAACTAGTAATATATACCTACCGAAGTGCTTAACGGCACGCAGGCGATGCAGCCTCCATCGTCTCCTTTGTCTCTGTGGCCAAAGAAAGTTTTTTTTTTTCTTCTGTTCCCGCTGCACGAATAGCCTACGTCATGTTGCTGGGCAGAATTCGATTCCTTTTTGTGGATTTGTCATTATGTGTATTTTAATTGTTGTGTATTTTTATTTATTTCATTTTCTACATTTAGGATTTTATTGGCTAGTTTATGTCTACATTATAACTATGTTTTGTTTGGTTATGGGTTATCAATGCCCATAATTGGTATAGGCCTAGTTTATGCAGTCTATGTTAATACCATACTCACAATTGAGAAATATCAGATTAATTAGGCTACATTAGGATACACCTCTCAAATTTTGTAAGCTACAATAAATCTTGAAATATTAGATTTGGTGATTTGATGAAGATTGTGATAAGGATAACAAAAACACCAATAACTGGTTAAGTTTTGATATAATTTAGTTGTAAAAACAGGACCAACACTAGTTACTGAGATAGCCTACTTGTTTTGAGTGAGGCTGTTGTTGGACTGAAAATAACACATAAATTGTGTTAAATTGTCCAACACACGCAGTGTGTTAAAATTTTCACGCATTTTACACATCTTATGTTGATATTTACACAAAATGTGTAAAATGTGTAACAACACATTTTCTGTGTCATTTTTTAACACAACCCTTCTA